>CM054378.1:44741513-45321513 GCA_028858755.1 Ara ararauna
GAAGGTCCCTTCCAACCCAAATTATCTATGATTCTATGATTTTATTATTCTAAAGTAACTTCTCCATATACACACCATAGAGCCCAGCATAATCTCAACTGCAATAACCAAGCCTTTAGGAGACATCACATGCAGGGCTTATAGACTGACTAGGAATAAGCTAAAAAAAGCAGGTCAGATCTGAGCTTCTGACATACCTTAATTCAAAACTCAAGAAAAAGGGAAAATAACCATTGCTCATAACACTGGACTTTGGTTCATTTCTTAAATTCTCCAGCATACTTCCCTAAAAAAATGAAGCTTCTGTGAGTTTGCCATCAGTCTGTTAGTTCCCCTTAAATATTTTTTAAATGCTGAACAATTTCAACAAGAGCGAAAGATATTTAATGGCCTCAGAGATGTTGTGTTTCTGCTTCTGGCCCCCATATTTTGTTCCAGGCTATTATTTCCGATTGGTCACATGCAGGATTTTCTTTCTAGGCTAATAAATGAAAGAGCAGAGCAGAAACTCCATAAGAAATGACATTTCTTGTAATGTTTCTTCTGGAATGAGACAGAAAAAGAAAAAAAAAAAAAGGCCCACATGTATTCTGTTCTGTAAGACTTTCAGCAAAATTCTTTAGATTTCAGAAATTCATACACAACACAAATGCACACAAATACACAGATTTTAGTAATTTTCAGCATCCAGTGAAATCTAAAATACAAGATTTACTTATTAGCGTTCCTAGTTTTAGATCAGAGCTGCTGTTGGGATTAGATACCAGCATGGCTTCACTGAGGGGAAATCCTACATGACCAATGTGGTGGCCTTCTATGATGGAGCTACAGAACTGATGGACAGGGGTAGAGCAGTTGATGTCATCTACCTGGACTTGGGCAAAGCGTTTGACACTGTCTCACATGACATCCTTGTCTCTAAGTAGGAGAGACATCAATTTGATAGGTGGACCACTCGGTGGATAAAGAACTGGCTGGATGGCCGCATGCAAACTGTTGTGGTCAATGGCTCAATGTCCAGTTGGAGACTGGTAATGAGTGGCGTCCCTCAGGGATCGGTGTTGGGACCGGTCCTGTTCAACATTTTTGTCAGTGATGTGGACAGTGGGATTGAGTGTGCCCTCAGCAAGTTTGCCAATAACACCAAGCAGTGTGGTTCGGTTGATATGCTGGAGGGAAGGAATGCCATCCAGAAGGACCTTGACACACTTGTGAGGTGGGCTGATGCCAACCTGATGAAGTTTTACCCTGCCAAGTGCAAGGTCCTACAGCTGGGTTGGAGCAACCCCAGGCACAGCTACAGGTTGGGCAGAGAAGAGATTCAGAGCAGCCTTGCAGAGAAGGACTTGGGGGTGTTGGTTGATGAGAAAATGAACATGAGCCGACTTCAGTGTGTGCTTGCAGCCCAGAAAGCCAACCATATCCTGGGTTGCATCAAAAGGAGCATGACCAGCAGGTCGAAGGAGGTGATCCTGCCCCTCTACTCTGCTCTCAGGAGACCTCACTTGGAGTATTGTGTGCAGTTCTGGTGTCCTCAACATAAAAAGGACATGGAACTGTTGGAACAAGTCCAGAGGAGGGCCACAAGGATGATCAGGGGACTGGAGCACCTCCTGTATGAAGATAGGCTGAGAAAGTTGGAGCTGTTCAGCCTGGAGAAGACAAGGCTACGTGGAGACCTCATAGCAGCCTTCCAGGATCTGAAGGGGGCCTATAGGGATGCTGGGGAGGGACTCTTCGTTAGGGACTCTAGTGAGAGGACAACAGGCAACAGGTTGAAACTTAAACAGGGGAAGTTTAGATTGGATATGAGGAAGAAATTCTTTTTTGTGAGGGTGGTGAGGCACTGGAATGGGTTGCCCAGGGACGTTGTGAATGCTCCATTGCTGGCAGTGTTCAAGGCTGGGCTGGGCAGAGCCTTGGGTGGCATGGTTTAGTGTGATGTGTCCCTGCCCATGGCAGGGGAGCTGGAACTAGATGATCTTCAGGTCCTTTCTAACCCTAACTATTCTATGATTCTAAGCATATTACTTAAACAATATAAAAAATTTTGCAAAACTCAGGGCAAATAAGTCTTCCTTGGAAGACCTCCCCTTCCAATTTCTGTCTTGTCTACTTAAATTATAAGTTTTTCAGGAAAACAACTGTCTTCAAAATACATTTTTAGACAACCTTTAGCATCTTGAGCTTGATCCTCTGGGCATGAAAATAATAAAAACAGACCCCAATATTAATATTTTTTCCAGGCTATTATGTGGAGAACAAAAGATAAATCACTTATATTAATGTTCTGATAAGGTGGTAGATTCATAGCTTTATCTTGTGTGCGGCTGACTCTTTTTGACTCTTTTGTTTTCTCTTTTGATCATAAATAGATCTCTGTAAAATGAACAAAACAGAAATCTTAATTTAAAACTCAGAAAAAAAAGTTCTTATTTCATCCATTTGTTCTCCCATTTTATTGCAATTAAAGTTTTTAGGAAAGCCTATTCTTTCTAACAGTCCACATTATTTTGCTTAATGATATTAAAAAAGAAAATAGTAGCAACAAGAAAGTAAAGAAGAAAATAATTCTATGAGGCTTATATCTGAGAAATCTAAGTGCTTTAGTGAATATCTTCAAACCCTTTAAATCATCACCTATAACAGAGGCATGCCTTTTGTGGGAATTATTAATTATGGAGACATGATATGTGTAGGATTGACCAAGTCTTCTTGGTTTTCTTTTTATAAATTACTTGCTCTTAGCCTGCAAACTCTTTGGGATGAGAACTGTTTTGGAGATCAGTGTTTGCAGAGCCTAGCAATATGCAATCCAAATAATCATAATTTAGCCTAATTTATGCGGTTATAAATGAAGGTCATATTTGTGTCATCCTGTCCCAGAAACATTTTTCTTACCACTGCTGATCTGAAACATTTTTGGCACTTTGTTATTACTTTTTTTTTTTCTGTTTTTCTAAGAGTCATTTGCCTGGGAAAGACTTCTTAAGGGGATTTGGAAGCAAGCTTGACTGCTGGGCACTCGGAATGACTTCTCTTTCCTATCAGGGAGATAAAAGAATGGGACAGTATGATTTCATGTCATGTCAGTTTAGTGAGATGAGGGCTTGGAAGTGCAATATTCAGGTGACCTTGCTTTGCAAGTTAGGAAATAGCATTTTGCTCTTTCAGTCTCTGAAATGACTAAAAATTAAATAGGTCTTTCTAACTTTGTGTAAGGTATTAAGATAACTTCGGCAGTTATAATGAATTAAAATATAGTACCCATGCATACCTTCTGACTTTAGCCTTTTTTTCTTAGGAATTTCACATGCTGGTACACAATTCAGACTGAGTCTGAAGCATAACTGAAGGCTGTTTTTGTTCAGCCCTTTTGTCCTCCCTGAGAAATCTTTAACATGCTTCAGTGTACAGACTTTTAGTTCAGGATCTGCAGGTCTTTTCTGGAAATGCCTCTGAACTGCTTCCCTGACTTCAATGTACATACAACAATAACAACAACAACAAAGTGCCCAAGTACCCAAGGAAGCCACACATTCTTATATTAGTCTGTCTGCAACGTTATTTCTCTTTCTTTGCAGCACACAAGGTCAAGGGTCGGAGGAGCTGTGTACATTTTAGAAGGTGTTGAAAGTGCCCATGATGTCACTGCATAAGTGGGATGCATCTTTCTGAGATAACATGCTGCGGGTTGTGCCGCACTGTTATACTCTCATAGGCGTGTGTTCTACTCTTTACAATAGATGCTGCAACAGCCTATCCCGTCCTTTGTCACTCTGATTACCACGTAGGCCAGTAGATGCAGGTGGGAGGCCGAGTGTATAGTTAGATAATAACAAAATGTTCTTTCTGTTTTTTAGTGTTTCCAGTCTTTCTCTGGTGACGGTAATATGGTGATGAATTAAACTGGGTTTTTGGGGAGGTCTGCTTTTTTGCTTTTTTCCTGTTTATTGTAGCTCTTCTCACTTAACGGCAGGCTAACAGCAGCTTCACAACATCTTAGTACTGGAAGCAAATTGACATTGATATTAGATTCTTTTTCTTTTTCTTTTTTTTTCCTTTTCTTTTTTTTAAATTTAGTGACCTTAAACTTCATTCAGAGTAACATTTGCTTTGATTTAAACTGTGATTAAAAAGTAGAAGGTTAATGCATTATCAGCTCATTCTAGAGCTTATGCCAAGTTTTCAGTTTTAATTATGTCCTGCTTCTTACAAGATTAACCATGAATGAATGAAGTACCAAAGCTGAATAGATAATGGTGGTAATCAGCTAACTTTTTTGTTTGTTCTACTTAACAATTTTATTTATCTTAAGAGAGGATGAAAAATCATACACATATCAATTTTTAAGGCACTAGGCTAGCCTGTGATTCTGAGACTCATTCAGTTGCTTGCTCTGAAACACACTTTGTGTATGACCTTAGGCTCTTGTAAAATGAAGATAATAGCATTCTGTAGCTCACAGATGGGGATTAAATGGGTAATAAAGGTAAACTGGCAGGTGAATTTTTATCTTATTTTCTAAGGTAGAAACTAACTCTTCGAAAGCACTGAGGTGATTACCTAATAAATCAGTAAACCTCAGTTTCACAGTTTCAAGTTCATGTAAAGAAACTGGGAGCACAAATTCCATAAAAGGACAACAGGTTTAAGTTTTCAAACCTGTGGAAAAATACCCCTTTTTTCTTTACCTTCTCCCTGTAAAATATGAAGGATGGCTTTATTGCAACTTAAAGATAATTTTCAAGGTTTAAGAGGAGCTTTGTACAGTTTCAGTTTTCTCAAGATTTTCTATAACACCACAGGTAATTTAAAATGTATTTGCACTTTTCTCCTCATAAAAAAATGTGTGCATATTATGAAGTAAACCCTGAGTTGGATGAATATGCAAAATGAAATACAGAAGTCAGTTTATTTCTTCCTCCAAGTACTAAACAGAAAAGTTTGGAGTATCACAGGAGACTAACAAACAGCAGATTGCATAAAAATGAGAGCTTAATCCAGAAGCATAAAACAAGCAACACAATATACTGACGAATTATGATTTGTTTTAGACACAATTTAATTTCAAGTTCTCTTAGTACTTGATTAAATATGGCTTTAACGTATTTGTCAGGAGGATAAAATAATAAGCTTGTTTTCATGGTATCTAGGTGAACAAGGTCAAACTAAAGCATGAAGTAAGATAATACCAATCCTAGAGTAAACATGAGAACACTTCAGAGGCTGGTTAAAGTTGTTATGACTTTTCCAAAATGTGTCTTTCGTATGAGAGGTTTGAATGATATTTCACTGTGTCTTTAAGGGTATGTGTCATCCACAATAAACCCAACAAATTGTACATAATAAAAACAAGAAGTCATAGTACTAATTATCACTATTTATTGTTTAAGCAATCAAACCTAGCTTCTCTTCCGGGAAAGAAGTGCTGCTTGTTTCAAAGCCTTCCAATCCTTCCTGAGCAATGCTGCTGTTGATACTGTTGCAGGATGTGCCTCCTGTTACTAACTAGCAAAATAAGAAAGAAGACGGCATTTCCTAGATTTTCTGATAGAGTACTGCCGCGGATTAAGAAGGCAGTTGGAGTATAGGAACTGCAAAGTGTGGCAATGCCTAGCTCTCTCTTCTATTACCAGGGTTACTCTGCTACTCACTCCATGAAGTGCTTCAGGTGAAGGTCCAGTGCTTATTCTGTAACATGGCTAATGTTAGCCTGTAGTATATCATAGTGAGAAGACTGACTTCTTGGACCATGGCAATTAGTTTATCTGCAAATTATTAAGATGAATAGTTACTGTAATTCCTGTCTGACCTATGGCAATGGCAGATGCTGTGCTTTGTATTTTGAAGCCTTTTGACAATACAAGTAATATGCTTCAAGTATTTTCTATTTTCTCTTTGTTACCTAATGTTTTCATAAAATGCCCTCTTGACCTTCTAAACAGGAAGGCTTGGTTGGCCCTCTCTATTCTCTTCATTCTGTTGTATAACTGGCTCCTATCTGTTTTGTACTTACTTTTCCCAAACTGAATAATTAATCTTTTTCATCTTGTTTTAAATCATAGAATCATAGAACAGTTAGGGTTGGAAAGGACCTGAAGATCATCTAGTTCCAGCCCCCTTGCCAGGAGCAGGGACACCTCACACTAAACCATGCCACCCAAGGCTCTGCCCAACCCAGCCTTGAACACCACAAGCAATGGAGCATTCACAACTTCCCTCGGAAACCCATGCCAGTGCCTCACCACCCTCACAGTAAAGAATTTCTTCCTCACTTCCAATCTAAACTTCCCCTGTTTAAGTTTCAACCTGTTGCCTGTTGTCCTCTCACTAGAGTCCCTCATGAAGAGTCCCTCCCCAGCATCCCTATAGGCCCCCTTCAGATCCTGGAAGGATGCTATGAGGTCTCCACGCAGTCTTCTCTTCCCCAGGCTGAACAGCTCCAACTTTCTCAGCCTATCTTCATACAGGAGGTGCTCCAGTCCCCTGATCATCCTCGTGGCCCTCCTTTGGACTTGTTCCAATGGTTCCATGTCCTTTTTATGTTGAGGACACCAGAACTGCACACAGTACTCCCAAGTGAGGTCTCCTGAGAGCAGAGTAGAGGGGCAGGATCACCTCCTTCGACCTGCTGGTTATGCTCCTTTTGATACAGCCCAGGATATGGTTGGCTTTCTGGCCTGCAAGTGCACAGTGCCAGCTCATGTTCATTTTCTCATAAACCAACACCCCCAAGTCCTTCTCCCCCTTCATTTCTGTTCATCATCCTACAGTCTCATTTCACCCTTCTGCATCAATTTATAATGGCATTCAATTCCCTGACCAATTTTATCTAAATTTGTCTGGGGACAAAGGTCTCAAAGACAATTAGTTTCCTATAAATATCTTTAAAACAAGTGGTTAAGAAAAGGCAACAATGTGACCTCACTTCAGAGAATTCACACCTGACAGCACTTGAGAGTGCTCCTGGGGAAAGGCTCGTTCAGAGGAGCTCAGATGCCTGCCTGCAGATATCAGGACCTCATGGAAGTACCTGTTTCTAATGAGGGGCATAATTGAGAAGGAATGAGTTGCTGCCAGCATGTATTAGAAAAATACTTGTGTTTTTCCCTCTTCTTTACCTTAAATGGCTTTTGAATTTTACCTTTTAGCTGTCAGTTTTGCAGTAAGGGGCCAAACCTACCTATCATCCAGTTCCTTGTGAATTCCTTTAAGAGGACAACCCAGCTGTACCAGCCCCACATGACCAACTTCCTTGCCTGTAGCAGAAATTGAGGCTAGAGAAGCTCTCACGGGCACTGGATACATCTGCAAGCCCAGCACGGTAATGGTGACAACTGTGAGGAATTCACAGCCATGCAGGCACCCTTCATTGTTGTGCCTGCTATTGAATTTCCTCCGTGTTAGTGACAGCATCAGGAACCTGCTGACAATCATATAAAACCTCACTGCTGCTATAGGTACAGCGTCAGGAGGCAGAAGCACTGTGTTATGAAATGAGTATATGCTTCATCTATGAAATGGGTGCTACATCATAAGCATATATTTAATTTAGATCAAACCAGATCACATTTTTCATTTTTACACTCAATATATTGTATTTTGTTAATTCTGTAATAATAATATTCATTCTATTCCTTGTGTACAGGAAAGTAAAAAGGGTCCAGATGAAGATTTTGATATTGTTCAAGAACAGCCAAATCAGAAATAATAGAGGAGGACAAAAAGGATAATTGCTGTGTTGCTTATATGAGGAATATTTTCCACTTCTTTTTTATTCTTTTTGTCTTTCATTTGTTATTCTTAGTACCATGAAATTTCAGCCTAGGCAGTATATTTGATTATTCCTGGTACTGATGCATGTTTCTTTGTTTAACCTGTGAAAACAGAACAATTTCAGTTTCATGGGCTTGTCCAAATAACGCTTACTCATGTGAGCAGTCTCAATGAAGAGAATTTTTCTAACAACAACAGTTGATTATTCAAGCACTTTTTTGCTTTGTATAAAATAAATTATTTTGTTTGCTCACTTTTTTTTTCATACAAAATCTGTTCTAACTGCACATGATGTTTGACAAGTAACTGAATGCTTATTGGGAGAGGGTAATCCCCACAATACAAGCTGATCATAATAAAGAAGATGCCATTTTCATGTAAATGGAGAAAAGTTGTCAATTTCCACTCGAAACACACAAAATGTTTTCACCTTTCCAGTCACTACTACTCATAAGGTGATGTTATCAGTTACTAAGGTAACTTGGATCAAGAAATATATTTAATTATCTTTCAAGGCCAAAAGGTTTTAGGATAGTTAGAAGACAATTTTATATTAACCTAAAAACTTCAGCTGTCCATGACAGAAAACAATCTGAGTTATATTTTGAATGTTTACTATTAATTATACATAAAAATACAGCTTTTATTCTAATGACATCAGCTATGATGAGAACTTGTAGTGTATAGGGTATATTTAAATCTATTTCACCCATTTTTAGATATTTAGCATTGATTTTTCTTTAACATTAAATGGCTTTTAAAAACACATAATTCTGGTGTGAATTCAATTCCTATCAAGCGAAATTCGCCAGATGGCCCCTCCTCAAATGCCAGGGGAGGTTTAGAACTGGGATGGCAGGCCATGCAAATGTGTAGGGTAGAGCTGGACCTCAGCCACAGGACCAGTTTATCCTTTCTGCAGATCATCTGCTATCTTCAGAGTCTCTGCTGTGTTCCCAAAAGAGTCAGTCTTACCAGCCTGCTAAAGTAGACGAGACTAGCCCTGCTAGGAAAAATAAGACAGGTTTGACTTCTTAAGCAGAAGAATTGAAACAATTTTCAAGATAATTTGTCATTTTGACAATGCCAATAAATGTCTTACCTTGCTCACAGAATTGCTTCTGGAGCAGCGTTCCCTTGAAGAACCATTAGAATGACTACACCCATCAGAGTACCATGTAAATCTTCCCAACAGAAAGTAACGTTCATAGGAATAAATATGATTATCATGTCAACAGCTTTATAGGCACAATAAATCAAAGACTTTTTCTCTGGAAAATAATATTAGGGTCATATATGCAATTGAAGCAATACTTTCACAATTGGAGAAATTTGAATGTAGGGCCTTTTGCCTGTAACTCAAAGAATTTAAGTGATTTTTCTTTATCTCCACAGAATTTAGGAAAAAGTCACATAAAAAAAACACCATAGAGCAACAGATTTCCTGAGACCTATTTCCATAACTTGTCTTCATTTAATGTAGTTTTGTAGAGGCAAATGCCCTGCTACTAAAACGTTGTAGCTCTCCTGTAGCCAGCAGTTCTGCACTTGACTCCTTTTGAGGAGCGTAAGATTCTGAGTACCCTTCAAATACAGGGAGTAGCTATCTATATGTAGCCCAAGAGATGCACAGTCCTGCAGCTTTCCTGTGAACAGGAAAAGCATTTGTCTGAAGCCAGTACTAAATGAATCAGACAAATTCAGATCTATTGGGAAGTGTTTATGTTCTAAAAAGGGGACATGTGCTTTTTTAAAAAATGTATAAATTCAGCATAATTTATGTTATAATGTTTTAATTATTTCTATTCCAGAAATTTTGTTTCAAAAATAAAAATATTTTAAAAGTTCCTGTAACAGAAAGACTGTCCTTTTCCAGAGACTCATGGGCATTGCTCATTTAGTTGTTGGGTCAACTTTTCATCTGGCAAGTTAGGAGTTTTTGCATTAGTCATAAATCTAGGGAAGCAGAGCAAGGAAGAAGAGTGGCATGGTGATATGGTTCAGAATGTCAGTGATGGAGCAACAATGTGGGTGGATTCTCTGGCAGAAACTCCAGTAAGACTTCAGCTGGCCTATCAAATGGACCAGGACTGCCCTCAGAAGAAGGTCTAGGCCTACCAGAAGCAACATGACTCTCTGAATAACATCTGTAAGACCTTTTTATCAGGAAGCAGAAGTTTGTTCAACTCAACAGGCAAGCTGCAGAAAGAGCATGGTGAAATACCTAGAAATGAGAAGTCTTGACGCTAGAAAGACTCTGCCTTTAGGAATCTGTGGATATTAGAAAAATTTGTTGTATTATGAGATGACAAGTCTGGGATGCTCAATGGCCCAATGTTCAGATGTTGTGCCTAGCAATGCCTAGGTACAACAAAAACCACTCTTGGTGTTGGATGTGTTTGCTTAACTGAGTATGTGATTTTTCCTTCTGAAGCTCAGAATTGGACACTTGTGGGAGCATCATGGGACAATGTATGTTGTGAAACACACCCAGCTGGCTGAATACCTGTGTTGCTCAGAGTAAGCGTGTATCCCTTATTCAATGCTCATATGAACTGTATTTTTAAAAGGATAAAAAGAAACACAGGTGATTCACAGAGCCACAAAAAGATTCCTTCATCTCAGGGCTTCCTGTGCACACAGTGACAGAGGCCTGCATCCTGAGTCACAGTCCTCAATTATCTATGAAATGCTGACAGCAGTCGGACCTCCACCACCCACCATGCATGGTCCCACGTGTGTCACAGGTGGTTCCTCAAGTGAAAAGGTAAATCAAGATTTCGTATTTCCCACTCTACATCTGACACTTGAACTGGCTTAATATTGCTGCCTACAGTGGATTGCACAGTGCATGCCCCCACTCAGGCACTGAGGTCAGACCCCTTTTCCTTAGGGGATGGAAATACTTTCCACCCTGAAGAAGACCAACAGCTTGAGGGTTCATGCCCATGATCCTGCTACCAAAGGCCTGCAGGAGGGTGTGGTAGCTCTCTGTTCTCCAGGAGTTGCTAGTGTAAACCAAACAGCTCTGCTGTCCTACATGTAGTGAATCTGGTCTCCTTTCTGCCTATCCTTGGGAACATTTGGGGGGGAAGGGCACACTAATCTGTATGAAGTAAAAAACTTGTGTCTGGAGTCTACTCTTCTAACAATGCCCTCATGAACTGAAAACCACCATGTTTTCTTCGGAGAACCTGACTCCAGAAATTATTTCCACAATTATACCTAGGTTTTGATTTCTACTCCCTGTATCATCATTTTAATGCAGAGTTTATTGAAATTCAGCTGTGGTTGCACCCAAAGGGATACTACCTTTTTATTTTCTTCTATCTACCTAGATCCTGTTTCACACATGTTGCCAAAGGGAGATTAAGAGTCCTCAGTATAGCCAACACAGAGAGAAAATCTATGGCATATATTGTGTAAGAACTTACTTTAGGAGTCTAAAATGGTTCATTTTAGCTTCTGTGAACATATGAAGCTATTACTTGTAGTACTTGGCAAGATAGTCCTATATTTTCTCTCATTAGCTGTTTTTCAGTCAATGGTTTCATTATGGATGTTGCCCCCTGAAGAATTAACTATTAGATTTTTCAGTTTCAGTACAAAAATCAGGGAAGAGAAAAAGATACTCTTGTGTCTTTATTAAAATACTTTTACGGCTGTTTACATGAGAAGACTTATTGTTTATAACATTCCTCAATCTGGATAAATTTAAACAAAAAAGAAAGAACATGTGTACATATTTCATAGATTCGTAGAATAGTTAGGGTTAGAAAGGACCTGAAGATCATCTAGTTCCAACTCCCCTGCCACGGGCAGGGACATCTCCCACTAAACCATGCCACCCAAGGCTCTGCCCAACCCAGCCTTGAACACCACCAGCAATGGAGCATTCACAACTTCCCTGGGAAATCCATGCCAGTGCCTCACCACCCTTACAGTGAAGAATTTCTTCCTTATATCCAATCTAAACTTCCCCTGTTTAAGTTCGAACCGTTACCCCTTGTCATCTCACTACAGTCCCTCATGAAGAGTCCCTCCCCAGCATCCCTATAGGCCCCCTTCAGATCCTGGAAGGCTGCTATGAGGTCTCCATGCAGCCTTCTCTTCTCCAGGCTGAACAGCACCAACTTTCTCAGCCTATCTTCATACAGGAGGTGCTCCAGTCCCCTGATCATCCTCGTGGCCCTCCTCTGGACTTGTTCCAATGGTTCCATGTCCTTTTTATGTTGAGGACACCAGAACTGCACACAATACTCCAAGTGAGGTCTCCGGAGAGCAGAGTAGAGGGGCAGGATCACCTCCCTCGACCTGCTGGTCATGCTCCTTTTGATACAGCCCAGGATACGGTTGGCTTTCTGGGCTGTGAGCGCACACTGCCGGCTCATGTTTTTTTTTTCAATACATGCTAGGTAAATTGACTTCATTAAAGGTTATTAGAGTCTTGAAATTAAATATTTCTGAGGTTTCTTTACACATGGAATACTCTGCTGCCTAGATATTAGAGCACAGACCTTCCTGATAGCATTTGCCTCTGGCTTCAAGCATCTCTCTGCTCTGGATAACAAAACTGGAAAGAGGGCTTATGCCCCCATTTTGTGATCGTCCTTCTCCCTGGTAGGACACAAACAATATGGAAGAAAAGAAAGGAGAAGCAGTTCCTCATTTTGCAGTGTTTGACTTTGACTTCTACAAATAGCAGAAGCTGACATTTAAAGTAAGGAACGCTAGAAAGTCTTAAAATTATGAAAATGTAAGCTAGCAGCATTCCTTCTTTTTCTTTTTGTCTTTTAACAGAAAGCACTAGAAAAAGTGCTTCTTACTTGGTGATATTGCTCATCAATCGTTATTGAAAGTCTGATCGGGTGGTGAAGATACCCTTCAGTCTTCAAGAAGGATTACAGTGACAATGACTGCTTTTGAGACACAAAGTAAAATTAACTCCTAGGTTATCCCTGACAAGGACCATTAAGTTTTGGACTATGAGAGACACTGTGAACAAGTCATATTTTAACCTCCTGTGAGCACAAAAGCAGGCAGGCTTTTCTCCTCCCCCCCAAATCTGACCTTCACTGAAATTTATGTGAAAATGAAAAAATAAAAGAAAGCTGTAGCCCTGACAAACTCTGATGATGTGACTCATTTTAATTACTGGTGTTCAGAAACTAAATGGCCTAGTTTCATTCAGTAGCTTGTTTCAGGAAGAATGATTTAAGCAAGCTCCAGAGTTGCAGCACCTTTCACAGCAGGTGTGAAACAAGGCATTCATTTTTCTTTTAACGGTGTCCTTGTAGGCATAATAACAATTAGGAACCTAGGTCTTCACATCAGAATCTCCAGTGTGCTCTGATATTACCTCCTTGGGCCACTTCATCACTTCTAATTTTCTCAATATGTTTCTCAAATACCAGTTTCAGTAAAATGACACTGAACAACATTAGTCATACATGATTCCTCTGAATGTTAAACATGTAAGAGACAGACAGCTGGAACACATGCACTGTTAATGTAAGCTTCTTAATTAACAGAACTTTTTTCCTTTTGACTGCTTTCACCTCATCAGCTTCGTTAAGCCATCATATCCATACACCAAAATTGTAATTCTTCATTCGATGTATAGAAGAGCTGAAGAAACAAAAGCTATCTTAAGAGAGCAGTGGTGGGTTCCCTTGCTATTGCTTTTTCTACATAACTTTCTTCAAACAGATGAAAAAAGAGTGAGCAAAGATCAGAGGAACATACAGTAGAAATAGCAACATTACCAATTAATTCTTATAGAACTCACAATATTTTTACAACTAATCTAGCTGTATTTTAACAGTGATTTTTCACACATTTAGCCTGTCTTTAAAAGCACGAATCATCTTCAAATGTTATATCAGTTTACAATAGTATCTCAAAGAGAGATGATGGACTCTCTTGAAGAGAATTTTTCAGTACTGTTCAGTGTTTCAGCTTCGTATCTATTTATTTATTTATTTATTTATATAAATTCACACTTTCAGGTATATATAAAAGAGGCACTGCTTTCAGATTTAGGGGGGGGAGGGGACCTTAAAATATTAATTAATTTGTGATTCTTAAGTTTATTCAGGATCCTGGAATTATTTTAAATATTTTAAATATGTTTAGTCTATAATTTACACTGATATTTTCAAATGCGATGGTAACGATTTCTACTGTTTTTATTACTAAAAAAATTGCACCAATTCAGACTGTTAAACACATCTTGTCATCTTTTGGAACAGTATCTGTACATCATCCAAAACCAGTAGGGGATAACCAAGGAATTTTTGTTCATTTTGCAAACTATGCTTTAAAAATGATAGAAGTGAAGTTGCTACTTTTCATTTGAAGTCATGTATTCCTTATTTCACATCAGACTGAAGGACAAGATCAAAAGACTGAAGTACATTTTTAGAGTGTTCACTACAATAACATCTTAAAAAGAAACAAACAACATATCAGATTTATAAACACAAACCATGAATAAATACTGAGAATCTCTAGATATGAGACAGAAATGATTGTATATGTCAGATATGTCTTGTTATTTCATTTTGGGAATCTGCTATTGTGAAAAAACCTGCATATATAACAACAAGCAAGATATATCTTGATATGGCTCATCTCAGCTGCGCATTATAGATACAGGTTTTGCAAAAAAACCTCATTTTTGCATTTTCTTTATTTTCCTGCGTCCTCATTGCATGAGAACAGGAGGTGAAAAAATGTCATAAAACCCAAAAAATAGGGGAAGATTTCAAAATGATACTTGCGAAAAGAGGTGATGAAATGATTTCAGGAAGACAATGTTATAGTGTATTTGAATATTCTTAACTTTTGAAAACCAATTAGGAGTTATATGTTATATGAAAAATTTCATAGAAAATCAAAAATATACTACTGACAATACAGAATAACCTCATTATAACTTTTCCCTCCTCAGTTCCATAAAGATTAAAACTCCTTAAAATGGTCTTCAACATTCTTGAGCCATTTCAAGTTAAATTCTAAGGAAGAGATTACGACGGTCATACTGGTTCAAATAGAAGTGCTACACAGTACACATTGCAGATGACTCCAGCAAACTGCAGAATCCTGAAGCATCTACTTTTAAGACAATTTTTGTCCACATATATTAAAAATACTTAGAATCATAGAATCATAGAATAGTTAGGGCTGGAAAAGACCTTAAGATCATCTAGTTCCAAACCCCCTGCCACAGGCAGGGACACCACCCGCTAGACCATGTCACCCAAGGATCAGCCCAACCCAGCCTTGAACACCACCAGCAATGGAGCATTCACAACTTCCCTAGGAAACCCATTCCAGTGCCTCACCACCCTCACAGTAAAGAATTGCTTCCTTATATCCAATCTAAACTTCCCCTGTTTAAGTTTGAACCCGTTACCCCTTGTTCACTCAATACAGTCCCTCATGAAGAGTCCCTTCCCAGCATCCCTATAGGTCCCCTTCAGATCCTGAAAGGCTGCTAGGAGGTCTCCACGCAGCCTTCTCTTCTCCAGGCTGAACAGCCCCAACTTTCTCAGCCTATCTTCATACGGGAGGTGCTTCAGTCCCCTGATCATCCTCGTGGCCCTCCTCTGGACTTGTTCCAACAGTTCCGTGTCCTTTTTATGTTGAGGACAACAGAACTGCACACAATACTCCAAGTGAGGTCTCCTGAGAGCAGAGTAGAGGGGCAGGATCACTCCCTTCAACCTGCTGGTCATGCTCCTTTTGATACAGCCCGGGATACAGTTGGCTTTCTGGCCTGCAAGTGCACACAGAAGCTGCCTCATCGTTCATTTTTTCATCAACCAACACCCCCAAGTCCTTCTCTGCAGGGCTGCTCTGAATCTCTTCTCTGCCCATCCTGGAGCTGTGCCTGGGATTGCTCCGACCCAGCTGTAGGACCTTGCAATTGGCAGGGTTAAATTTCATCAGGTTGGCATCAGCACACCTCACAAGCCTGTCAAGGTCCCTCTGGATGGCATTCCTCCCCTCCAGCAAATCAACCGAACCACACAGCTTGGTGTTATTGGCAAACTTTCTGAGGGCACACTCAATCCCACTGTCCATGTCACCGACAAAGATGTTGAACAGGACCGGTCCCAACTCCAACCCCTGAGGGACACCACGCGTTACTGGTCTCCAACTGGACATTGAGCCATTGACCACAACAGTTTGCATGCGGCCATCCAGCCAGTTCTTTATCCACCGAGTGGTCCACCTATCAAATTGATGTCCCTCCAACTTAGAGACAAGGATGTCGTGTGAAACAGTGTCAAACGCTTTTCCCCAGTGCAGGTAGATGACATCAACTGCTCTACCCCTGTCCATCAGTTCTGTAGCCCCATCATAGACGGCCACCAGATTGATCAGGCAGGATTTTCCCATAGTGAAGCCATGCTGTCTGTCACCAAACACCTTGTTGTTTTTCGTGTGCCTTAGCATGCCTTCCAGGAGAACCTGCTCCAAGATTTTGCCAGGCACGGAGGTGAGGCTGAGTGGTCTGTAGTTCCCCGGCTCATCCATTTTCCCCTTCTTGAAAATGGGGGTTATATTCTCCTTTTTCCAGTCGTCGGGAACTTCACCGGACTGCCATGATTTTTCAAATATGATGGATAGTGGCTTAGCAACTTCATTTGCCAGCTCCTTCAGGACCTGCGGATGGATTTCATTAGGTCCCATGGACTTGTGTACGTTCAGGTTCCTAAGATGGTCTCGAACCAGATCCTATCCTACAGGGGGCCCATGGTCTTCATTCTCACTGTCCCTGCGTCTGCCTTCTGAGACTTGGGTGATGTGGTCAGGGAGTTTGCCAGTGAAGACCATGGAAAAAAAGTCATTAAGAATCTCAGCCTTCGCCAAATCCAGGGTAGCCAGTTTCCCGACAGCTTCTGGAGAGGGCCCACGTTGTCCCTAGTCTGCCTTTTATTTGCAATTTACCTGTAGAATCCCTTCCTGTTATCCTTAACATCCCTAGCCAAGTTTAATTCTAAGTGGGCCTTGGCTTTCCTAACCTGGTCCTTAGCTTCCCGGACAATATCCCTGTATTCTTCCCAGGCTGCCTGTCCTTGCTTCCACCTTTTATAAGCCTCTTTTTTCCCCTCTAAGTTTCCTCAGCAGCTCCTTATCCATCCAAGGAGGTCTCCTGGCCCTCCTGATGCACTTCCTTCTAGTACGGATGCACCACTCCTGAGCTTGCAGCAGGTGATCCCTGAATATCAACTAACAGTTTTGGGCCCCCCTGCCCTCTAGAGCTGTATCCAATGGAACCTTACTGAGCAGGTTCCTGAAGAGGCCAAAGTCTGCTCTCTTGAAGTCCAGGGCAGTGAACTTGCTGCACGCTCTTCTCGCTGTCCTGATTGATCCTGAATTCGACCATCTCGTGATCGCTGCAATCAAGGCTGCCCTGGGGCATCACATTTCCAACCAGCCCTTCCCTGTTGGTGAGGACGAGGTCAAGCATGGCACCTCTCTTTGTCAGCTCCTCTATTACTTGCAGAAGGAAGTCATCTTCCACAGAAATGAGGAACCTCCTGGATTGCTTGTGCCGGGCCTTACCGTCCCTCTAACAAATATCAGGGTGGTTGAAGTCCCCCATGAGAACAAGGGCCTGCGAGCGTGAGGCTGTTCCTATCTGTCTATAGAGTGCTTCATCCACAGAGTCCTCTTGGTCAGGCGGTCTGTAACAGATCCCCACAATAATGTTTCCCATCGCTGTTCTCCCTTTAACCCTCAACCACAAACTCTCTGTCGATTGCTCACCTATCCCCAGACAGAGTTCCATACTCTCCAGCCTATCCCTAACATAAATAGCAACACCCCCTCCCCACCTACCGAGCCTGTCTTTCCTAAAGAGCCTATAACCTTCCATTCCAACACACCAGTCATAGGAGACGTCCCACCATGTTTCTGTGATGACTATGGTATCATACCCCGTAGACATGCACACATTTCTAATTCCTCTTGTTTGTTCCTCATGCTACCGCTATTTGTATAGAGGCATCTGAGCCGAGCTCCAGTTGAAGACGGCTCATTGGCTGGAATATCTCTACATTGCTCCAAGCATTTATTATCGGTGCTGGCAAGTAAAAATTTGATACTCAATTTTGAGTTGAGTATATAGGTTGCCAAGAGTACTGCGCTGCGCCTGATGATTTGGTTCAGCTAGAGATTCATTAATGTCAGGGGTCTTGTGATGCACACACCTGTCCTCTAAAGCTCTAACTCTGCTCTTGAATAACTGGATAATTCACAAAACCACACTAATACAAGTATCAATGGAGATAACTCCTATGGTGACATACAAATTAAGGTATCCTATTAAAAATCTTGCCACCATGGATCTTAGCACTTGGAACGTCAAATGACTGGTTAATTGATCTGTTCCGCTTTTTCTGTTGACTTGCAAATACTAACTAATTCAGTTCTTGTAATTCAAATTGTATTGGGAAGAAAAAGGGAAGAGGACTGGCCTGTGGCTATTGACATTATGGTATGATGAGATATAGCTTGTCAAGGTTAGCTGCATACTTAATATGGCCATTCTGATGACATGCACATGAAAAGAATGATTTTTCACATGAGGTAATCACCTTGAATTATTCAAAGTGCATCTTCTTCCTTCCATAGCTCTCATGCATTACTGCCAGGTCAGATTAGGTTGGTGGTAGATGGTGGTGACATATTTCAGTCCAGATCGGGTTTTTAAACATGAATTATAAACCCTTAAATTTAAAATAGGAGTTTATCATGGGACCTTCAACTACAGAAGCACTAGTAAGCATAATTAATACTGAGCTCAAGAACAGGCAATCTGCTGTAGTCCTCCACTAAAGAAGGAACATTACATGAATTAGAATGCCTCATGTAACAAAAAAAAAAAAAAAAAAGAGATCTATTCTAACCATAAACTCTCTCTGCTCCCATTATCTTCACCCCAAATCTGTATCAACTACCACAGTGATATCTATGGAAGGAATATGATAGTTGTACACATGGTTGTCTCAGGAATTCTGAAATAAATACAACTTGTGCTAAAGCTACACTATGCAGTAAGATACCAGCCTTTAGTTAGTGGTCAAAAAAGATACAAGCACCAGAAATTAATGAAAGATTAACATCAAGTATGAAACTGGGAAAATTCTGCCTGTGCTATAGTTTTATGAAGGGATAAAATTGGACTGGCCTTGCCACTCAAACTACAAGGACCCTGATTAGACAAGCTGAGAGTATGTAACAGGAGAAGTGCTCTTAAGGTCAGGCTGAATCACAGTGCTTTGGAAAAAGCACTTCTAACAACCAAGAACTCTATACAGCAGGATTTTTAAAAGAGGAGCATCTTTTGTTTGGCAACAGCAAAATACTAAACGTCAAACC
Source organism: Ara ararauna (assembly GCA_028858755.1). NCBI lineage: Eukaryota > Metazoa > Chordata > Aves > Psittaciformes > Psittacidae > Ara > Ara ararauna. The sequence goes on from CM054378.1 coordinate 44,760,687, forward strand.
TACCTTGATCCTCATTCATGGATTCCCAAACAGTAGATTCCACTCATGCTTGGCCCATCAAAACACAGCTCTGAATTTTTCTCATACCTCGCATTATTCTTGTATTCATATCTATAGTTCTATGTGTACTGTCACATTTATTACTCAAAAACAGAGAAGCAATATTTTGTTGTATTTCTAAATAAACAGAAACACAGCTGAAGCTTACTGCTCATTGTATTTAAGACAACTGTAGATCTTTATTGCCATCTACAACTATCAGCTCAGGCTAGCTGAAATATCTGTGTAAAATGTGGGTAATCTTTCTTCGAAAAATAGTACACACAAAGCATGAAATATTTATTTGTAAACATTCCTACATCTTTCTTCCTCTTTTCTTTTAAACTGTCTTTTAAAATGAAGCATGAGGGGAGCGGATAGTAAATCTTACTTTCTGGAAAAAAATACACAATATAAAAAAAATTTCATTTATTTTTAAAAAAGATCCTACCAGCTTCTTCTTGCTTCTTCTGCAATCACCACATTACATGGAGCATGTAGTACACTTGTCCTTCACATTCATGTATTTTAAGCACCCTTCATAATTTTTTTTAGTTCTCATTTATACTTTCACTGGGCACGAAACACCAGGATTCTCTCCACTGAACCATATAAAACTGTATAGTTTTCTTTGCATTTTTTTTTTGTTTTCTGCAGTTGATAGCTATGAGTCTCAACTTTTTAAGTACAACTTGTTTCTTTATACTTTTCAAGCAGAGAAGGGGCAAGTTTTACAGCAAGAGGATGTATTCTACTAGAACAGCTGGAATAAGTATATGGGTTTTCAAAAATACAATTTTCAAATGCAATATAATTGCAGAATATTTCTTAGACCATTACAGCTGCAACACTAGAACTGCAAAACTGCAAACACGGAAGTAAAAAATATGCATAAAGAACAAAGAATATGAAGCATCTTATTTTTTAAGGATATATTTTAAATTTATGATATATTGGTTGACAGGAAAGTGTACCTGTTTTTAAAAAGTTTAAGTCTGTGTTGGGCAATAAAAACATTTATTAAATTGCTGCACTGGAAACCCTAAAATCTCTTCTTGATGAGACACATGAAGCAATTGATCATATTTTAGTTATTTTGTATCAGCTAAAGTTTGTTTAGCTTCCTTTCAAGGATTTTCTCTTTTTCTTCTACCATTTCTCAGTCATTTTTCAATCACATCAGAATGTCACCAAGCCAGTTACATATAAGGGTTACAGATGTATGACAACTGTTTAACTTGTCACCCTTCGAAGGCATATCACCACCACCTGTGAGAACATATTGTGTAGACCATATATGGCTGCAACACTGTTCAAATTTTATCATTTTGCAGGTAAGATATTGTAGGTCATGGCCTTGACTAGACCATTCATAATGAAATGTGATGGAGGAGATGGAGAACTTTGTCATCCTTGTATTCTATATTACACATTGTCATCCTGTCAAGTCAAATCTAATATAAATGAATCACATTAATCAGAAAATGTGAATTTCTATTTGACAAACTAAAGGAGCATAACATCTTCAATTAGACTAGCTACCCAAAATTATCTACTGACACAAGCAAGTATACATGGTCAATTTGCCTGCCTGAAACTGAAAATCAAGTAAGACATATTAAATAATAGATTGCCACAGAGTGAATGCAAGGCTGTAATTCATCGGATAGGCCATGTTGACGTCACATGAATCCAGAATTTAATTCAGCTATATATTCAGTTTGGCGTCATCTGCTGGTGTATGATTTATAATACATATTTTAACCTTAAATGCCTCAGAGTCTGTTCATCAATAATTCAGCTCTTTGTTAGAAGCTGAGGTCCATCTTGCAGGTGTATTCTTAAATCCTGTGCTTCTCTGGGATCCCGACTGTGAAAAAGTGATAATGGGCTTGATAAGCCTTTTATTTTTGTCAGTTCGGTGCACAGTAGAAACATATTTTCCAGAAGTTTATTAGGATGAAATAAAAGGAGGAAAGACAAATAGGGAGAATACACTGCACATACACAGGAGCAAGGGCATAAGAGTCTTGAGTGTAGAAGATAAAGAAGAATGGTTTCTAGATGCGCTCACCCTGAAGCTGAGGTTAGAAATTGCTGAGAACCTCACAAGGTAAGGTGCTAGCTCATAATCGGTGATTGCCCTGTGGCTGCCAAGTATTCTTTCTATCCCTGTCCTTACAGAACTGTATGTGTTCCCTTCTCAAATGGAAAACACAAGATCAGTTCTTGGCACCTCTGTGGTCCACAGGTAGAAGTGTTCAGCTTCAACTCGGAGCAGCAACAGGCACCGAGGGAGCATCAAGTCCTTGACAGGACTTACCCAGGAGTCGGCAGCTCAGCAGATGCGAGGAGCTGACTCAGAGAGGGCGGCGCCAGGAGGAGCGGCACCAGCCCTGACTGGGTAAAAACCTGCTTCAGGGAGCGCGAGCGACCAGGGACGCGGCAAACAGGGCGGGTCCAAGGCAGTTTGCGCGGCAGTTTGCGCTGGCAGGCAAGCGGGATGGTGAGCAGAATGGTGAGCATGTGCTGTATGACCAGGGCATGGTCTGGGAGCTCTGCTCTGGCTGCCCTGGCAGTAGCCACCGTAGGCACCCAGACAGAGCCGATGAGAGGGGAGGCTGCAGTGCAGAGCTCGGGGTGTAGAGAGCACCTGCACTGCTCTTCTGAGAGGAGGGTGCAAAATGGGCAGGGCTGCACTCTGTGCTCCCTGGTGGAGGTCCTCCTGCAGCAGGGACTGAGCTGTGGAACGCTGTTACTAGGCTGAAAGGTGTCAGGGAAGCTGAGGGGAAACAGCACTGATTGCTCCAGGACCAGACTGTGCAGGGGCCTCAAGCATCTACTGTTGCTCATGCAGGAAAGGAGGCGCTAACCCAGGAAGCTGGGAAACAGTAACAGAAAAAAACAACAAAAAAAGAAAGAAGAGGACAATTAAAAGCAAGGGGCTTCATCCTAAATCTGTTGTCCCCACCCAGAACCACTTTGCTGTCCTGCAGGGGGCTGATGAGGAAACACACTCTCACCAGGAACAACCGGCGGATGCACTGGTAGAGAAGATCACTACTGGTGCTGCCAGGAAAAAGCATCAGGCCGTGGTAGTAGGGGACTCTACTCTGAAAGGAACAGAGGCACCTATCTATTGGCCTGACCCAGTCTCAAGGGAGGTGTGTTGTCTACCAGGGGCTCGGATCAGGGATGTTGCAGAGAAGCTGCCTGCTCTAGTCGGTCCCACTGACTATTACCCACTTCTAGTGATCCATGTGGGTGCTACTGATATAGATAGCAGTAGCCAGGAGAACATGAAGAAGGACTACAGAGCTCTGGGAGAGGTGGTTAGGGGTTCTGGAGCTCAGATTGTCTTTTCGTCAATTCTCCAGGATACCGGGCAGGACCTTAAAAAGGCTAGGAGGATTGGTCAGGTTAATAAATGGTTAGAAGGGTGGTGCTATAGTCAGCGGTTTGGGTACCTTGAACTTGGGACTCAATTTAGTAGGCCAGGTCCAGAGGGGGCTGGTGGAGGTGGTCTGACAAAGAAAGGGAAGAGTGGATTTGGTAGGAGGCTTGCCAGACTGGTCAAGGATGCTTTAGAATAGATGTGTTGGGGGAGGGGGGCATCATTCCATCCCAACACACCCAGTCACATGCCAGCACCTACAGTAAACATTCAGATCTATGTAGAGATATTCCAGCTGCTCCAGCCAATGAGTCGTCTTCAACTGGAGCTCGGCTCAGATGCCTCTATACAAATAGCGGTAGCATGAGGAACAAACAAGAGGAATTAGAAATGTGTGCATGTCTACGGGGTATGATACCATAGTCATCACAGAAACATGGTGGGACGTCTCCTATGACTGGTGTGTTGGAATGGAAGGTTATAGGCTCTTTAGGAAAGACAGGCTCGGTAGGTGGGGAGGGGGTGTTGCTATTTATGTTAGGGATAGGCTGGAGAGTATGGAACTCTGTCTGGGGACAGGTGAGCAATCGACAGAGAGTTTGTGGTTGAGGGTTAAAGGGAGAACAGCGATGGGAAACATTATTGTGGGGATCTGTTACAGACCGCCTGACCAAGAGGACTCTGTGGATGAAGCACTCTATAGACAGATAGGAACAGCCTCACGCTCACAGGCCCTTGTTCTCATGGGGGACTTCAACCACCCTGATATTTGTTAGAGGGACGGTAAGGCCCGGCACAAGCAATCCAGGAGGTTCCTCGTTTCTGTGGAAGATGACTTCCTTCTGCAAGTAATAGAGGAGCTGACAAAGAGAGGTGCCATGCTTGACCTCGTCCTCACCAACAGGGAAGGGCTGGTTGGAAATGTGATGCCCCAGGGCAGCCTTGATTGCAGCGATCACGAGATGGTCGAATTCAGGATCATCAGGACAGCGAGAAGAGCGTGCAGCAAGTTCACTGCCCTGGACTTCAAGAGAGCAGACTTTGGCCTCTTCAGGAACCTGCTCAGTAAGGTTCCATTGGATACAGCTCTAGAGGGCAGGGGGGCCCAAAACTGTTAGTTGATATTCAGGGATCACCTGCTGCAAGCTCAGGAGTGGTGCATCCGTACTAGAAGGAAGTGCATCAGGAGGGCCAGGAGACCTCCTTGGATGGATAAGGAGCTGCTGAGGAAACTTAGAGGGGAAAAAAGAGGCTTATAAAAGGTGGAAGCAAGGACAGGCAGCCTGGGAAGAATACAGGGATATTGTCCGGGAAGCTAGGGACCAGGTTAGGAAAGCCAAGGCCCACTGAGAATTAAACTTGGCTAGGGATGTTAAGGATAACAGGAAGGGATTCTACAGGTAAATTGCAAATAAAAGGCAGACTAGGGACAACGTGGGCCCTCTCCAGAAGCTGTCGGGAAACTGGCTACCCTGGATTTGGCGAAGGCTGAGATTCTTAATGACTTTTTTTCCATGGTCTTCACTGGCAAACTCCCTGACCACATCACCCAAGTCTCGGAAGGCAGACGCAGGGACAGTGAGAATGAAGACCCTGGGCCCCCTGTAGGAGAGGATCTGGTTCGAGACCATCTTAGGAACCTGAACGTACACAAGTCCATGGGACCTAATGAAATCCATCCGCAGGTCCTGAAGGAGCTGGCAAATGAAGTTGCTAAGCCACTATCCATCATATTTGAAAAATCATGGCAGTCCGGTGAAGTTCCCGACGACTGGAAAAAGGGGAATATAACCCCCATTTTCAAGAAGGGGAAAATGGATGAGCCGGGGAACTACAGACCACTCAGCCTCACCTCCATGCCTGGCAAAATCTTGGAGCAGGTTCTCCTGGAAGGCATGCTAAGGCACACGAAAAACAACAAGGTGTTTGGTGACAGCCAGCATGGCTTCACTATGGGAAAATCCTGCCTGATCAATCTGGTGGCCTTCTATGATGGGGCTACAGAACTGATGGACAGGGGTAGAGCAGTTGATGTCATCTACCTGCACTGGGGAAAAGCGTTTGACACTGTTTCACACGACATCCTTGTCTCTAAGATGGAGGGACATCAATTTGATAGGTGGACCACTCGGTGGATAAAGAACTGGCTGGATGGCCGCATGCAAACTGTTGTGGTCAATGGCTCAATGTCCAGTTGGAGACCAGTAATGCGTGGTGTCCCTCAGGGGTTGGAGTTGGGACCGGTCCTGTTCAACGTCTTTGTCGGTGACATGGACAGTGGGATTGAGTGTGCCCTCAGAAAGTTTGCCAATAACACCAAGCTGTGTGGTTCGGTTGATTTGCTGGAGGGGAGGAATGCCATCCAGAGGGACCTTGACAGGCTTGTGAGGTGTGCTGATGCCAACCTGATGAAATTTAACCCTGCCAATTGCAAGGTCCTACAGCTGGGTCGGAGCAATCCCAGGCACAGCTCCAGGATTGGCAGAGAAGAGATTCAGAGCAGCCCTGCAGAGAAGGACTTGGGGGTGTTGGTCGATGAAAAAATGAACAATGAGGCAGCTTCTGTGTGCACTTGCAGGCCAGAAAGCCAACCGTATCCCGGGCTGTATCAAAAGGAGCATGACCAGCAGGTTGAAGGGAGTGATCCTGCCCCTCTACTTTGCTCTCCGGAGTCCTCACTTGGAGTATTGTGTGCAGTTCTGTTGTCCTCAACATAAAAAGGACACGGAACTGTTGGAACAAGTCCAGAGGAGGGCCACGAGGATGATCAGGGGACTGGAGCACCTCCCGTATGAAGATAGGCTGAGGAAGTTGGGGCTGTTCAGCCTGGAGAAGAGAAGGCTGCCTTCCAGGATCTGAAGGGGGCCTATAGGGATGCTGGGGAGGGACTCTTCATGAGGGACTGTATTGAGTGAACAAGGGGTAACGGGTTCAAACTTAAACAGGGGAAGTTTAGATTGGATATAAGGAAGCAATTCTTTACTGTGAGGGTGGTGAGGCACTGGAATGGGTTTCCTAGGGAAGTTGTGAATGCTCCATTGCTTGTGGTGTTCAAGGCTGGATTGGGCAGAGCCTTGGGTGGCATGGTTTAGTGGGAGGTGTCCCTGCCCCTGGCAGGGGGGTTGGAACTAGATGATCCTAAGGTCCTTTCCAACCCTAACTATTCTATGCTTCTATGATTTCTGGCTTAGAGACATGTAAATCTGCTTCCCAAGGCTGAGTTAACTCTTGCTATCAATGTGGTATAAAGTAATTAAGCACGCATAGACTCCTAGCAAAGTTTATTGGATATTTCTAACCTTCTTCAGAGGGGACCAGAACTAAATTCAAATTGCGGATTAATTGCTTTTCTTTCCACTTGTCTTCTGGGTCTTCAGAAACTAAACCAAAATATACAAGGCTGAAAGTCTATAACTTTTCCAGTTTTAAAAATATAAATAAATAAACCAAACAAAAAACCTCCAAAATTATTTTCTTTCCATAAAGTCCAGAACAATAATAATTATACAAATAGTAATTATAGAAATAAATATAAATCACAATCCAAATAATAGTGTAGCACTCACAACATCAGCTTCCTTTAGGCTTGTGCAGCCATTATTGTGTCTGACCGCACAGAAAACTCTGTACCACAGCTAAATAAATATCTGCCCTCTCTCTTTTCCAGCTCTCCTTCCTGTCAGGCTTCTTTTCCCTCTCCTTCACATATTCCTTGTGGCTCAATGTTTTTCACCCATTTCTTCTCTTTCTTTCTCAGAGTAAATGCCTTCAAGTTCCCACAATCACTTTGATCTAATAAAGGATACTTCCACTTTCAGTAACAGCTCAATCTCCTTGATTAGCCTAAACCTCAGTTAGTCTGGCAGCTTCATCACTTCTGGAAAAATCCACTTCCAACAGAAGTTGTATGAGAGATGAATTCTTACTGAAGGCTGAAGACCAGTTTGGAGAACTGTTTCAGGACTCAGGCATATGAATGACTTACAGGAGCCTGCCATGAAATTTTCCAGATGGAGTTCATCATCTAGTTATCCAGGACAGCAGTCTACTATGAGATGACTGATGGCAAGGGTGACTCTTTCTCTGCACTGGTTCTCTCTGGAGGGAGTATTCTGTTACAGAGTCCATTGTTATATTACATTCTACCATAAAAAGCATCAGCTCTGGCCCAAACTCTGGGACATTGTCCCGAATCTTAATTACCTGTGTTATTAGAAACTTAAAGGGGCTTCTACTGGTTTTGTATTAATTTCTATAAGTAGCAGAACTTTGTCATGCCTGTTTTCTGACTGACAATGTAATAGTTAGTCATAAACATTTGCAAATCCATGCTGTTTTCATCAGTCAAATGATTGTATCTAATTACACATATGAACTGTTCTGAAAAGGTGATAATATATATGTAATGTAAATAAGATGCTTTAGAAGTTTTCTTGCACTCTTCACACACTCATATTCCATTAAGAGAAAACAGACACAATTGTTGTTGTAATGTAGGTTCCTAGTTTTGACTTTCATATTTCTTAGACTGATAGCACAATTAAAACTATATTAAGAAAAGGAACACTTAACATTAATCAGAGACAAATGATGTCTGGGTCTCAGGTCCTTGTTATTATACATAGAAAGAAGACGATACTGTCTATATAATAACTCATGCTATTATTAGCGTATTGTTAAAACATACATTCATCACAATGTTCAAAAACTTCACTTACATCAACAAAAAGAATTCCTCATGCCAAAGGCAAAATAACGTCATCACAATACTGACAAAGGCGATGTTATAAAGGTATTATTGGGGTTTTTGGCAAAAAAAATTTTGTGTCAAAATCAAAGATACTAATGAACTAGCAAATGATGAGAAAATCATAAAAGCTCTTATAATAAAGTTTTCCAGATTTTCAGCATTCTTGGATTTATCCATTTCTAATACTTCACAGAGCTGCCAGTAGTACAAAGGAACGACTATGCAAGGTTAATTCCAAATATTTAAAGTAAACATTGAAAAATAAAAAAATCAGAAAATATTATTTTAAGGATATAACTTAGTGGTGTCATTTCATATACTTGCTAGAGCTCCTGTGAAGTCTGGGCAAGGGGTCTGTAGAGTATCACATTGAACACTAAAAATTACCCTAGATTTTCAGCCTCTTAGGTGATACAATCTCAGCTGTACACAGTGTGGAGGATCTACTACTTTGGTTGAAGTCAACAGGAATGCAAGGTACAAGTACCTTGCCAAATAAAGCCTCCAAGTCTATACCTTGTTTGCTTATAAGCAGAAGTGGGCAGGCTTGCCTTATTCCAGTTAGCTCCCTATGTTTTACCTCATGTTTTAGAAACCTCTTTCTTCTGGAGTATGTGTGGAAGGATTGCTCTTCTGTCAATTGCGTAGGTTTCAGAACACTAGGCTTATGTTGCAATAAAAACTGAATTTTCCACCATATTAAGACAGCTGCTAACATTCAACTTGGTCTTCACAAGTATGGGTTTTTACAACCTTGAGAATAAACATACCAGACTGGAAACAATTAGAAGTTAAACATACATTCTTTTAAAATTGGTAATGACTGAACTGCTCAGAAAGAAACAAAAAGAAAACACTGTAGCTACCTTTATTCCAATTATGGTTTTGAGAAAAAAACCCCACCATTGTATTCACTTGACTGAAATTTATGGGCTCATTCTAGGATAAGAGAAAGTTTGAAGAATTTGAACTAGCTCTTCCATGACCATTTACTCAATTCTGAGTACATGGTATTGTGCCAGCATCTGGTCTGAAGGAGAGACAATATAGATATGAAAAGTATTATCTGAAGATGTTTGAATGAGTCAAGAAAATCTCAAGTTTATAGAGTACTTTTATCATGATAAATGGAACATTTTTTAATGTGTTGAAACACTATATCTTTCCTTCTCCCATTTTCTTCTGGGGATTCATCCCCTCTGGATTCAGATTAAAAAGAAAAAAAATATTTGGATAGGAGAATTCAATATATTATTTCCTGAGAAATTTCTCATAAGAGAGAGGAGATAATCCTTAATCAGATATTGTCTCTGGTTTTAATCACAGAGTTCAAAGGATGACCCTGAATATTTTCAAAGACAAAAAAAAACAAAACAAAAAAAAACAAAAAAAAAAAAAAAAAACAAAAAAAAAAAAAAAAGAAAAATCAAGTAAAGCATTAAAAAATAACATTTAAAGTAATTTCTTTCTTCCAGTTAGGTGCTGACTGTGCTGTACATTTTACAGCTGTTTTGGATATCAGTACCTAGAGAGGGAAACACTTAGGGAAAGCACCAGGCAGCCCTCTAGATCAGCGGTTTGTCTTGTTCCCTGACTTGTAATTCTGTTCATCTTCTTTTTTATTCCCATGCAATTAAGCAGCCTATGTTACAATTCCTTTAATTCCAAGAGATCTCCATTACAGCTGTATGTATCTGTCAATATTCAGTTCTCACACAAACTCTGGAATCCAATGTCAACGACCTCATGGATTAAATAAAGAAAAACAAAGACTGACAAACCAAAACCCAGATTAGCAATAGCCACCAATATCAAAAATGAACTATCACACAAACAAAGGAATTGCAAGCATCTGAGCTGGAGACCACAAATAACTTCAGAGCTCATACTGAACCTAAATTTAATAAAACAGAGCATGCATTTCAAAAAAGGATGATGTGGTTTTCACCTGTGTAAGACAGCTGTGACTTTAATGATGTGACTGTTGGTTTTATCTTTATTACTGTTGAATCTCTGATTACATGAAGCCCATAAAACCAGGAAATACTCTGATGCCTTGTTCTGCTCCACAAATTTATCTCCTCTGCATTACCCCCTTTTCAGACAGCTAAAAGTTTAAACCTCTTTGGCCTCAGTTTCTCGAGTGTACAGTTCTAGCTCTGATCAGCTCCTTGATGAGCTTCAGCTTTGCACTCAGCCTTTACAATTTGGCAATAAATTTTGATATGCATTTTTTTCAGGAAACTTTTGTAGCAAGGCTTACAACAGGGCAAGCGTTGGAAGGCCAAAGCTAAAAGCAGGCAAACCTGTTAAAAGTCACAGGAAACCTGGAACAACGCATACTGATGAAAGATTATGAAGTGAGTTTCTCCCAGTGGGCGCATCTCAGCCACTGATAATGCAGACAAGATACTGGGCTGGTTTGCTGAATAAACATCACATGGAACTCATAGAAAACTCTGATGTGGATTAAGAAAACATATTTATTGAGTTCTCCTTGATCAGGGATTTTCCACAGTAGGTTTGACAGGAAATCGATTCCTTTAATGAGCTTTTCATTCATTTACAATGTGGTTATTAAGGGCAAATTAATGTTTCATTTTCCCAGTGTATGTTCTTCTGCTATAGCTATAGCTCACAATAGCTGTCAGCTCCACTTAGACTATAATCTTGAATTCATAGAAGAACAAATAATCATAGAATCATAGAATAGTTAGGGTTGGAAAGGACCTTAAGATCATCTAGTTCCAACCCCCCTGCCAGGGGCAGGGACACCTCCAACTAAACCATGCCACCCAAGGCTATGTCCAACCTGGCCTTGAACACCGCCAGCAATGGAGCATTCACAACTTCCCTGGACAGCCCATTCCAGTGCCTCACCACCCTTACAGTAAAGAATTTCTTCCTCATATCCAATCTAAACTTCCCCTGTTTAATTTTGAACCCAAAAAGCGTAGGTAGCAGGTATAAACTGATTTTTACAACTGTTTGTCTCAGGCTCTGCAACTTCTCTCACCTCTTCACCCCCAGGAAGCCTGTATGTTCTTTAACCTCAGTTTTCTCTTGCTGCCTTTCAAAACAGATGGCTGCTCAATAACATGGCTCTCCATGGGATGCCAGTCCTTTTGGCAGCTGCCCTACTGGTTGCTCAAACTGTTTTCACTCACCTTTAAAATTTCTAATAACATCTTTCTGGTTGCTCACAGGACCTCAGCTACAGGAAGAGAAGCCAAATAATGCTTTTTTATATTTTCTCTGCTTTCTCTCCTTACAAAATGCAGAACTGCTGAAGGTCAACGTCTATTTTCCTTGATAAAATTACTAGGTCATTGGTCTTTTCTACTGGCAAGGGTATTATTAGAAATCATAGAAGACATTTCTATATGAAGGAATATTATTTACCTGCAGATTTATGCAAATTCTATTGGCAGCTGCTCTCATCTTTCTCTCTGATGTCTGTGAGTGCCTAAAAATATACTTTCAAAGTTGATAGAATTTATTCAGCCTTGCAAAAGCAAAGGAATGAAGTTAAACCACCTGGTAAAACATATACTTTCTTCTGACCACAACAAGTGATTTATCTTAGAAAATAATAGTATGCGTATAGTCTTATCTCTCCTTTCTCAGCCTTCTCATCATATTGTCCTTAGCAAACTATCCTCATCAGCTGCTGAGGAATCTGGCACAGAAGCATGTTGATCTGAGAGAAGACTGAATGCGAGAGGAAATGACAAAAGTTTAATGGTCATGTTAAAACTGCTTTGGTTGTGAAGAAAACGCACTGTTATAACGGTCTAGTATTATCACTGCTTTTTCAGTTTGAAGTTTGAAGATTCAAAGTACAATTTTTCATGCATCAATTTTTAGAATTTTTTAATGCTTGGTAAAGACTTCAGAACTACTGATGGGAATGGTTGTCTCAAGATGTATGGACCAACAAAAGTTACATATAGAGTCTCTGTGAAGTACTTAAAATGCTGTTCTGTTATTTCTGCCCAATGCCATAATCCTGTGTGAAAATTTAGAATAAAGGTTTTTCAAGAACTACATTTATGTTTCACAGAATGACTATTCTGAAATGCAACCTCAGCTGTAGAATCACTCTCAGAACATTTGAGTATCTACATATCTTCATCAGTCATCCTCCTCAGGATATTGAGGAACACACACTCAATCCATTTATTTTAAATAGAATTATACAAATTCTTACCTCTGTTTTTCTGCATTTGCAGAAGTTTGGTTCAGCAAAGGCTCAGTTGCCTTCTCAGATGATGCTATACAAAGAAATTTAAGAAAAGCTTTTTTAGCTGAAACTGAACCACTATTTTTGTTTCACACTTTTTACTGAAACAGTGTTCAGCACTGATTTTCAAAAACCAAACAGGATATTCACAATCAATGTATGGTTTTCTGTCTGGTTTCTAATATCTTTTCTTTTCAAAAAAAGAGCCCTTCAGAAATCACTAGATTCTTATATACATTTTATTTCCCCCTGTCATCATTAAGTCTGTCTTTGACAATAAAATATATCTTGTGTTGAGAATATAAGAACATTACTGTTGAGATATGTCAGTGTAAAGAAAATTTGTTTTATTTTTTTTTAAACTGATGTACTTCAATTGATGTCAATGAAGGCATGTTAGTTTCCTGTTAATCTTAAAGAGTTTTGAACTGAAATTGATGTGGAATGAAATGAGATTACATGGAAATTGGAAAATTGGTGCTACTTCTTTCAAACTAATGGTATTACTTATAGTTAAAATGGAAGGTAATCTGCTGTTACACCCTACCACAGCAGAGAAAGACCTATTTTTAAGGTCAGGAACAATAAGCCGTACCTGATATAACACAAACTAATCAGGCCAGCATCCTGAGAATGGTATGACCCTACCAAAATGTGTTTCTTAACATTATATGTCAATGTGAGTAACAGACATTTGAAAGACAGCACTGCTTGCAGGAATAATTTAGCAATGCACATATAACCTATTGAAAAATAAGAATATTCAGTCTCTCACAGCAAAATATAGGAGCTATGTTTAATTAAGGCCAGGGCAAAGCCAATTTACTTCATTATTTACTTACTGAAGAAAAACAATTGCTGCATCATAACCCTATTGACAAAACTTGCATGGATGCACAGCTTATCAGCAACCTAAACAATACAACACTGAAATAAATAAGCATTCAAACCTTGAAAATACAAACTAGTCATTTTGGTTTTAGCAATAAAACTATCACACACCTATGCCAAATAGTCACCAGGTTAACAAGCATTTAGTTCAATTAATTAATGAGAATGAAAAGAATTCTGTTTCATCTCTGCTGTCCTTCAGAAGCACTCCAGGCTGTAACCAAAAGACTCCTAACACTGGTTCCTCCTAAAAGGAATACTATTGTTTGTATTACTAAGATGTAGCACAGAAAGCAGACAAGGTTTTTTTTTCCTGGATGCATACTGAAATGACTAGCACTTTCCATATTAGAGTTGCCATGATCAGTTTTTACAGTGGATGATCCAAACCAGCTTGGCAGCACACATATTTTTAAAACAATGCAGGACTTGGACGTTACAAATCAGCTCTGTAAGCTTATACAGTAACATGCTTTAAAGTAGAATAAATTTGGCTGTAATTCAGGGACAGATGTGTGAAATGCTTTACAGTCCATTATCAACTCTCACTCCACCAGCATTTTAGGCTGTTTCTATAAGTTAAAAAATAACAATTAGGCAATCACCCTAAATTTGTTCACCAGTCATTTGGTGGTTCCCCATCTCAGGAATTTCAAGCTGTTTCTCCAATGTCAACTAAAGTTGACCCAAGTCACAAAACCACTACATTCCTACCATATGTGAAGTAAGTTTGTGGGAGCAGTGGGAGGGAACTGTACTAACAGTCCTGCAGAAAAAAAAAACAAACAAAAAACCCAAACAAAACCGAACCAAACGAAACAAGCAAAAAACCAACCAAACAAAAAAAAAAAAAAAACACAAACACAAAAAAACCCCCAAAAAACCTAAAAAACATGAACAAAACCAAACACCAAAGAAACCAAACCCCCAAAAGATCTAGTTTTTCTCTTTAGACAAACCAATCTGTACCAGTACCTACTCCTGAGATCCAAAAGCAGACCTTGTTTTATTTTTAGCTCATAGTGAGAACGCTGTGTAGGATGTATGCATAAACAGGAATCATAGAATCATAGAATAGTTAGGGTTGGAAAGGACCTTAAGATCATCTAGTTCCAACCCCCTGCCAGGGGCAGGGACAACTCCCACTAAACCATGCCACCCAAGGCTATGTCCAGTCCAGCCTTGAACACTGCCAGCGATGGAGCATTCACAACTTCCCTGGGCAACCCATTCCAGTGCCTCACCACCCTTACAGTAAAGAATTTCTTCCTCATATCCAATCTAAACTTCTCCTGTTTAAGTTTGAACCCATTATCCCTTGTCCTCTCACTACACTCCCTCATGAAGAGTCCCTCCCCAGCATCTGTACAGGCCCCTTATTCCTGGGGCTTTTGCTTTTCTGAACATTTTAGAAACACCTCTCTGATAATCCTGAAAATGCTTTTCCAGCATCCGGATGTCCTCCAAGAAAAAGGCAGTTTTTGAAGAAGTCAGTCAGGATCTCACTTTGCAAGATACATTCATTATGCTACTGAATACTTTTTTTCTTAATGCATCAACTTAGAAACTCCCAAGAACAGCAATTTCGGGAATATAGCCACAGTATTAGAGAAGCTAAGAGGCAGCACTGTATTTTCATCCTCATAAGTGTAAGACGACTGGAATAACACTTCGGGAATCCATCATCACAGACCCCTGGAACACATTTGCGCTGCACATCACCTATACAAAGATCAAGAGTGTATGGATTTCAAACCTGCCTTCACTATAGAATGCTTCAAATTCTGAACCACAATTAAAGCATTTCTTGCCTTCAACACAACGGTCACAATTTTTGGTGAGATTTCACTGTTCTCTTTAAAGGCTTTTGAAAGGGAGCAGAATTAGTTTTGTTCACATAAAAATTAATTGAAAACATCACTGGAAGTCCATCAGCACTTGGACAAAAGGTTTGAAGGAATCAGAAACTCAAATAACTAGCTGTAAGGGATTCTTCAAAAGCCTTGTGAGCCAATAAGAGCTATAACAAAGGCAAATTTCTTACCAACAGTAGATTCTAAAAACAACTTTATCAAATTACAGAATTTACTGAAATTACTCAAAATCTTATTCTTCCATTTCCTTGTATTACCTGCTCAATGATTATATTTCCTGTATAATTCAAGAAAGCTAAGTACCTCTGTATTTTTTATACCACAAAGGGTTTTTCAATATAATACATATGTTCATCTTGCAATAAAGTATAACAGCTAAGAGAAATAATTGTACTTAAACAGAAATTGGATGCAACACCAACTTCCATCAGAAATTTCTACAGCATCAATGAGAAATATAAAAAGATGAACAGGACAGCTGAGAATGCATGAGCACATGTACAGTGTTGGATATCAGAAGTTTCAAAGAAGTAACAATGTGGGTAGTGTAAGGGTGACTTTTCAAATTAAACTCTGCTAAAGTGGTTAATGGTAAAGTTTTTAATGGCTCAAGTTTAACTAAATTACTTCAATGTGCTGTAATACCAATTCACTTTGTTGTGATATATTTCACATAAGAAGCCTTTGTAACAAAGACCATTGGTGTCTGTTGATCAGTCATTGTAGGAATAATATAATTTAGGGGAAGAATCTATTTAGACAAATACTAAGTGACATGAAAATTTGCACTTTAGACATTTAAGGCCATCCTGAATTTTGATTGCAGCTAGAGTTGCTACTGCTCTCCTCTCCAGAACTGAAAACAAACTTGCATGCTACCAAAAAATAAGAGAAGGGCAGGATGATGGAATTTAGGAAAAATTAAAACTTATTTTAAGCTTAAATTAAAACTAATTTTAAGAATTCCAAACTGCAATTGGAATTCTTCAAACTTTCTGGGCTAATTTTATTCTCATCATTATAAGGAATGCTGGGGGTAACAATTGAAAGGGATCGCTCAGTCAGTGAGCTCTGTCCATTCCTGTTGCAGAGGATATTGTTATACAGCCCATTATGTATCAGCTAATGGATGCAGAATTAGGCCAATGCCAATGTCAGAAAAGTCATGCTTAATGCAGATTGTGTATGAATCCTGAGGGAGGGAGAAAATTATACATATTATAGAAATGTATGGAAGCTGAGAAAGATTAATTCTCAGGTCAAGGGAAAGAATTTTACATGCATGTTTTGCTGATGATAGTCCAAGTTATAATACCACTACGTTTTTCATTAACATCAAGTTAGAGTGCATTTATCATTAGCTAGCTACTATGTTTAGATAAGTCTGCCTAGCAGTAAAGGCACTGCAAAGTTATTTTAATGTAACAGACATCCCCAGTATTACAGGACAAAGGAACTGAGACATGAGTTGATGACCTGATGAAATCAGTTACCAGATCTAAATAAAGGAAGGTCTATAGGTGTAAATTTACCTTAAAAAGACTCTCTTAAGAAAGGGGTACTGGAAAGGCTCCACTTCATGTCCTTTCAGGAAAGAAGGATTTTAAACATCTTCAGGATTTCCTGCATTAAACACAGAGCTCTTATCACCCTCTGTTAAGATACAAGTGCGTCACCCAAGCAAAAGCAAGTCAACCCTTTTTCACCTGGCTTCTAAGAGAGCTCTTATGTGCCTCTGAACTTAAGCAGCAGGCAAACCTCAAAGCAGGAGTTGAACAAAGATGGAAACAGCAACATCTAGGACAATAAGAAGTGGGTTCTGGGGAACATGCTGGACGTTTAGGTGAGGACCAAGTTACTTGTGACAGAGAATCATAGGAAGGGACCTTTTCTGTATCCTTCAGCAACACATATCTCTGGATTTCACCACAGTAGCAAGTGAAACTTAATTCTTTATAGGGAAACCAACCAACTTCCCTTGCACTTTCCCTTCCCACTAGTGTATCAACTGTACCACTCAGCTTGGTGTCATCTAGAAACTTGCTAAGGGTGCATTCAACCCCACTGTGTCATTAAAGAAGTTGCTAAACAGTATTGGTCCCAGTATAGAACTTTGAAGGACACCGCTATTTACTGGTCTCCACTTGAACATTGACCTGTTGACTGCAACTCTCTGGATGCAGCCACCCAGCCAACTCCTTATCCACTTAATAGTCCATCTATCAAATACATCTCTCTAAAAACTAGAGGTAAGAATGTTTTTTGCTGACCAATGGCCATTTAATCAGTATTGTTCCATTCACGTAGTGAATGAAAATCATAGAAAAAAATCATTAACTTCATCTCTGAATAAGAACACTATCAAAAAGAATAATCTTTATATTGATCATTCCATATCTTCAAAATTTATTGCACTTACTGCAGAATCATCCAAAGAGATGGGTTACATTTCACACTGCAGTCAGTTGGTGATATTGTGATGGTCTTAGTGATGTCAGCTTTGTTCTCCTAGAGAACTGGTCTATGTTTGTCTTTGTCAGGAAGCTCTCGGGTGAAGTACAAGTGCTCTGTGACTGAGTTACAAGCATTTCAGATATGCGATGTGTGGCTTGTCAGGTCACCACACAGACTGACTCTGTGTCTGCAAGTGTTAGTAATTTTGTCCCAGACTTCAAGTCAAAATCATTCTCAACACCAAGCAAGTTATTTTTGCACATATTGAAGAAATGTATAGGAAACTATGCAAGATGACTAATGTCACTGAGAAAAACTGCATGCAGAGGAAGAAGCAGTGGCCTTCTATGACTGTCACTTTCATTCAACAACTTTATTCTTTCCAAAACCGAAGCTGAACATATTGGAGGAAGAAAAGACACTGCTGGCTTCTGACTGCATGCGCGCTTTTTCTATTTAGTCTGTTCCTGAACCCTGGCCTGATCACATAAAAATGCTCCTTTTCAAAGGAGTTCTTTCCTACTGCTGATTTGTCTTTCTTATAGAAATCCAGTTTATTCCCTTTTTCTCCCTGGGTTTGAGCAATGAAGAGATATTCCAGCCACTCCAGCCAATGAGCCGGCTTCATTTGGAGCACGGCTCAGATGCCTCTACACAAATAGTGGTAGCATGGAGAAAAAACAAGAGGAATTAGAGATGTGTGCACATCTACAGGGTAAGATATAACAGGCATCACAGAAACATGGTGGGATGGCTTCTATGACTGGAATGTAAGACTGGAAAGTTACAGGCTCTTTAGGAAAGACAGGCCCAGTAGGAGGAGAGGGGGTGTTGTTATTTATGTTAGGGATAGGCTGGAGAGTATGGAACTCTGTCTGGGGACAGGTGAGCAATAGACAGAGAGTTTGTGGTTGAGGGTTAAAGGGAGAACAGCGATGGGAAACATTATTGTGGGGAATTGTTACAGACCACCTGACCAAGAGGACTCTGTGGATGAAGCACTCTATAGACAGATTGGAACAGCCTCACGCTCACAGGCCCTTGTTCTCATGGGGGACTTCAACCACCCTGATATTTGTTGGAGGGATGGTAAGGCCCGGCACAAGCAATCCAGGAGGTTCCTCGATTGTGTGGAAGACGACTTCCTTCTGCAAGTAATAGAGGAGCTGACAAAGAGAGGTGCCATGCTTGACCTCGTCCTCACCAACAGGGAAGGGCTGGTTGGAAATGTGATGCTCCAGGGCAGCCTTGATTGCAGCAATCGTGAGATGGTAGAATTCGGGATCATCAGGACAGTGAGAAGAGTGTGCAGCAAGCTCACTGCCTTGGACTTCAAGAGAGCAGACTTTGGCCTCTTCAGGAACCTGCTCAATAAGGTTCCACTGGATACAGCTCTAGAGGGCAGGGGGGCCCAAGACTGTTGGTTGATATTCAGGGATCACCTGCTGCAAGCTCAGGAGTGTTGCATCCACACTAGAAGGAAGTGCTACAGGAAGGCCAGGACACCTCCATGGATGGATAAGGAGCGACTGAGGAAACTTAGAGGGGAAAAAAGAGGCTTATAAAAGGTGGAAGCAAGGACAGGCAGCCTGGGAAGAATACAGGGAAGTTGTCCAGGTAGCTAAGGAAAAGGTTAGGAAAGCTAAGGCCCACTTAGAATTAAACTTGGCTAGGGATGTTAAGGATAACAGGAAAGGATTCTATAGGCACGTAGCGAATAAAAAACACACTATGGACAACATGCGCTCCCTCCAGAAGCTATCAGGAGAACTGGCTACCATGGATTTGGAGAAGGCTGAGGTTCTTAACGACTTCTTTGCCTCCGTCTTCACTGGCAAATGCTCTGACCACACCACCCAAGTCATGGAAGGCAGGCGCAGGAACTGTGAGAATGAAAACCCTAGGCCCACTGTAGGAAAGGATCTGGTTCAAGACAAACTTAGGAACCTGAACGTACACAAGGCCATGGGACCTAATGAAATCCATCCGCAGGTCCTGAAGGAGCTGGCAAATGAAGTTGCTAAGCCACTGTCCAACATACTTGAAAAATCATGGCAGTCCGGTGAAGTTCCCAATGACTGGAAAAAGGGGAATATAACCCCCATTTTCAAGAAGGGGAAAATGGATGAGCCGGGGAACTACAGACCACTCAGCCTCACCTCCGTGCCTGGCAAAATCTTGGAGCAGGTTCTCCTGGAAGGCATGCTAAGGCACACGAAAAACAACAAAGTGTTTGGTGACAGACAGCATGGCTTCACTATGGGAAAATCCTGTCTAAGCAATTTGGTCGCCGTCTATGATGGGGCTACGGAACTGATGGACAGGGGTAGAGTAGTTGATGTCATCTACCTGGACTTGTGCAAAGCGTTTGACACTGTCTCACATGACATCCTTTCCTCTAAATTGGAAAGACCACAATTTATTGGTGGACCACTCGGTAGATAAAGAACTGGCTGGATGGCCACATGAAAAGAGTTGTGGTCAATGGCTCAATGTCCAGCTGGAGACCAGTAACGTGTGGTGTCCCTCAGGGATCGATGTTTAGGATGGGCCTTGTTCAACATCTTTGTTGGTGACATGGACAGTGGGATTGAGTGTGCCTTCAGAAAGTTTGCCAATGACACCAAGCTGTGTGGTTCGGTTGATATGTTGGAGGGAAGGAATGCCATCCAGAGGGACCTTGACATGCTTGTGAGATGTGCTGATGCCAACCTGATGAATTTTAACCGTGCCATGTACATGGTCCTACATCTGGGTCGGAGCAATCCCAGACACAGCTCCAGGATTGGCAGAGAAGAGATTCAGAGCAGCCCTGCAGAGAAGGACTTGGGGGTGTTGGTCGATGAGAAAATGAATATGAGCCAGCTTCCATGTGCACTCGCAGCCCAGAAAGCCAAGCGTATCCTGGGCTGCATCAAAAGCAGCGTGACTAACAGGGCGAAGGAGGTGATCCTGCCTGTCTACTCTGCTCTCGTGAGACCTCACTTGGAGTATTGTGTGCAGTTCTGTTGTCCTCAACATAAAAAGGACATGGAACTGTTGGAACAAGTCCAGAGGAGGGCCACGAGGATGATCAGGGGACTGGAGCACCTCCCGTATGAAGATAGGCTGAGAAAGTTGGAGCTGTTCAGCCTGGAGAAGAGAAGGCTGCCTTCCAATATCTGAAGGGGGCCTATAGGGATGCTAGGGAGGGACTCTTCATGAGGGACTGTATTGAGTGAACAAGGGTAACGGGTTCAAACTTAAACAGGGGAAGTTTAGATTGGATATGAGGAAGAAATTCTTTACTGTGAGGGTGGTGAGGCACTGGAATGGGTTGCCCAGAGAAGTTGTGAATGCTCCATTGCTGGCAGTGTTGAAGGCTGGATTGGACATAGCCTTGGGTGACATGGTTTAGTGGGATGTGCCCATGGCAGGTGGGTTGGAACGAGATGATCTTAAGGTCCTTTCCAACCCTAACCATTCTATGATTCTATATATAATAGAGTTCCAAGATCATCCTCTACACTGATTCATTTTAGTTGTTAAAATTTAGTCTTAACATTCTTTCCTCAGAAGAATTTTGTTGCTCATCTGTCTCGCACTGGGATCTGCTACAGCAGCTCTCAGGCAACAGCTGTGTGAGGGACGGATAGGCAAAATATAAAGCAGGAATAGAATCATGCTTTATCTACATTAGCAAATTCTGCAGCACAGTAAAGTGGGAAACAATGCGTAGAATAAAACAGTGCTGAGGATTCAAAATTAATAGTACAGGAATTTCAGGGGTTTTACTTTGGGCTAGCTCGGTTCTCATCTGTATAACCAATCCCATTAGCATTTGGAGGGCATTAGGTACATTTCTGGGAAGAATCTTTCAGTTTATCTTCACCCTGAAGAATCTAGTTTGCACAACAATCCAAAACCACCCTGCAATGCAAACACAGTCTGTGGGGATATTGAGGGAATACATTTTGAAAACGTCCTTCCAAACTGAACTAAAACACTGACTGGACGGCTGTATTAAGTTCCTTCCTTGAATTTCTTTTCTTCTTTATTCCCTCCTTCTTTTTATCATTCAGAACAAGGTGGGAAGCAAGCTTTCTCAGCTAAATAAATGCAGTGTTCTCTCTCATAAGGACACCAGTCATAGTGGAAGAGACAGCTGAGGTACTATTATTCTTCTTCTCTTTATTTTCTGCTTAATATTAGCAGAAGCACATAGTACAGCACTGTGGAGAAGAACAAGTTTTAAAAACTGTCATGCAAAGACACACCACAAAAGACTAGAAGAAAACAGCTAAATCATTGTCAAAGTATGCGTATACAGGAAAGCAAAGGATATTTGAAACACTGTCTTTAAGTTTTACATTTATTATGCCTGTATACTATTTTGAATATTTCTGAACTCTTAGGATTCAGAATGAATGGCTTTTTCATTGGTGTCAGAGAATTAGCTGTTTCTTAAGAAATGTGATCAATAAATTCCAGTGAACTTGCAAAGTTGTCTAAGTTAAAAAGAAAGGACATAGTGAACTCATAACTGTCACCAAAATTGTTAGGATGGAACAGAAGAGCATGAGCTATTAAATGAAACTAGATATTTTTTTAAGAAGTAAAGCAAGCCAAAGATAGTGAATATGTATTCATACCTGTTTGCCATCCTTGGCAAGGCAAATGAATTAAAATTGGAATTTTAGCTGACACACACACAGCAAGAAGAAAGTAAAGAAGTGAGAGTGTGACTTGACACATAACTCAGAATTTCCAGAAACTAAGTACATCACTTCAGATAGGGGTAAAGGTGATTTTTGAAGTAACAGTTCATAGACATGTAGGAAAACATATTCACTTTAAAATGAGACTGATCTGTAGCCTCAAAGAGGGGCCTCAAAACTGGCCCCTGAAAGGGGCTTGCTTTTCTTACTGGAACGACTGCTTTTACTTTTCGTCTCACTTGCAACCAAGCACTGATGAACCCAGCAAGAAATCCCAGGACACACTATAACTAAAGTGCCATTTCTGACCTCATGTCACTGCAAGAAATTCTGAACAAACTAATAAATTAAAAAAAAAAGTTGATTACTTTGTTCCCCTATAAATATAATTGGCTTTATTATAATGCTGCAATTTACATTTTTTATTGATAATGCCATTTACATGAAAATGGCTTTGTGGGGAGAAAAAAGAAATCAAAACTAAACCAAAACAACCTGCACTCTGACCAAATCTACTAACTAGTCATTAAAAAGATAAGCTTAATAATGCCCAGTAAGAGTCTGTTGCAGAAGGAGAATGAAAAGACACAAGCATTTTCTACAAGGAAAAATAAACCTTTTCATATACCTGATTGCAACCATGTCAGCTGCCTCCTGCCACCTGCTCAGAGGTTATTGCCCCCAGCAGTCTGGGGGCTCAGCTACTATTCAAGCTCTCCTTTTGTGATTTTAACCAAGCTGAGCTGAAGCAGTAAGGATCAAACGTTTGCATTTAATGGGGGAAATAACACATCATGAGGCTGTACTGCAGTAAACTGTCTTCTTGTGGGAATCAAATTTACAACTTCCTGCCTCTTACTCTTCCCTCTAAATAAAACACGGACATCCAACCTAAGGCTCCCTCTGGATCGTGTAGAAGATGCATCAGAAAAGATACATTGTTGAATGTATGCATGACATCTAAACTCATATGAAGCCAGTATATTGCTTCACAGTTCAGGAGATACGATATTTCCCTTAAGATGTTTCTGCCCTCCACTACCTTTTTTTTTTTTTAAATCCATTTAAAAAATTCCACAATTTCTAAGCAAAAATTTTGAATGCAAAGATTATGTGGTATCATGGTTTAAACATGTAAGACAATTCAGATTAAAAAAATGCAAAAAGCCTCAGTAAAGCTTTACATGCATGTTTACTGCTGTGCTTTTTTTTGTGCGTAAACATAGGTTGAGACAACCACACCCATGAAAGGCCGTGCTCAGAAAGTAAAGGGATTCAAAACATGGACATAGGAAAAAAGGCAAAATCAGTTTTACAATGCATCAGTGCACATGAGCAACTCAGATGGATAAAAACTATAAATTGGCAACAAGTTTCCATAGGAAATACGAGGACATCTTCTCCTTCTGTTCTATTGAGAGCTCTCAGGCATGTAAAGCTACGAATACTCTCATTCGTTCAATTTGTTGGCTGAAAAAATTTCTCCCTTGATGGGTCCAAATTAAGATTTTCCTGGCCTTGACAGAAATAAGCAATTAACTAAAACTTTTTACTCATCTACAGACAAATTTAAGGTTGGCCAGGCATGTTATTTTAATATCTTTCTGAAGCAAACATAGCAATGGTAGTTTAACTCATGAAAAAAAATAATGAAATACTGAATGCTAAGAAACTGGGTGTGTAATTCCAAGGTCTAAGCCTTCACACAATGAATATTTCTTGCCTGTGCAAAATTTCATAGTTAAAACCAAAAGCTCCTACAACTCCATTTGGCCCAGATAAAGTTCTTTTTGTGTGCATCAATTTGCTCTGTAGATTCCCTAAAGAATCCAAGATTTCATATTCCTAATGTTTCATCAGAATTACTTTTGAAATGGAGAGAATGAAACTAACCACTACCAAGAAAAAAATTTAGAAAACATGACTCCTTATCTACAAAAGACTTGGGTTATTTACTAATTTAATCAACTAAATACTAATTTCCTTCACAAATATTTTCACTAGTGTAGGCCTTGATACATATGTTCCTATATTTTGAGGAAAAATGTGGTCAAGCTCTTCAGAAATGTTAAAGCACAAGAGAGTGAAGTGCTATGTACAAATATACCCCAAATAGCTCTAAGTGACCTACCTTATACAGTGAAATTGGTAATAGTTTTGATAGTCTGCTTTTCCAATCTGCTGCTTGGCTGAGCCATACCAGTACAATTATATTGCTCTGTATAGTGCTATCAAAGATAATCAATTCAGTGCCCAGATTAGCTCTTCCTGTGTCAAATTGTGCTATGTAGGCTATTTCACATTGAGAACCTTAACTCTATTATGGGAAGCAGTTGGAACCCCAGATTCAAATTTTGTCCAGTTCTGGCGAACTTCCCAAGTAAATTCTGAAACCAAGGTGGATTCAGGCAGATGACATCTTGATTTTCAGTAAAATCTTATTCACTCCACTGTTTCCATTGTTTTGTATTTTGCGCAAAGCCTGGTACTGCCTGCTATGTTTTTTTTTTATTTCTTCCCTTTTTTTCTTCTTTTTTACTTAGATCTATACCATTTTTGTGAAACTGATATTTTTCACACTGCCACAGAACAGTTTGCTGTGCAAATACTGCTATCTTTTAGTATGTTTTTGAGAGAGTCAAAAGGTGTGAATTATGAGCCTGATAGCAAGAATTTAGCGAATGCCTAGGGCTATTAAAGCAGTAGTAGATCTTGTATTCTCTGACAGGTATGCAATTCTGAAAGCACTATTAGGAGCTAAAGACACCATTGGATTAAGGTTAGTACTCAGCTCTGCAGCTGTGATTAAATGCCCGTAGAATTGAGCTGTTGAGTGCACTTATTTTTAATGTCATCTTTCCTTATAGCAGGCTTTCACCTTGAACTGTGCTTCCTCCAGAAAGTCTTCTGAATGGTTTTCTCATTATAAGCACACAGTCTAAGGGGAAAATACCCATAAATTCCATCTAGTCATAGTATACAAATATTAAATAGTAGAAATTCTTAACTATTTAAAATATTTCAGTCCAATCTCTTCCTATGTCCTACTGGCAGCTCATGATCAATACAAATCATGGATATCAGACTGACCCATGACATCTTTTGCCTAAGTACTGGTGAAAGAGGACTGTGGCTTACAGATAGGACAAGAAAAATACATTAATAAAATAAAAAAAAAAAAAGAGCAATGAAAAAAGGGATCTGGTGATGTTATTAATTGTCAGTTACATTTGGAGCCAACTTAAGTATCTGGGCACATTATTTTTTACCTTTGTCTACCACAAGACAGGAACTCCTCTTAGATTTGCTTAAAAAGAAAGGTTCATGAAAACCAAACATTTGTAAAGATCAGTAACTGTATTTTCTGTAATCCGTGTCTTTTACTTTAGAGGTTGCTAGTGCACAGTTTGGAATCAGTTCCAGTTAGAAACCCACTATGAAACCTGTGAATTCCACCCTTCAGACAAAGTCCCAGCTGCAAACAAACTTTCTATTTCTTAGTCTGAAACATTTGACAGAAAAGATTGTAAGCATTCATATCAAACATCAACAAAGTGGAAAATATATTGAAAAAGCTGCCCTTCCTTCCTGCCTTCCTTCCTCCCTTCATCCCTCCATCATTTCTCAACCATACCGAAAGACCAGCATGTTCTTAGTCTTAGTAGTAAGAGATGGTTCTTCAGCACTGGGGGCAATCCTTAACCAAGCACGCATAGTATAACACTTTGTCATTCCTGTCTGCAGTGTACTCTACAAACACATACTTCCATATTTCGAAGTCTGCTCATGAACTGTTATTACAAGAATCTGATAATATTTGCCCTTTGATGTTGTTTTAAATATAATGCAAGTCGTTATCTTCTGTGGGATTATTTTGGTGATCAGAAGCTAGTAACACAGCCTAAAAATAAATAAACTTTTGATGCACCATCTAATTCTACAGTGTGGTAATATTTAGGTATAATTCATTTTTATAAATGATCTTTATATGGAATGACTGTTTAAGATGGTGTGGTACCAGCTGAAGCCTACATCAGTATGACCATTTACATTTTACATACCATCACAACTTTCTTATTGCTTACAATAGCATCTCTCATTGTCTTGCAGCTCTTGTTCTACAAGATGCTAGCCACCCAAAACATGAGGAAAAACAAACAAGGCTGCCATAAAATGGGCTCTACATAGCAGCTAAAAAACCTTGGAATGCTTAGAGAACTGTTCTGAAAACAAAAGAGAAATCCTTCACGTTAAAAAGACATCACATTCAGGGATCAAAACTGTTGACTGATGACTATTAAAAGGAAGAGGAGTACCTACTCCAAATATTATTTTTAATCACTTGCATTAGCCACCACTGTCTTTTACTCATTTCAGAAGCCCAGTGTGAATTACTGCCAAAGCCCAATACTTTCTGACTGGATTCTTTTAGATATTCCACATGGAGGATGTAATGTTTAATATTAAATTTACTTATTTAAAGATTATGTAATATGAGATTTCTGATTTAGCAGAGTGATACAAAATATATTGCATTTCACAATACAAATATAAGTTACACTTAGCAAAATGCATATACAAGCAACCACAACACATAGTTCAGCACCAATGTGATTCCTATTACTGGTCTCTACAATACGCTCACCATCATGACATTGGTATCCCCAGTCACCAGGAAAGTATACATCAACTGAAGCCAGTTCAAGCCCATTACTCTCTTCAAAATTCTTTTGTTAGTTCAGGTTTTGTATTTGCTTTTGGCCTGAGCCAGTCATTCACTCCCCTCCACACTTGTCTAGCTAATTCAGGGCGACATTCACAATTTTTTAATGAACTCTGGGAGAAAAATTTACACCACCAACTGATCCACTGAACTGTTGATAGCTGTTTACCTAAAGCAGAGACCACCCTCTAGTCCCCTTGGTGCTAAGTCAGCTTCTTTGCAACAACTGTGGTCAGTCACAATCTGCATTATTCCCTGAGATTCATGGGCACATCTCCTTGCCCATCTCCTCTGAGCCTCTTCCATTGATTGTTGGGGTTTATTTGTCAGTCACAATTAGTCTTGATTGTAGACTTAACACGTAAGATTAACAGGGAGAGTAAATTGAAATACAATTGAAAAACATGGTACAGAAACTGCTAGAGTCGGTGGGTACAGAAAAAAAAAAAAAAGAAATGATAAAGCTGGAATTTAACCATACTCCAAGATGCTCTACAGGAGCATCCTATTTAGTAGGTAGACTTCCTCCTTACTAGGCATGCTATTCATAACCTGTGTCACCACCTAGCACCGCAGCTAGTGAAACTATCAAGTATCTATATAAACTTAACTGAGTAACTGTCTCACTGTCATGAAAGACATTATTTTCAAAATATGCCTATGTGGTAGGAAGATATTAGTCCCCTTTCACAGACAGGAAATTGAAGTCTGAGACAGACTGTTTTATCCAAGGTCAGTCACAGTATCTGCTGTCCAAGCCAGGAAATGAACAGAGAATTCCACTGTCCTACACCAGTACTCTGCCAACATCCCATCTAATTCTATCATTATGCTTATATTGAATATGCCCTTAATTTAAACTTTATATTGGCTTAAAATAAGGTGCTCCTTGCAAGCCTCTTTTCAAGCTTGTAAGGAGCTAATACAGTAGCAGCTAAAACTTTTAGCGACTGCAAGTTATTTTAGCTACAGCTCACAGCAGTATGATTTTTTTTTTTCTCCAAACAAGGACATAAGTAAGTCTTTCCACAATAACTTTTTCAGATAATTAAGAATAGATCAATACCAAGGATTAAGTGGTATGGCAACACAATGTTAATCAAAGTTAATATTTAATTCATAAGGAGAATAATCTGGTTTTGTTGTGTTACAGACGATACTTTTAAATGAAGTGTTTCTATGGAAATAGAGCAGTATTTCCCTTTATTTCTTTTCAACTCATAGCAATTCTAACATGAACTCTGTAACGTCACATCTTCCATTGATGTTAAGACACGTAATACCACAGGGGTCTAATTCCTACACCACAGTAGAATGTTTTAGATCTAAATTCTGAAATTCATATTGCCAAATTCTTATAATTAAGACAGCTATATGGACCTTTACAATCAAGGTAACAGTTATAACTCTTTCCGTTTGTACCTCTGTAATTTTTATTTTGTATGTATGAAGAAAATCTTTAGAAATGAAAATAGAGAAAACCTCTTTATGCTTTAAGATGGTGGTTATATGGAGAACTATTAACGTGGAGAAAAATACAGCATCTAATGGCAAGCAGAAAAATGAAACAGGTGATAAACAGAAATAAATAAAGGTACTGTTAGGAAAGCACAACAGACATGTTTTTTTATTATTATATTTTTGTGATTTTTTTTTTAATTCCTTCAATGCACTGCCAGCACTTTCATTAAACAATGACATTTCTTTTTCTCTCTGAGGAATATTATATTTCTATTGTCCTTGGTATCTCTTCAAATTTTGTTATTATGAAATAATTTCAGAAGAGTGTTTCTAGTGAAAAGAATACTTGGCTTGTCACTGTTCCTTGCTTTCTGAATAATGTACATACAGCTTTTAAAGGTCATAGATGGAACATTTAATAAATAAACTTTTCTTTAGACAAAATCTCCTTCCTTAGGGGTACAAAGTTGTAAACATTGTTTTTCATTTTCATTTACTATAGTGTCAAAGCATAGACGGTCAGATGGAAGCAAAGCTCTTCTGCTCATGTTTCTGAGCTGACCATAACTTTCTAAATCTCAGAAAAAGATTAAAAAACCTCAAAATATAATCACTAAGTCAAGGACATAATGAAAACCGAACAATTAAAGAAGTGGATACAAGATACCTTTTTTCATTGCTGCATTACAAGGAAAATGGCAAATCACAATACTACCAATCCCTGCTGTCCCTACATGTTATGATGATGTAGGTAATGAGAGTCATAGGAATTTAGGAGCTGTTATGCATAACATTTAAGCAAGGCTCCATTAATGCTAATGGAGCTCAGAGTAACAGGGACACCAGTAACAGATGCTATAGACTCCTCTGGACAGTAGCCTATACTTTCACAATTCTGTGAATTATCATAAATTTATAACATATTACAAATTATCAGTATCATATTTAAAATATAAAATGGCTCTGCTTGAGTGATTGCTTTTCCATAAAGCAAATATATCAGTCTATTGTGTGCTTTAAATCTCTGAATATTTAGTCTTTTATCTTCATGGCACATCACAGTATAATTGCATATGACAGTATGTGTCTGTGTGGTACACTTGAAACCATTAGACTGACAACTATGTACGATAAACTGCAGTCCAAAAATATAATTGTCAATGTGCTGAAACATTATCTTGCTGGGGTAATTTAGAGCTATGTGTTTCCTTTCACTTTCACTGTCTTTATGCTCTCTGGTGCAGTTCTCAAAAACTTTTGTACTTCCATTGTCCATTGGTCATCACAAAAGAGGGTATACAAAAAAGGTTAATTTCAAGTAAGCAAAAATCAGAAATTCACTCAAAGAACTGGGTCATAAGAAGAACTGATGTGGTGCAGTAAACATTAATGTCATTCAACGAGGATCTGTGCAAGCAAATAAGTAAAAAATTAGTGATTTTGCACACAGTACATGTAGTATCGATGCAGATAAAATTGAAGAAGTGGCTCTGACATCTAATAAGAGTTCACTTGCTTATTTTATTGCTTAAATTCTGGTTCCTGAGCTGGTGGATAAATTTGGTTTCAATGCCATTTTACAGCAGACACAGTTTAAACTGTCTATTATTTTCCAAAGCCAAAAGACACTGTAGTCTTAGAAGTGCAGGATTTGGCATACTTAATATTTTTAATGATCTACTCTTAAACAGTCTTTGTGAGTATCTGGAGGGTTTATGTACTGAGAAACATGAAAATCTACTGTTTCCTTAATTTTGTTGTTGATTTGCTTGGAACAGTAGGTAAACCTCTCCTACCTATTTTTCTTTCTGTAATTTGTTATAAACAGTAATGACAAGGACAGACTTTATCTGTGCCTAATGTACAACAAGTAAATAAGGAATTACAATTAATTAGCAAAATGAGGTTCTGATTTACAATAGGAAAAAAAAAAAACCCAACCAAACCCAAACAACAACAAATAGAAAACCAACCAACCAACCAACCAAAAAAAACCCCAACAAACCAGCAACAAACCCCCAACAAAACCCAAACAAAACCCGATAGAAAAGCAGAGGTGGTAGAATTCCAGGGTATGTTGGTTTGAGTAAGGAGAGACAGATTAGATTTTGTCTCTACTGGCTATGCTGAATATTATTTTTCCTAAATATTACTAGCTTTATTACTAAGACAACAAGTTGCCCATTGTATTTTAAGAGGCATATTATCCTGTACTGAGGATAAAGGTGAAAACTCATCTACAGCTGTCCATATGCTAGCACTATGCCATTTGGTACTGTTGTTTTTGCACTTACATGCTTAGAATTTGCCCTTCCTTTGCTGATGCTATGAGAAAAGGCTCTCAAGCTTGTAGGAAAAGTAAGAGAAAGCCAGCACAGTTTTATAATGTGTTGCTGATAAGAATGTCTGAACTATTACAGTCTATTTGAAAATGTCCTTGGAGCTTTAACTTAAGCTTCTCTGGGGGAAATAAAAGTCCTAATAAATCATCCTTCTAATAGTAATGATAACAAATAGAACTGATATCAGTCAGCTGTTGTATATCAGGAAAAATTGCCTCCTGTTTATTTTAAAATGGCACAGTCAAACCACATCTGCACTGTCTCATCTCATACATTTTCTGGGGAAAAGGCTTCTCCTTCTTGTTATTTAATTAGGGCATAATAATAATTAAAAAAGAAGTGGTCAGTGGAAAATGGGCACTAGAAGCCTTGCTGAAATAACATGTGGATGGATATTCAGTCTCTCTAGCTATGACAACACCAAATTATTTGAGACAGCAGGTAATACACAGTGTAGTCCCACTTCAACAGTGATGCATGACATAGCCTGCGTTTCTCTTTATCCAGTAATGACAGGAACATATTACTGTGTACTAACTGAAAAATGACTCAGGTGTTTTTGTTTACTGATGAATTTTTTTTTGAAGGAGTAAAAGAACTTTCTTTGTCCTGTGGTAAAACAAATAGTTTTGAGTTAGGTTGAGTTAGGCCTGGCTGGACACAGCCTGATGCCACAGAAGTATAGTGGGGAGGGGGGAGGAAGAAAGCAAAATTGATTATATCTACAGAATATCTATTAGTGATCTTGGAATTTTTCATACACAACATATTATAGTGTTTCTATAAGTCTGAATTTTAGGTAACAGAATGGTCCAGTCTTGTATTGAATATGCAAGCTATGCAGAATCATTCTTCCGCATTCTTTCAATTAAGGCTTTTTTGCTCCAAGATCCCCTTTGTACCATTCCCATCTGTTCCCAGTGAATGAGGCCAAGGCATAAAAAGTCCAATAAGACAGACATATTTTCTTTTTTTCATTGGTGAAAATGGCTGATAGCAAAAGTGCAGACAAGAAATTAGGAATAAATGAAGTCAAATATCAAAGTATGTTTGAATCATTTGCTTTTAATTTAGGTATTGCAGGTCTAAATTTCAAGGCTATGATAAAGAGGTGAACTGAGAGAGAGAGGTTTAATTTAATTTAATTAAGAGCCACAAAGGCATGTTCTGTACACCAAGCTTACAAATACTGTCTTACAAATACTGTGCTCCAACCATATTACTTGAATTCATGGAAAAAAAATCATATTCCAAAAGTTAAGCACTTTCCACAAGTTTAGGCCTTAAATAATGTAGTTAACAACTGTGATAAAAGACAGAATGCGAAAAGGAAAACTAGGGATTAACTTAACACCAGAAAGGTAAGATGAAATCTATATGAAAAGTGGTCAAGCTTCTACTCCCTCCAATCACTGGCAAGTTTTAGGACTTGGCTCCCTTATGATTCTTTTGTACTGTACAGACTCTAAATAAATGAATAAAAACCTCACCATCCTCCTGGAGGTTTAAACAGAAACTAATTCAAAGATATAAATATAATTAGCCATAGAAGAAACTGTAAGTTATTGAAGGCAATGGATGGATGGATAGATGGGTGGATGCATGGATGGGTGGATGGATGGATGAATGATGGATGGTTCTCAGACAAAACAAAATGAGCTAAAGGGTAAATCAAGGTGTTCACAACCTCTCAGAACAGCTTTCTCATACAATTATTTGTCTGAATTGCACTGCAGATCATTAATTGTTTTTCAGTCACTCTTTGTTATCCTGACAGTTTTTTTTCTTCACTTCTTAAAATAACCTATTTTCTGGGGCTTCTGGTTGTTTTGTTTTGGGTTTAGTTTTTTTTCCCTCTGTTTTGTTTGTTTAGTTTAGGTTTATTGTGGTGTGGGTGGGTCTTCTTTTGTTTGTTTGTTTGTTTTGTGTTCATTTATTTTTCTTTTTCTTTTCCCCAGTTTATTTCCAAATCAGTGGATTTGATACAGTGTTCTTATTTTTTAACCAAAAGATTTAGAGTATCTCCAGACTGGTAAATTAAACACTGAGCTAAAGGTTCAAACCATTTATCTATTCATTTTCAAAAATACTACTCCTTTAATCCCTGGGAACTGTATTTGCATTCTTGTGACACATTTGTATGATCGAAACAAAAATGACAACCAAAGATGGCAAAGAAAGTTCTGCAAAAATCTCTAAATCTGATAATGAATCAAATACATCTGCATTGCTCTGTGATCTTTGTTCTAATTTATTAGTTTTTTAAGAATGCAATCAACTTTTCATTACTCATCAAATTGTGAACTTTTCAATTCATTAATTCTGTCATGATCTGTTTCAGAAACACCTGCATTGTTTCAGAATGGATAAAGTACATCCATATGGTGATTATGTATGAATACATATTTCTAAGGCAATAATACATATATGATTGTATATTTCTAAGGCAATTAATATCATCCCTGGCATATAAATAAGAAATTCATGGAAATTGCTTATTTTCTCTTGGCATAAATGAACAAAAAAGCTGGTTTGCTTTTGAACTAGATTTTCTCCATTACCCTGAGTTAAGCATGATTCTCAGCACTGCAAAAAAGGGCTAAGTGCACAAGACCATATGACCATAGAGGTAATAAAGCTACTTAAAGTTGAGCATAACTGTACTAGTTTACTGAAAAGAGTCAACAAAATATTTCAGTCAGAATCACTCATTTAAGGGTGAATTTAATGGAAATAAAAAAATCACATACATTTTTCTGTTAAAAAAAAATTAGAACAAAATCACTTATCTCTTTCTTACATACAATTCAGCGCCAAATAAATCTTTTGATATTCAGCAAATGGTGTTATATACTGGGAAACTGCAGACATACTTCAACTCTACTAATTTTGCTCTGCCTATCTATTCCACCCATCTTGTTTCCATTCCCTTGGGAAAGGCTCTGGGTCTGTAATAAAGAAGCTAAACAAATGTAATGTTGCTAAAGCAGAGAGCAATGTTGTCCCTATACATAACTCCAAGTTTCATTATTTTTATATTTGTTTTCATCAGTTCACTATGGGACTATCAGGTTGTGTTTGTTTCACTGACCAAAATCTCTGGGCTGAGCAGAGTTAGATGCTCTGATAGTAGATACGTGATGTGCAACAAGGGCATCATGTAGGTACAGCTTTAAATTGGGAAAATAGTCTCTCCTTCTTCATTAACCCACTATGTAACACTGAATAAGAACACTGTAGTTTTCACTTTTTTAGCAGTCACAGCTAGGATAATAGCATGCAAATTGTGCGTATCAAGTGGGAGTCTCAAAATGCTGGGTTTTTTTTCCACATAGCGCCATAGAGGATATTAAGCATATGCTTAATTTCAGCATGATGCCAGGTTTCTGCATTGGAAAATTGGAGTTTTAGCTGTCTCTTCCACTTGATCTTCTTGTTTATTTTCATTTAATTTGAGCAATTCAACATGAAGAACTAAAATATCACTCTGATGGCTTTAGATCATTATGTAAAAACAGGTCCTCTTATCCAGCTTTTATAACCATATTTTCTTCTTGCCAGCCCTATTTTCCTAGGAACAGTGCATGTTTTCAAGAAATGTGAGATAGTGTCTTTTACGTCTTGGAGAAAACTACTACAGATATGACTAGATCCTGCAGTTAGGGGCCTTGTAATGGCTACATATTTTAGAGAACTAACACCTGCATGAAAACACCATCGAAGGAAATAAAGTAGATTAAGGAAAATGGAAGGGTAAGTTTTGCAGAATTTAAACTGTACTACAGTATTTACTTGTCGAAAAGGGCTTTGGCACACCATCAGCAGTGGGCAAATAAGCTAATATTCCAAATGCTGGTGCTAGAAATGCTGACTACTCCATTGGTATTAACTTATACTATTTCTCTGAAAGTGGCACTTTGATCCAGAATATGTAATAACCAGCATGATTCAGACCTTTGTGAATCCTGTTCACACTTATTAATGCTTCATTGATGAGGAAATTGGCTGACCTCTGTTTCAGTTGATGATGAGAGAACCAAGTTTCCAATTTGCTTTGGCATGTTCAGCAAAATGAACATCCTGTATTGAATATTGCCTGTGATATTTTAAAATTAAGGTGTATGCTAGGTCTGGTGTGGAATGGGGAATAAAGCAAGGAAGCCATAAATATGTGGGATGGATCTTAGCCTCCAAGCATCTAGGGGAAAATTTGCTGCTGGCTTAAACCAAGCCATAATTCCACTGGTAGATTCGCTTCCCAATTCTGGTTTTGATTAGCTAAATAACTTCTAGCCAAATAATTTCACCACTCTGTTACCTGTCCTCTCTGGCTTTGAACGTCTTCAGTCAATTATGATAGTCCCTGTGCCAAACTGCTGTCAGTCTCTTACTATTAGACACAGAGTTCCTAAGCACAATGACACACTTATCTCAGTCTTTAGTTATCATCATCCTACATAAATGACAACATAAAAGCAGACTGTATCAGGAAATCCATGAGCACACTGGGGCCAGTTGCAGAATTGCTGAGGATAATAATTAGTACTTACACATGAACTCTTACTGAAGAGAATCTTTTGATAGCCACAGATAACAGCAAACAGCTAATACAGAAAACTGCAGTACTCTTAGATGTGTGGCATTGAAGGCAGTGTCATGATACAGAGTACCTATAAACCAGACAAGGTGAGAGAATTTAGAATAGGCTCTCTCACTTCATTCTTCCCCTTGCACTCATAGCACAGATTATAGATGTTGCATCTGGTTCTGTGTCACAAAGCCTACTGCATGTTAACACTTACCCACAGCAGGGCAATCTAGGGTGACAAGAGCTACTTGAAATGTGTCCTTTAAATTTCTTTAATTGTCAAACTTCAAAAGTTATCTTAAATTTAATTTTGTTGCATTTAAGGTCCAGCTTTACAATGATATAATTTATTTGGGGCATGACCGGTGACATTGTTCTGCCTGTCAATGGAAACGTGAAAGACTATCATCATAATGAATATCCATGGACTCACATAAATCATTCAAAATACTTCAGATATGCACAGAGATTTTCCATTGACCCTGTAATGACTTTAATAAAACTGTTTCAACATGAGCTGTGTCAGCAACAGAGACATGAAATGATGGTGTTTAAGCAACATCACCTCAGCTTTTAAATGTTTTGCAAAAATGCTGTGAATTTTCTTTCAGTAGTGTATTATACTTCCCAAATTACAGTCTCACAGTACAGTACAGGCACCATATGCCAGAAACACATGGGATTTCCTTTTTATACTGCTTCATAACATCAAGGAGTTGTAGTTATTACTTGGAACAAATCAAAGTTATTAGGAGTATGTCTTCTACTCATCAAAATGAAGATGTGAAACCACTGTAGCTTTAATATAGCCACAGGAATCAAGGTGACATAACTCAGAGCCTGGAGGACTTAAATGGTGACTGTCATTTCCATCATGTCATTGCTACTCCTTCTAGATTTAATAAAATTACTCTTGTTTAACTTTGTGGGATGGATAAACCCTTAGAGGGCATTCTTTGAACAGTCCAAGGCATTGCAATTTTATATGAGAGCTACCACTTGTGTAATTCCAGTGATCAGAGAAGAATGCCATGAATCAGGGTGGAGTTCAACATCTACCACAGCAGGGAATCAGATTCTTCATATCCTGGTTCAGCAAGACCTTGAAAAAAACCCCATTCACAAAGTTTCAGTTATAGTAAGGTAATTTTTCTCTCTCCTCTTTTCACATTTTTAATTATATCAAATTGTTTCCAAACGAACTGCTCTTTGCTTACCAGGAAAGGCTGGCAAACATTCAGTCTGGTTATGACACAGAAACTTTCATAAGAACTGAACTGATATGGGATTTGGACATGGAAGGCAATAAGGCTGTAGAGAGGAAAAGGAAGTCTCCAGGAAACCTCTGGGATTTGTGCGTGTAAAAGACTGACTTTCGTCAAGTTTGGCAAAGAAAAGCACACAGGTCTGCTTTAGGAGAAGTAAAAAGAAGCTACAAAATATGAGATTAAGTTTTCTATGCCTTATGTGGGAACTGCTATTGTAAGGACAGAACATGCCTAATTAAAAGTAAGAAGTCATATGTAAACATGGCTGGTTTACTCCGAACTATCCCACATGTAATTCCTAAAAGTTTTGGGTATTAAGGTCACTTTCTCAGACCATGCTCCTGAAATTCTGAGATTAAAAGTCCGAGGTAATGATGTGATTTACTGTCTTACAGGTGTATGCAGAAAACCTGACCTTGAAAAGAGGAAATTAGCATGCTAATGGATACAAAAAAGAGACAATTAAGTGGCAACAATAACATTTTAGTTTTGGGGGTGGCAGGGGGTTTCTATTTCTGATGTGGATACTCTGCATGGTACATACTGGCAAGCAAAATAAAAGATGAAAGAGTGAAAGAAGGAATTCTCAATCTTCCTTTTCTAAGGCAACATTTTCAAAGCCAAAACCTTGAAAGACATGCCTTGAGACGACAGCAAAATTAGTGAAATAGAGAAATAGTCACATTCTTGTGAAATTTCACTAGAGAGCGCTACATGAAGAATGGTTTCCAAAGGTTAGAAGGAGAAAAAGATATTTTCTTCTCCAAATCCAACTTCCTATCCTGTTTCCAAACCCAAATTAAACAACTCCCTAACAGCAGGTTACCAAAATTAAGAATATATTTTACCAATCTTTCATATTTCTATGGACCAAATATCTTCATTCTATCTGTCCATAAAAGGTCTCTGTCCTCAAAAGGTCTCTGTCCTCTTGCAACCTCTAGTGTATTTCCCGTTCTTTTTCCTTTTCTTTTCTCTATTCCTTATAACTTCAAAATTTTCCACTTTCAGTTTTCTAAGCTAAAGTTCTCCTGAACTGGCCCACTTACTGCCCTTCATTTTCTACGTCACATGTACATCTTATGGCTACTCTATACCATTCACTGGCAGTGCCTTTCATCCTCCATCGTAGAGACATATTCTTTTGCTCATTCACATATTTCTCCTCCATCGTGGATGCCTCACACCCAGTAAAGTTTCACTCTATTTTGCTCCTCTGAACTAAAGATGCTAGTATGGATATTGGTGACTAACATTTTTTTGCTCAATAACTGTTTTGTTCCATGCTTTGAATGTTCCTGAATGCGCAGGAAAAAAAAAAACCCTCAGCAGATAATTCACTAAAGATAAACAAATTTCCTCGTCTTTTAATTCAGCATTCAGTGTCTTTACCTTCTCCTTGTCACTGAAAAAGCCACAAAACCTATTCACCAAATGTAAAAAGAGTGCAAATAACATTAAAGATTAATAAATCATAAGAACATTTTAATTTTTATTTCCTCTCCCTGAACCAAAATGAAATGAAAAACGTATACATGCATCAATGCTGTAGGCTCTTTTTCATCGTTGCTTCTAAGCAAATACAAAAATGATCACAGATCACATGCATTATCCAAAAGATAACAAAATATAAATGGCATGCTTTCATGGAAACATACTGTTTTCTAGTTCTAAATGACGTTCCTTTGTTGCTTGATTAGTATACACTGCAGAACAATCTAAACATGGTTAAATTGATTGTCTATTACACCCTTATTGAACAATTAACTCTGAAATAGTGCACAATCCTTGATTTGTGTGTGGGGTTATCAGAGAAATTTATGTTATTGATTTCAGTGTTACTTTCCCAGTATTTAAAGGTTTCAGAATGTGAACCTAAAAAATGCAAGCCTAAGCACTCAAGTCTGTAGACACGCGAAGCATCAGATTCACTCTCAATTTTTTCTTCTTTTTTTTCTTTTTCATGAAACTGTGTGCATTTTTCTAAAACAATGCATTACACAAAACTTTTCAATTATGAGGACCCTAAATAAATTTTATTCCACTCTTTTCTAGCAAATTACTTGCTACTTTATTGTAAATAGTGTTTACTTTTTTCTAAAAAAAAAAGTTAGTATTGACA
This sequence comes from Ara ararauna, assembly GCA_028858755.1. Lineage (NCBI taxonomy): Eukaryota > Metazoa > Chordata > Aves > Psittaciformes > Psittacidae > Ara > Ara ararauna. The sequence continues at coordinate 44,799,533 of CM054378.1, forward strand.
GGGATAATTCCTGTGTTCTTAAATTAATAAGGAAGGGTATATCAGGACCCTAGAAGTTATAAACTGACTTTGGAAAGTAGCATCAATGTTAATTTTATATAGTAAGATAAACAGCAGGTGGAATGGTGGGCTTTTTTCTCTTGGACTGAGTTTCCAAACTGAGATTGAATGGTTTCCGGCAGAGGCACAGAGATTAGCCCAAGTTGGCCTTTGCACAGCAAAAGCTGTGTTTAACAATGCCTTTAGGAAGTCCAACAAGGTGAGCTGCCTTAAATTCTCTGAATCTCAGACCAGCCAAGGATGTTGTCTAGCTGCAGCTGAGAGATTAAGATGTTAGCACTTCTCACTGTACTTTGGGCAACCAATGGCTGAAGGAGCACTAGATGTGCCAGTATAACTGACAGGTAACTCCCTAATACAGCTCTTTTGAAATTATCTAGGTTAGCAAAATCCTTTCTTTAAGGAGAGTAAGCTAACCTGATTATTTTGACAAAATTGAAGATGCAGTCTATCTCATCTGCTAGAAAAACAGAATGCTAAATGATATTCCTGCTAGAGACAGAACTTGTATAGCTACACAAAACTGCTAGATTGTGATTGAAGCAAAGACTGTAGCCAAAGAACTGCAGAAGTTATTTGAAGATCATAAATATTTGAGATACAGATTCTAGATTTTTAGGGTGCACCTATAAATCATTTATGCATCTTTCAAACTCCTGCATGAAGAACAGTACAAAGGAAATTAATACATTCTCTAATACCTAATATGAACTCAATTTAATGAGAAGTGATATCACCAGAAGGACAACATTTTTAAATATCCACCTTGTATGAAATATGTATGAATTAAAACTTATGGAAAGATGGACATATTTTAAAAGCCAACACATTGATTTTTTTCAGATAAAATGCTAACTTATGCTAACTTACAAGACTGTATATAATTTTTTAATTAGTAGCATATCCTGTGATATTACTCACAAATATATTTGTGAACTTGTCAGTCTCAGAAAATCAGCTGTAATAACAGATGTATTTATACAGAAATTTCATCTTAAGAATTGGTGTATTGGATACATAGTACCCTACTGCCACTGTAGTACTAGAACACGTTTTATTCTTCATGCTACAACCTTGAACAGTCTATTACAGCTTAAGTTGCTAGCTTTTTGCCATTATTCATCTGTTATTCTCTATCAGCAATGTATTCTTCAAGGTAAATAAGTTTAATAAGCTCATTAATTGGAAGTTATTTCTACATTAATATTTTATAACAGAGTTCCCTTACCCAAGTGTCATTAGAAAGGTCACAGATCAATTTCATATGACATTTAAATGATTATTTTTAAACCAAAGCTTTCTACAAGCCCTCTCTCCTACTCCTAAATTTTCTGCTCTCAAGCTTTAGGGTTTTACCTCCTTGATGGAGCAATTACACATGGTGGCTGAGAGGAATAATGGCTAGCAGCAGTGGTCCTGCTCTTTCCCCTTTCTGTTCCCACTCTTGGAAGTGAGGTCAGGCCACTCCTTTCCACCTTCTCTGGCACTCATCTAATCCCTAGGTGAATGAGTTCAGTTTAGTAAACTGGCAGAAAAGGACATGTTTTTTCTTGATGCGTTATTCTTTCCTGATTCACCCAGGCTGTGTTATGTCATATCATGAGTGATAAAACTTGCCAGCTGGGCAGAAACTTCAAAAGCATCACTGCAAAAAATAAAGAAAGGAGAGCACATTTCAAGGTATCTAATTTCTCTGCTACCTTTCTTGTAACGACTATTAATAAAATGCCACCACTTTAGTGAATGGGTTTGGCTCATCAAAGAGTCAGGTGAGTGCCAGAGCTGGCACAAGGAAAGTAGCAGCAGCAAGCGTGTCTGTGGGAGTCACCTCTTTCAGCTCCAGTGAACTACTAGACTGGCTCAGCCAGTCTTATGGGACAGCACCGTTAAGTATGCCACACTGGCAGATGTGTGGTAGCTGTATTAACTCACTTTAGACAAAAAAAAATTACTTACATCTGAACACTGAAATGGCCAACCCCCAGCAGCGTAGCTAACTGTATAGTTTTACATTGCTAGGATCTATGGTTCTTCACAGAGCTGAGAGATCAACTAATCTTTTTTAACGTTGAGTGCGTTTCACTGTAAAATGTTTACAGTGTTGCTTCTCTTCCCCTAATTCTGCCTCCTGCAAGATTTTGCCTAGCTGCATTAGCTAAGGTGAATTAGAACATGGGTGTGAGAAACAAAGGTGATTTACTATGGGATATGTAAAGGCCTCCTTCAATTGGCTATCTGAAAAGTAGAAATGTGACAGTGAGTCCACAGTCCAATAACAGTAAACGTAAATTCAGGATTCCTACTCTTGTAATGAAAATGCCATGATGCAAAGCACTGATCTGACAACAAAACCCAACCCCAACTCCCCCCCAGAAAAGATCCAAACCCAAAACCAACCAACTAACCAAAAAATCCAAACTAAAAGAAAACTTCCTTTTGCAGGTTCAGGTTTGTCAGAAGGCTGATTTTGCGCTGATACAGTTTTTACCAAATTAGACATCACCTACTTTTACACAGCTGGCAGAAAGGTCTAAATCTGGTGTAAACTCTGTTTTTTATATACTCTGGCTAACTCCACACAAATGTCACCATAAGCTCATCTTTATCCAGAAGAAACACATACTGCTTGGTGAGCAGGTGGTGGGATACAGTAACACAGCCAAATTGCAGCTGTGGGGCAGCTGCAAAAGCTCTGTAAATTCAGGTCAGCATCTCTTGACTGAGAACCCATCAACTGTCTTTGTCTCAGGCAGCATCAACAGGCTCTCAGTATGCTCCTCCTAAGGAAATCATTGCTCATCAAGGAAGGAGGCAACAGTGCCATCAGGAATGTGTAGTACAGCTTATAGAACACTACTCATGGTGATACTTTTTCTTTAATCCCCACTTACTTTCAAGGAAACACCTCAGCAAAACAGGTAAACTATGACCAGTGGTCAATCTAACAAATGGACAGTCACAATGGAAAAAGCATGAAAACCAGCAATATACTTAAATTCCAAAACCTTGTTTTAATTGAGTATTTCTTTTACAAATGAGATTTTGCTAACCATAACCTTATAACAATATTCCACATTCAACTCTTCTTTTTTTTTAACTTCATTTGTGCTAATCATCAAATTGAGCCTCAGTTTTACATCTTATCTTAAGGTCAAATTTTATTTTTCAGCACTTATACTGGAAGAGCTAGCAGGTATTTAGAGGATATCGGGATCCAATTCCCCGCTGGAAGAAAAGGTCTCTCTCAAGCTACTGATGCACTTAAAACACTGATGACATAAAAACAAATGCTTGTTTGGTCTTGTTCTGAAACTGAAGTCTTGTCCTCTGGCCGAGGACCAAATGTGCTACCAGATGAATACAGAGACACTGACGAGCAACACGAAAGCATAAGGCTGCCAAGACTGTACTGTATCACCTTCATATCTAAGGTTTTTGTCTGAGTTAGAAAAAAAAAAGAAAAAAGCCATAAACAAGCAATCCTTTGTCTGGAAGAGCGTCACTACTTGTGACTGTACCGCAAGGAGCTTAGTATTACATGAGTATTAGATATTTCAGCAGAAACCAGACACATCCACTTTTTGCCATAAGTGTTTTCAGCACATTTTCCATAAAAATGCAATTAATTGTCTGTGAGGGATTTTGTTTTCTTTTTGGGTTTGAATAGAAAGCTTTATTGCCTTTAATTTAGCTTCAATGGTATGGACAGGGAGAAGTTAGACTTGAAAATAAAGATCATTCAGATTGTTAAAATGTCAATGTGAAAAAATGCTAATAAATATTTCTGTGACATTCTTAATATTTTAGCTGGGGAAGAGATGATCTACCCTGAATAAAATATCCTATACATTAGGATATATTAGAGTTAGAAAGAGATAAAAGAGTACTTACATGCACTTATGAGACAAGGTAATTACAGTAATGTAATTTCTGGCACTGCATAGTAAATTAAACTTCAGTTTCAATATGGGATACCCATTTTGACATAGTTATCAAAGACAAAGACTTTCTGTACAAGTTGGTTTAGAAAATGAGCTGTCAGCAAAATCATTACATAAGAGTTGAACTGCATCTACATTTGAGGCTGAGTTGAAAGAAATGCTTTGAAAAACTAAACACCTGTAACCAATATCACTAATAGAAAAATTTCTATTGCAGACATGGCATAAAAGTCGCAGTGCCTAAAAGTTTATGGCCCTCTGTAAGCAGCATCCCATAAGAAGCAGAACATTCCCACAGCTGGAGTCCAAAGTTGAAACTGCAAAGGCAGTTGTCTGAGTCTCAAGTCTACCATGCTTTCTCACAGATAACTTCCAGGTTACAAGATCATGAAAACCAGTCAGATTCCACAGTCAGTCTAGTAATATGTACCTCATGGGAGAAGTGCTACTGAAGCCAACTAAAGCTTAGGGATGATCATTTTCTAAAACTTGGCAAGATTTATCTCTGAAGTTAGCAGATCCTCTCTCCCCTCAAGAAAAAAAAACCCAACCCAAAACCAACCAAACCACTACTAAACTAAGAATAAGGAAAAGGACTAAAAAGAAACCCTCTAAAATCCTAACAGGTTAAGAAAACACTACTAACAGGAAAAATCTAGAATGTCAAGGATATGTTTTAGACAAATAAATTATTGTTTTCCCATTACCATTGCTATTGAAATCAAAAGATTGATAATGTTTTATATTATTTCTTTTGAAATTCTAAGCTTTTTTTTTTTTTTTTTCTTAGAAGGCTCTTGGGTGAAATGGCATTATTTCCTACTCCAAGGACAAAACTGACCTGTCTGCAAATTACAGACATTACTTCAGTGATAAAATGCAACAGTTTGCCACTACTGCAAAGCCAATAAAGGGCTTTATCACATTTAGGTCTGTGGAGAAAAATGCACTTCATGGGTATAATAATCAAGATTTTGGAAAACCTGCATTTGAAAAACAAGGTTTACTTGAGGCAGATAAGACACAAGTGCTTTATATCAGTTTATATAAAAGTGCCTTTTGTGCTATTTGTAAGGAATATATCTTTGGAGTCCAATCATGAAGAAATGCTTAGACAGAAATGACTATATGACTCTACCTATGTAAGCTGACAGGGTAAGGCTGACTCACATGGAAAATAAATTGTTCAGATCCAGCTTAAAGTTATTTTGTTTCTAAAAAATCCAAAGCACTCAATGGTATTTGTTTAAAAGACATGCATACTTTTATTGAAAGAAAATGCAGCTTTCCAGAGGTAATTCAGATATTCCTTGGTAGAAGATACTGATGGAGCAGGTACAGAAGGTCACCTGCAACTGGCTACTTTTTCTAAATCTGGGCCAAGGTTCTTCCAGATCACATGAGTGGCATGGTTTAGGGTGAGATGTCCCTGCCCATGGCAGGGGGGGTTGGAACTAGATGATCTTCAGGTCCTTTCCAGCCCTAACTATTCTACGATTCTATGATTCTATGAAACATGCTTCTGTTTTAGCTCATATGCAGCAGCCAGAAGTAACTCTTTACTTTCTGTAGTGATGAAGCACTCCTCTCTGCTGCACTCACTTGTACTTGGCTCAGCTGAGAAACTAAAGGTGCTTTTTTTTTCTTTCATTTAAGAGTAAAATCACATTTGAACAATCACTATTCCCCTATCCCTCCTGTGAAAATATCAAGGTCTACCAGGTTATTTCCTTGCTTAAGAGTCCATATGCCACTTGGAGAAGATGGGTCTCAGAAAACTGGGCATCAAAGTCTAGGAGGAAAGATTCACATCAGGACAAGTGGAGCCTGAGAGGAAAATGGGCATGTTTTAAACTGATAGATGGAACAACATGTGATCAGACAGATGTGCCTCTTATTGTAAAGCAGAGGAAGGGGATTGTTCATGGTGGATGGTTTCAGAGGGAAATCACATGGATGCTGTGGGAGTGTCAGCCCAAGGGCACCCTGATGGAGGGAGACTGCACCCCAACCGCACAGAGCCACCCTAATTTTTTGGAGAAAAGAAGGCTGCGTGGAGACCTCCTAGCAGCCTTCCAATATCTGAAGGGGGCCTACAGGGATGCTGGGGAGGGACTCTTCATTAGGGACTCTAGTGAGAGGACAAGGAGTAACGGGTTAAAACTTAAACAGGGGAAGTTTAGATTGGATATAAGGAGGAAGTTCTTTACTGTAAGGGTGGTGAGGCACTGGAATGGGTTGCTCAGGGAAGTTGTGAATGCTCCATCGCTGGCGGTGTTCAAGGCTGGACTGGACATAGCCTTGGGTGGCATGGTTTAGTGTGAGGTGTCCCTGCCCCTGGCAGGGTGGTTGGAACTAGATGATCTTAAGGTCCTTTCCAACCCTAACTATTCTGTGATTCTAATCTGGGCAAGAACATGTCTGTTCCTACTTCCCTACACAGTAGCACTAAGGTGTTACTCAGGCACATGTGGCATCACTCCTTAGGACAGGCATACCAAAGGCCCTTGGTATCATTAGTGGCATCTCTTTTTCCCCTCCTGCGTGGATTTTATTATTCAGACCAATTCTGCCCTCACCCCCATACATCTCTCCTCTCTCCTGCCCCAGGCCGCTCGGTTACACGTTGGGAGGGCACCGGGGCCCGTCTCGATTTTGCGACGAGAACCAGAGAGGGTCTCGGGATCGGCGGCAGCTTGCTCAGACGGCGACATGAGCTGCCTTCCCCGTCACGCCCAGCCCTGCTCTAAAGCACCCGCCGTAATCTAAACTAGGCGGCCGGTGCCGGCAGGGGCGGCAGGCTCGCCGGCTCCCTCTAGATATCGCTGTCTCGGCAAAGGAGGAGAAGGAGGGGGAAGAGGAGGGTTTTCTTCCATTCTATCCCCCTCTCTCTTTTCCAGCCAGTAAAGTGTCTGCCCTTCTGAACCGCCGGTACACGCCTGCGGCTGCACACACGCACGCACACATAGCCGCCGGCTATAAATAAGTTACGAGCCGGGCAGAGGACGAGCAGCGCACGCATTCCGGCGCGCCGAGGCGGCAGGGACGACCCCGCTGAGCCTCCCGGGCACCTCAGCTCCACTCAGCCCTGCCGGCGCCGTACCCTCAGGTGCTATGGCGTGCGTGGAGCGCTGCTGCCGCTGCTGCGCGGACAGCCGGCGGCACAGCAGCATCCTCTACAACATCCTCAGGAGCGAGGAGCGGGCGGCACCGCCGCCGGAGCTGAGGCCGAGGAGAGGGCAGGGGCAGGCGTCCCGCAGCTGCCCGTGCGGGTCGCGGCGGCGGGTAGCCCTGAGGAGCCCGCAGGTGGCCTGCAAGGCGGCCTCGGCAGTGCTGGTGAAGACGCTGCGCTTCGTCCAGAACGTGCCCTGCTTCCAGGAGCTGCCCCTGGAGGAGCAGCTCCTGCTGGTCCGCAGTTGCTGGGCTCCCCTGCTGCTCCTGGGGCTGGCGCAGGACAGGGTGCACTTGGAGACGGTGGAGAGCGCGGAGCCCAGTATGCTGCAGAGGATCCTCACCACCCGAAGGCAGGGCGAGCAGCCCCCGCCGCGAGGACCGGCGCCGGGCCGGCCGCACCACGGTCCTCACCTGCCCTCGACCGGCGAGATTCAGGCTATCAAGGGCTTCCTGGCCAAGTGCTGGAGCCTGGATATCAGCACCAAAGAGTACGCTTACCTCAAGGGGACGGTGCTTTTCAACCCGGGTGAGTGACCGACAGCGGTGGTGGGGCGGCGGGGGAACCCTGGGGGTAGCGGGGAGCGGGCTGATGGGGGGGGGAACCCGTCTGTGTCTCCAGCGCAGCGGGAGGGACCCGGACCTCTTCCTCAGCGGAAAAGAGCTGGCGGGGGAGGAGTTCGCGGAGCAAGGTTTCACCCACTGTCCTATGTCAGGGCCCCGGCTGGCGGGCAGCGAGCCGTTCAGGGCCGCCCCGCCTGCCGTTACAGGGTGGAGGGTGTCCGGCTGCGGCTGGATGGGGTGCCCCGGGGGCTGGCGCCTTCCACAGTGTCTTTCCGCGAACTCAACAAACCCGCGGCAGTCGCCTAGGGAAGGTTAGAAGTCAGCAGCCCTTCCCGGTTTGTTTCGGAGCCGAGCGCCTGGCGGGGTCTCCTTAGGGGCCGGCGGCTGGAGCGGGTCACCGGCCCCCAGGGTCGAGCGGGCTCCCCTGGCAGAAAGCAAGAGAAGTCCCAGGGCCTCCAGGAACAAAAGTGCTGCTTCGGCTTTGTGTGTAGTATTTATGATGTGGGGTTTCCCCCCAACCCCCCATCTCTGTGGAGACTTCCGTAAATGGAGTTCTAGCGTGTGATTGATTATCATGTCGTGCCTTACCTAAAAGATAGCTGACGGGTTGGATGTGGCACTCCTCAAGTATGCACTACCGTGTAAGGGTGGGACGGGGCTCTTCCTGTACCCCCACTGTGAAACTTAGCCTGAAAGGGAAGATTCTGCGCTCCGCGTCCTTCAGTATCTTTACTGTGGTTCACCAGGAAACTTTGTCATACGTTGGAATTAATGCTTCTTGCCACTTGTAATCTGGAGATATTCAGAAACAGTTGTCAGAAGATGCTTACATGTGAATAACGCACTTTGCTGAAGTGAACAAGTTAATGAGTTATTTTTATTGCCTTCCCCACTGTTCACAGACTGCATTTGCCACTATAAAGGTGTTTTGGAGAGCATTCTTCAATTAAAGTTTATCAGTTAATTTATTCAACACTTACGAGAATGTATGCAAGCATATTTCAAGTTTGTGTAGTGAAGAACAGTATTGAGTGTCTGGAACACCTACATAAGATTCTAAACTGCCCTATGAAATTTGACATGTTGATTCTGCATACAAGAAGTCCTCTAGCAACTACATTTGCTTCATTCCTTGAGTGATAAATTCAATCTATAAGATGTTAGCAGTTTTTCAATAAAAATAATATTGTTTTACAAACAAAACCTATGTAAATGAAATAATTTATTCTTCTTTTCAGATCTACCTGGACTGCAGTGTACTCAGTATATTGAAGGACTGCAGAGGGAGGCACAACAAGCTCTAAATGAACATGTCAGACTCATTCACAGAGGTGATGAAGCCAGATTTGACAAGCTGAATGTTGTTCTATCTTTGCTGGGATCTATTAATGCTAATGTGATTGCTGAATTATTCTTTAGGCCCATCATTGGAGCAGTGAACATGGATGACATGCTTTTGGAAATGCTTTGTGCAAAATTATAAGGGTCTGTAAAAGCATGAAAATAAGTCCATTGCGAAGGAAGCCCTAGAGCAGAATAGTGTAAACTACTGTAAATAAACTAACTTATTGTTTTTACATAGATAGTATTTTTGTATTCCATAATAAAATATTCTTCAAGTTCTGAAATTAATTTTTATTAAACACAGTGGTTTCAGAATAAGAGTGCAGTCATCAAAACAAGCTTTAAAGTTGTGGAGAATGTTCATATTCAAAGTTGACTGGCTCTTCTTGTACCATGTCTCTAAATAAAGGTCACACTTACTATATTGTACTTTCAAGGTGAGTAATCCTTGCTTTTTGAAAGTAAGCAGCAGTTTAGGTTTACATTTTAAATGTAGTTGACATACAGAAAGGGGCAATTAACAAGCCATTTACTTTGCATATTTCAGTAACATTAGAAGAGCCACCGTCCTACTCCTAGTTCAAATACTGGCCCTATCAGAGGCTTTCTGCAGTCAGTGAACTGCTTCTATTGACTTCAACAGAGTTGAAGTATTTGAAGAATATTAAAGAAACTATTCCCCTAAGGTTTTCTTTCATATGTAGATGGTGTGTTAGGAATATTTTGAGGCTTAAAGTAGCTTGATCAACTCTGATACTTACAGTAAAAAATTCCATTCAACACGTGTTGGGCTCGAGTAGAACAAAGTAGCTCTATTCCCCAAAAGAATGATAAAAAAGAAAAACACCTCTAAAAATATCTGAACAGCAAATGCTGAATAGGGTCAGGAGAACTACTGGTGTGGACTCCAGGCTTTGCTTTTCAGCTTGGTAATTCCTAGCTGGGATTTCCATAGCCAGATTCTTCAGACTATTTTTTCCAATAGAAAGGCAAAATTACTGCTGAGACATGGTATACCACTGGCACATCCATCAGAATTTGTTCAGCTAGCATGATAATGTTTAAGCATCAAGCTTCTACATTTATTTGCTTTTGTTTTGGGCTTGATCCTTTCTCCTAAGCAGTTGTGTTTTTGTTGAAAAAACTTTTAAGCATAAAATCAGAAAGGGAAAATCAAGTTATTTAAGGGGTACTTTTTTCATGGTTTTCCTTTCTCTGCATGCAATTTTCTATCCTTTTCCCTGGGAAATATGTTAAAGAAAGGAGAAAGAAGTGTGAAAATGTTCTCAAAGAAGCAGGTGTTGGTAATTCTATGTATCATTTACATGTATATTAACCGCTATCAGTAAGCGTGTTTTTTAAAACACTATAAAGTTGAAGCAGTTACTCTCCTTAATAAGAGATGTGTGGGGATTGAGGAACAAGTTTGAAGATCTTTCTTTTGCTGCCACCTTGCGCAGAGGATAATCATAGGTCCTACATTCAGCTAGGGGGCTGGGGGGACTGTTGCTGTCTTGTGCTTACTGAGATAAAAGTTACAGAAAATGGTAGCAAAAAATTTCTAGGGGAACAAGTTTATCCATAAGTACTATCACTGAGGTTTGTATTGCTGTGTCAATAAGTACCTCATCATGGACCGGGGTACTGTCACAGAGCAAACAAAACAAAGTAAGAAATGCACCTCTCGTCCTAAAAAGCAATGGTGTCACCTAAATGCACACTCTTCTGGTGCTCGTATAACTCTGGGTAAGGTTGTGTGCTCCAAGGAGCTCCTCAGAAATTCCGAAGAACACAAAGCATCTAAGTGCTCTTCACTACACCAGTCCACGCTTCAGACCCACTCAGATCGTAATAGTCTTAGACTTTATGTTATGTTGATGCTTTCATGTGTGTACAAAACATATAGCAAATATAAACATACACACACATATATAAGCATATATATAAGGAGAATATATACTGTGTATGCACAAATGTTCTGTGAGTTTTCAATAGCTTCTGAGCTTATCTAAGATCTCTGTAACATAACTACGTGTATATGTTTCCCTCCTTCACTGTAAATAGCATATGATCTTACAACAGTTATTTTCCAAGGATGCCTGACAAAGAAATCTCTTTTCACAAAAGTATGAAGCATGATGATAAAACATTTAAATGCTGGTTAGTGGCACGTGATGAATCTTGGTAAGGACTAAAAAAGTTCAACAGCCTCAGACTAAAACAACTTCATCACCACTGAGAGTTTGTTAATACGCACACTACTGTTCAGACTTTTCTGCTGGGTGGCAGAAGAGACTTGTTGGCAGCACTCCTAACAATTAGCTGCAGTAGCCAAACCATGGTCGCAGGCAAGGATTTTCAGCTGAACAGTCACCTTGAGACTGTTTGGATCTATTGTGCCACTAAAATACAAATGCTTTTATCACTTGGGTGGACCCACTCACATCTCCAGGTTTGATATCTGAACACATTCTGTATTCTGCTCAATTTTCTGAAGTTGCCATGAAAAATACTGCTTCTGTGCATGACAAATCCACCTTGAACTCACTATAACCCATTTGTCTTGGACCAGCAATACTGTTAGTCATGTAGCTGTTGTCTATTCAAATGGAAGCACCTGGAAACAGTAAGTAGGAAATCTGAGAGGAAAAACTAATTTATCAGGCTTTCTGCAGAGAACTGGCAAAAAAAGAGTATCTCTTCATAGGTCAGATGAACAGGAATGACAAAACAAGAAATTAAAAAAAGACTCGTAGGATGAGCCAAGCTGAAGATGAGGAGAAGCAAGCAGGAATGGGAGAGAAGAGACTGATATGGTTCTAGTACAGTGGGGAGGGGTCTGATTTTAGTGTGGAGGCAATGTGCCAAGAGCTGACTGGAAGCAGCCGGAAAGAAATTGTAACTCACAAGACAGGTCAGAGCTTGACGAAAAGGTTCACTGTGGGAGGACTCTTGTGTCAAGTCCGGGAAACATTGCAGAGCAGGGAAGAACCTATCCCAGAAACTGACAGAGAGGAGGACACAGGCATCCTCACCAGCCTGTTGGGACTGGTTCTGTTCTCATCTCCACTTGTGCCACTGCTGAAGAAGGGGCAACAAATGGCAGCTGTGAGTGCATGAAGAGCAAGCTGCTCAGTCTTTGTGAGAATATGTTGCTCACACAATTTAACGGATATAAATGTTGCCCTAGACTTTGGGCCCTTGGTGCTCTAGAACACAGTTTTTTTACTGGGTGGGAGAAGTACTGGGCTAGATTCTTTAATGTTCCAACTCTGTCCTGTCCAGGGTGGGTGGACTCTGAATTGGAGAGCCTACATGGCAATGGCCACGGTTGTGGCACAAGAGGTGGTCTCTCTGGATGTTCCTGGCACCGTGGTTCATGCTGAAAGCCTCAGGCAGGCAGGGGGAAAGGCTAGGCACGCAGGAGTAGGATGTAACCATGGTAATGTAACCTTTAGTAGGAGGAGTGGGGGAGCTTCAGGTGCCTGAAGGGATAGTGGACAAGACCTCTGTCAGCTATCTGGGGTTCCTGCGAAAGTGAAAACCCACCTCCTCTGTCTTCTGGTGGGCAGTGCTTGGCTGTGCTGTGAGCTCTGTACATGATTTCTTGTCATGCTTTTAAAGGTACCACGTATTAACATGACTTCTGAGGACTTTTAAGCATTATTCTGTTCGCTTTCTATCCCTGGCATTCTGGGAATGAATTAACTCATGAGCACGGGGGTTTTTTCGGCCCCCAGGGTTGTTAGAGGCATTTTAACTAAAAGCAGCCTCCCAAGCAATTTAATCCTGCAATCCCCACAGTGTCTGCCTCAGATAGAAGCAGTGCTGTGGAAAAAGCCGTTCCCACCCACCTCAGCGTAGATGCCCATTGCTTGTGGTCAGCACTGTGGCATGACCAGTCAGGTCACTGGCTTCTGATCACAAGGCACTGTTTGGCAGAGCTTACTGCTGCATGATATTCTTTTCTCTGAGGAGATCCGAGAAAGGATAATTTAGAAACCAACCTGCATTTTTACTTAATATGGTTATGAGTGTTTCTTTTAGATAAGGAAAAGCATGACATTTTTTCATAATCTTATTTTTCCAAGTTTTATATATAACCTTTGTTTTGATAGTCTTTCAAACTAAACTTTGCAGCATTTTGCTGTTGTGAGCTGGCTATGAATACTGTTAATGCCTAATAGGCAGTAATGTTGCTCTGAAATCTTCTTGTTCTGAATTGGCCTCATATACTGGCTCGAGTCTATTATATCGTCAGTTGTTTTCATCTCTTTTCAATGGCAGAACTTATTCCTCTCGTGGACCTTCTACACATTACAATATATGGCAAAAAATAAAATAAAATTTCAAAAAGCCAGTTGGTGATCTGTTTTTCTTTCATTGAAAGAAAGTCCATAACAGTGTAAGCAAATATTGTATCAATTCATTTTGAAATTTTGAGATGCAGCTTGAGATCTTCACCCCCATATTGCCTTAAAAGACAATATTTATTGTAAATTAGGGAAGTCTAATCTACAGACTATTTTAAATCTGAAATGTATACAAGTAAGTTTCAATAGCTGAAATAACTAGAGACTGGCAGAGAAACTTTAACAAAAATGTCAAATCAACAAGTACTGTGAGGGCACAGGGCTGTAACTTGTTAGCTGGCACTGTATGCAAATCACAAATCCTTCACATCATTGATATAAATCAGTAGACATTTCACTGCTTATGTCAGTAATGAAACTGGCTCAGCTTCTTTTAGATATTCACATTGTGCCTAGGCAAATAACCACACAAGTGTTTATACAAGCAGACATGATCTACAGACACCTTTTCTTCTGTGTGTACTTCTGCTATTTACTTATAGAAAGAAAATTACACTAGTTTCAGGTTCGGAAAAAATAACTTGTCCTTTCATTTTATATAACAACTCACTGTTTAAAATTTCACCTTGCTTAAACTGAGCTCTCTGAAAATTTGACATCTCGTCTAGTCAGGGCATCTAGGCTTTGCCTGGAGTGGATGGAGAGGCACAAAGCATGGAGTGGATGGAGAGGCACAAAGACCTCCAGGTGGTCCTTGATCCCAGCATATCGATTTTAGGGTGGAGTCATTGATTTATACTTTGCAGAATAAGGCTAGATTCAGGTTATACACTGAGCTGTCAGTTGCTATAGTTCAAAAAAGTGAAACTTGGAGCCTTTGGAGTCACCCTTACTTCTGGCAAAGCACTAGCTATCTTCTCTCAGCTGAGACTGTAGATTCTCACATGTACAAAGTGTCCATACACACATACACATGCGTAGTGAAATACAGCAGGATGATTCATATCTTTTTTTTCTAGTGGGGCTGGGTTAAGAGAAATAATAAAAAAGTTAGTAAAGCCTGCAAGAGTAAAAGAGAGATATTTAGAAAGTAAACTTTTATACATGTAACAATGTTCATGCTAGGAGCTAGCAGGCCTGCAGCTCTTGGTTTTAAGTACACAGCCAATATCTGCCATCTTTAAGAATTAGCTAAAGAAAGCGAATCCGTTTCTCAAAGATGGAGAGAATAAAGTTTGTTTTGTCTCAGTTGATGAATCAGGGAGCTGATTGGGTTGATTTCAGGGGGCTGGAGCACCTCCCATATGGAAATAGGCTGAGAAAGTTGGGGCTGTTTAACCTGGAGAAGGCTGCGTGGTGACCTCATAGCAGCCTTTAAATATCTGAAGGGGGCATACAAAGACACTGGAGAGGGACTTTCCACCAGGTACAAGGGGTAATGGTCTTAAACTTAAACAGGGGAAGTTCAGGTTAGATATAAGGAGGAAGTTCTTTACTGTGAGGATGGTGAAGCGCTGGAACAGGTTGCCCAAACAAGTGGTAAATACTCCATCCTTGGCAGTGTCAAGACTGGGTTGGACAGAGCCTTGAGAGACATGGTCTAGTGTGAGGAGTCCCTGCCTGTGGCAGCGGGTTTGGAACTTGATGATCTTAAGGTCATTTCCAACCCCAACTATTCTATGATTCTATGATTCTATGAATCTTTTTTCTTATTTTTGAAACTGAAATGAGCAGTTGGTACTGAGTGACCAAAGGACCAAAATGATTAGTACTAGAATGTGGATGCTGGGGGTTTTTTTGGGGCTTTTTTTTTTTTTTTTGTAATTTTCCTATTCCCGTCATATCTTTACCAGGTCTGGAAGGCGTAGGAACAGATACTACTCTGTGTTCAAAAGGTTGCAATTTAGCAGGCAGCACTCATCCAGTGTAAGGTGAGAGGACTTCCTTGCAAGGACTCTGGTGTGTGATGAACTAGAGCTGGAGGTGATCTTTAGGGAGGACTTCTGGGAAGCTGAGAAGCAGTGTTGCATTTCTAATGTCTGGAATGATTATTTAGAAACCTTGCTTCTCAATCAATTGGCTCAAGAAAAATAAAGAGACAAAATCCTGCTGCATGTGGGATCTGAGCTGGAAACATCAGCTGTTCTCAAACAAGGTCAAATGACTGAGGAAACATTTATGATCTGTAATGTTGAAGTTATTCTAGACCAGCTAAACTGTGCAGAAATCATGTGATGTAAAGAATGATGGCTGAGTGGACTCTGATAAAGAATCCCAAAGCTCAAGAAGTTATCACTTTTAAGTGTAATTCCAACAGCTTATTTCTATCACTTCTGTGATATTGGAGTTGCAAACAGAAACCTTTCACTGACATTTGCTATGGACAAATTATCACAGCCCAGTTAACATGAACTAGCTCTTTAAATAAAGGTAAATGGATCATCCAGCTGACCTTTAAGACAATTAATGGGAATCAGTTGGAACTAGTTATTCTATCTAGAAATTCTGTTTAGAAACAGTTCAGATGTTAAGAGTCCAGCTTAATTAGAACTTTGCCCTTCTGTGCCGAAATGCACACCCCAGTTGCAGCCCAGCTCTGTTCGATGGTGAAGCCACAGTGCGTGTGCCAGCAGCTGCCTCTCCTAGTTCTCTTCCTGCCTCACAGTGCATTGGACTTTGTGGAAGGACATCAGAAATGTGGGCTGAAAGTAAGTTGTGGCTCCTTCCAGTTAGGGTATTTGAGCTGGACGACCAGGAAACTAGACCTTTGAGACACACTGCAACCTGCATTGTGAAAAGGACAGATGACTCCTTTTCTCAGTGTTGAGTGATACCTGTTTCTGTTATCTGTATCTTTCACTTTTTGTCACTTCCTTACATATTGGGGCAAGCATATGAAAGTATTTTCTACCTTATTTATGGGACAGATCTGAAGCCTTTATAAGTGTGGAACAGTTACTGATAATACAAAGCAGGCACCGCTTACTTAGTTTTGTTTGGCTCCCAAAGAATCCAGTATGCTTGGACTTGCTATGGTCTCAATATTTCCTTAATATAAACCATAGAAGGGTAATTCAACAAAGAAACCCTTTTTGCATCAATTTTATTACAGAACAGTAAAGGTGACAAGAAAAATAATATGCGCAGAAGCAGTAAAACTGTAACAGGTTATAAATTATAGAGGATGTATGGCCTGTTCTTCTAAATAGTCATATGGCTGGAAGGGATTTCAGGTGATCATCTAATCCATTCTCATATGCTGACAGAATGAATTATATACCATGTCATACCTGACAGGAGGTTGTCTGAAATTTCTTTAAAAGTTTCAGTGATGGGGTCTCTAACACATCCCTATTCAGTCTATTTCTGCGTCAATACCCTTAAAATTCAAAAGTTGTCCAGGCATCTAAACTTACCTTTCTGTAGCGTAACAAAATCCACCATTTTCTTGGTTTATTAGCCAGCTACACAGATAAAATTTCTGGCAGAAGACCATTGCATTTTTAAAGGCTATTAAACTTGAATTTTGTGGAAAGCTAATTGCCAGGATTCTTTCAACCACTCATATTTCCTAGTCTTCTTATCTCCTCTGGACAATCCATTGACCAACATCTTTCCTGAACTGGAACTCCCAGATTTTCTACTGGAGTCCCAGATTTTCTATTGGAACAGAGGAAAAAAAAAGCCAAACAAAAAACCAGCTTGTGAATTATAGCTCTCTACAATTCATTTACACTATTTTGTTGCATTTTTTTAAACAGCACAGTGAATCCTTTCTAGAAGTATTGTATACATATTCTTTTGTACCAGTCTGGGACTTTCTGATAGTCAAAACCCAGTTAAAACATATTTTCCAGCTGCAGTTCTAAACATTCTGCATAGATATAAATTGCATTTTGCTAAATCAGAACACTTTCAACCTCATGGTTGTAGTATTTGATGTTACATGTAGATACATTTGAAAAATATCTTTTTTTTTTTTTTTTAAAGTGGTCTTGACACTTGTGAAATTTAAAAACTAGACTGGTCAAAACATTTAGAAATACCCTCAAAGAAGTGCTCTGAAATTGCCAGTGTGGGTGGGTAAACTCAGCGGATGTGTAATTTTCAGTTCCGAATTGTCTAGAGACTGTGAAATGCAGGGCATTGCATCAGTTCATTACAATATCATCGTGTGCCATTGTCTCAATGACCATTATTATGTTTTCCTGAGCGAAACAGGTTCCACTTAACAGTGGATTTTAATTTACTTCTTTACATTGTCTTAAACAATAGAAGGGAAAGAAAAGAGGAAAAGGAATCAAGTGCTTATGTAACATAGCGGTTCTGCTGAAATTAGTATGTGGAGAATGTGAAGAGCAAACAGCTAATCTTGTTTGCAACATGCCCAAGGCAGAATGCTTTACATCAAAAGTTAAACACTATCATTACTGAAGACAACACAGGCTTTTATACATCAGAATTTTTTCTAGAGAAGATGAAAAAGGAAATAAAATAAAAAGAAAGCAGAAAGATTAAAGGAGCATATGATGGCTGCTATAGAGCCTGGCAAAATCTGCAACACAGCAGATCTCTGTGTCTGCTGTGCCATACTCTGTCAAATACAGCTCCCAAATGTGGTAAAGAAAATGTTAACATTTCTAATCTTGGAAACAGTTAATGGTGCCATCTCAGTTTCATCAAAAGATGGTAATAAAAAGCATCCTGAACGCTTTCTCTCATGAGAGCTCAGTGAAAAAGCAGATGTTACTGCTCCATATTTTCCCAGAGACCCTCACCAGCTCCTTTCAGAGAGTCTTGGCTTCCCATAACCCCATCACTGCTTCTAACAGCAGCCTGACATTTTCATCAACATTTTGCTCTGCAGAATTGCTGACATCATGCAACACTGTGCTTTTCTGCACATTAAACTGGTTAAAAGGAAGGCGGTAGTAGCATTGCATTGGTATTGCTGGGGAAGAAAGCAGACACTCTTCATATGCATCCTAAGAAATTAGAACAAAAAACCCAACTGGAACCTGTTTCAGAACTTTACAGAAACGTAAAAAAAAGCACAGCCTGAAAAGATCACGCTAATAGATATTCACCTTATGTCTGTGAAAGCAATTGGGATCCATGCTGACATTATCAAAAGCTTTCTTTCTTACTTATGTTCTTTTTAATAACAGGATTATTTTCTTTCTCTCTTGAGACTGGAATAGCCAGTTAATGTTTTTAAGCCTCTATGGATTTTTCCAGGGATCTGCACAGTGAATTTTACTCACCTATATCTTACAGTGCTGCTTCATGAAAGTCAACATTTTTAGCTATTGTGTTCTGTGATATCCTTCTGTTTTCCTTGAAATCTGATTTTTTAATCTCTATTTATGTATTTTTTCTTAAAGTTTCTTAGTTTAAATAGTTTTCTTACTCAAAATATGTTGCATATGAATGATTTCTGTTGAACAACACTTTCCAATTCTATCACATGAACATGCAATCACACAAATTTTGTATATTTAAGGAAGTCCTCATTAATGTGCATAGCTATTCATTTAGAAGAGCAATCTCTGCTTACACATGGAGTTTTGAAAGTTAGACATACAAGGCAGTCTTTAACCTCGAAGAACCTTCTTCCATTAGTAACTCAGCTGTCTGACCTTTCATCATCTAACACTTAAATGGCAGGATGTATTAAGATATACTGTATTTGAGTAGTTTTAATGGAGAATTCAAAATCTGCACATTCTGGCTGCCAGCACTGATTGAAGATATCATGGTTATCACGGTGACCAGTGGATTCTTGGGCAGACATTACTTCCAACAAGTGAAATAAATCTGCCTTATCAAAGGAAAGAACTTCATTCAGGAAGCTAAGCAGCAGATCTGCTCAGGGTTGTTAAAAAATTATGTGTGCTCTGTTAGAGGAATTGGGAATTGGAAATACCAATATATAATGATAAAGTATTCATTCTGGATCTGACAACTCAAGAGAGACAAGGCTGCTGACACTCTGTGTCCCCAAGTCCAACTGATAGTGAGGCAGAAAATGTGTTCCTAGGCAGGCACTCACACACAGAGCACATGCATGCACCACACATTTACACATGTACATATACCTATGCATACATGTACATGCATGTATACACCTGGCAGGGGGGCTGGAACTAGATGATCTTAAGGTCCTTTCCAACCCTAACTGTTCTATGATTCTATGATTCTGTAATTCTATAATTCTATACCTATACCTGTACCTACAGATGGCTGGCCACACAGGTCACAGATGGACATGCAGAGCATGCAGAAAGCACAGGCAGCACCAAGAGCCTTGTCCCTCTTCCCTCTGTGGCTGGGCGGGCAGAGGACCATTACTGAGAGTATGTGTATGTATATAGTAGGTGATCCATCCAGCAGCTAGGCTCTCTCCGTCTTCCCAGCTGATGACACATGGACACATGAGCTCCTGAGGCTGCAACCCCACTCCAGTTGCTGGCACCATAGATCCCCAGACAGACAGACAAACACAGACACTTACTGGAAAGCAGTTGAAAGTGGACTTTAATAAGTAGACAATCAGACTGTTATGATCAATTGCAAGTCAGGGCCAGAGAACTGCACGGACCAGCCTTTGCTTACGCACAAATGGACCTTTTTATTCCCTTAACCCTCCATTTCTTCCTGCCCAAATTGCCTAAATCCCTCCCTTTTTCTCACCTTTAATTCCTTCCTCAAACATTCCATGGTAAATCCTGTGCAATCCTAAAATGTTCTTCCACTTCACCCACGTGTCCCACTTTTAGACAGCAACCACCCTGAGTCCAAAAGGTGATCCACAGAGCTTCTCCCAGTGATCCATTGTGACTGGGGCTGAGGCTCTGCTGGGGCAGCCCCGTGGGGAGCCCAGACAGGGTGCCCTTCTCTTTGAGTCTTCAGTTTTGGTGTGTCCCCTTGCAACCTGCTGTTAGGGCCCTTTGCTCCTCTAGGCAAAGAGGATGTGCTGATAGATCCTGGGATGAGTGAGGTTTTATTTGGGCTCCCTGCTCTGTCTCTCCGAGCCTTTTGTGGATGTGCAGACGAGCTTTTATGAAATAACCTAACAGGTTCCGTTTGTCTTGTAACTAGTGACCAAACATTTAGCAAGACTGAAAAAATAGCTCACTGCAAGAGAATAAAAAAGACCATCTTAACAACCTGCCTCTGAGACAAAGTTGATATCCCATGTGCCTTTGTTTCAGTGTTATACAATAGCCATGGCCATTCTATTACAGATGTAATTTGCATTTTAGGCTGCTTTATGTCCTGTCTTTCAAAATGTGCTCCCATCACTACAGATAATTTTTTTAAATTTCTTTGAAAGAGTGCAGAATGACAACATCTCTTGAATAAATTTTGGTTGATCATAGATAATTTCATCACCCAAATTACATCAGTCATCATCTTGTCTACATTTGTTAGTTTTGGGGGTGAGTCACTGAGGAGATGCGATGATGGTGAGTCAACGCATGCAAAGGCAACTTTTGATTCCTAAGCACTTCGTTAAAGTAATGCTTCTCCACGTAACTGTCATTTTCACCTCCTCCATTATATTTCGTCTAATTTATTTTACCTGCAAACAATGTGAAGCAGAAAAATTCAATGATCCCCTGCGTTATTTCAAAGCAACGCCAGTAAGTTAGCAAATTCAGGCTATGATGAGATGCTTAGTATATATTCATGCAACTCCACTGATTTTTCTACAGGCAGAAGTAACTTGAGCAGAAGCTGGCCCACAGCATGACCAACATTTTACACAACCATGGTGCCACATCACCCACCCTCTATCCCCAGTTATATTTCAACACAGATTCTGAGCACCAAACTCTCTTTCCAGCTTTCATGCACAGTTGTGTGAGAGAACTCTGTAAAAACTTCATGTTTGAAGAGCTTAACGGAGTTTCCTAAACTGCAAATGTGTTCGAAGAGGATCTGAAGAGACGCCTATCCCAGATTGCAAAAAATTGTTAAAACCAATGGTTAAGACATGCTGTGAAGTACCTGAAAAATGGCCTTTTCTACTTTGCCCAGAGCAGTCCATATTAATTCTTGTTCAATGTTGTGTCTAGTTGGTGAAATGTTTCACAGAGTAGTAAGCTGAAAATAGTGTTATATTTACCTATATAACATGCTGAAAGCATTCCCAGCTTCAGTGTAGCTTGAATTTGTAATTGAGGTTCTCTAGCACAACTGAAGTCATAGTTCAAAGAATAAAGCTTAACTTGAACTGGAAGACTCAGGATAATTTGGCGAGATTTTAGAGATTATACTGACAAAGTAACTGCCTTAAAGTTAAGAGTTTCTCAACAGATACATATGTAAGTGATCTTTTGCAGTTGGTCATGGCTAGTACCCAGAACAAAAACCTCCTTTCTTCTAATACAGACAGCCTCAACTAATTATCTGCAAAATGAAGTTACAGCAGTTTTATATTGACAGCAGTTCTAATTTGCTCCTTTTGAAAATGAAATGGGAAAAAGCAGACAGAATATAATGGAATTGCTTGAGCTAGAAGTTAGACATGGTATCAAGGCTAGAACTGGAGGACACATAATAGGATTTTCAATTGATAAGGAACTTGATCTTCTCTCTTATCTTCAAAGGAAATACCTCTAGCAAGCTAGCACTTGCTGCCATGCTAAAAGGCACTAATATAAGGAGCAGACCTGAGGGAAGCATACAGCCTAGTGAGTTACCAACACCTACACATTGCAGCATTTAGATTTTTTTGGAAGCTTCTCACCCAGATACTATCTAGCCCCATCTGTGCTCAGCTTGAGAGCTCTGTTGTAGCCAGAGCTCAAAGCTGCAAGCCAAATTGGAGATGCATGAACTGATCAAAACTTTCTCTAATCCTACCTCAAGAATAAGTGACTGAAATGAATTCCAGAAACTCTGTACATTTGCAGCAGTGCCCTTGGAGCTTTCAAGCTGATTTTGGCTCTTTGCCATTATGGTTTCAGAAATATACTGCACTATAAATGCATGAGTTCATCACAGTAGCGCATTACAATCAAAATTCCTACACATCTACACCTGCTATTATTTAAATTGCTCACTGCAACTCTATTGAACATGGCACTTTATTACAATGGATGCTTAGCAAGAAAATCAAATAGAAGAGGACAAAGGGATAAAATTGCAAGAAAATGAAAGCATATAATAAAAAAACATAACACTTTGGGATCTCTACTTTTATTAGTAGAATATTAAATCATTCTCTTCTAATCAGTAGGGGAGAATCTGAATGACTAAGAAGGCTAAATGCAAGTTTGCAATGTTGACCCTAATGGGTGAAGTAAATATCACTACTTAAAAATCATGATCAAATCTCCCAGCAAATTCAGCATATCTAGGATTTCATCCCTAGTGACTGAAAAGAATTCCAAATAAGTTTTAATGTATTTTCTTACTCAGAGCAGTGTGTAAATCATACCCTGCCTCTAGACAGGGAGAATAGATTCAAAAATATGATGTGTTTTTCAGGGCTACACAGAGTAAAATGCCTCTAGAGAACCCATTCAGCAACGAGCTTCACGAAGTCTTCTACATCTATAAGTAGCAGAGGCTTGTGGTTCAACTGATACTTTTTTTTTTCCTAACATATGGGCCCTAGTGGCTACTTTTCTTAAGATGGAGCTTCTCAGTCAGAACAGCTAAATCCTCTGAGAATGTGCAGCTCTAACAATATTAAAATTTCAAGAATTGTATGCATTTGACAGTAATTTTATTTGAAAAGGAATCCATGATTTTGTTTGATAGTCAAACATTGTTGTGGTTTAAGACTAACTCATGCAGTCTCTCTCTCTCACTCACTTCCCCCTCTTTCTTCCCCCCGCTCCTGGAGGGATGGGAAGGAGAATCGAAAAGAATGCAACTCCCACAGGTTGAGATAAGAACAGTTTAGTAACTAAAGTACAACACAAATCACTACTGCTACCACCAATAATAATAATGACAAGAGAAAGACAAAGGAAAAGAATACAATTCTCACCACCTAATACCAAGCCCGACCACGCAGTGCACCCCCCACCCTTCTGGGTCTCTGCTCTCTGCTTTTACATCCTGGGCATGACGTGCTGTGGTATGGAATAACCTCTTTGGTCAGTTTAGGTCATGTGTCCTGTCTCTGCTTCCTCCCAGCTTCCCCTCCTCCCTGGCAGAGCATGAAACTCAGAAAGTCCTTGGCCAGACCAAAACATCACTAAGCAGTAACCGAAACATTGGTGTTATCAGCGCTGTTCCCAGGCCGAAAGTCAAAAACAAGGTGCTGCACCAGCTGCCAAGAAGGAGAAAAATGACTGCTGCTGCTGAACCCATGACAAACATCCTTCTTAATATTACTGAAAAAAGAGATCAATTTTTTGTTTCCCAATTGCTTGTCTAGTTTTGTCTTTATGTTTTAACATTGACAAGCACCAATATGAAGTAGCAAGTAGTTGGTTTGATTGACAGACAGCCTTCTTCCCCTTACCCCTCAATGAGCTTTTTTGCATATTGTGTAAAAAAGAAATAAAAAAGCTGTTTCATTCCAATTCAAAACAAAGGCAATTTTTAAATTCTCTGTGAAACTGAATTTCCATATTTTGTATAGCTTTATCATTAGACTTTCTTTCACTAATGGTAGGTGAAATGTTTGGACGCATTTGGAAAGCATTTCCCATTGGATATACTTTATACTTTTCTGGCTAACGATTCTCCAGTTAGTCAGTACATTAACTTACCTTGGCCTCTCTCAGGCATTCTGGTCTTGGAAGAGACTCCTCAAAGTCCCACAACAAGAGAAATTATGTAGTTTAAAATCTGTGATGATAAGGTTTCCAAAAGCATATAAATAAATAATAATAACCATCTTTATACAGTCTCTTCATAGTCTGTCTGACTGTATTGTTTTCCATTGAATTACCAGTTGATTTATAAAAAAAGAATTGTTAGTGAAATCTAAATTCTCTAAATATCTAATTTCAGTACTGTCTTTACACTGACTCGCAGAGAACTGCATGGCAGTGTAATAACATCCTGTATGTGTCTTCCTTCTCTACATGCATCCTCCTCTTTCAGGAATCTATCCATTTTCTTATATACATAAAATATGAACATATAATTCCCTTGATATCTTTGTCACTATTACATTTCCATGCCATTTCACTGCTGCCTATTATTGAAGACTCAAGGGCCAGAATCATCATAGAATCATAGAACGGTTAGGTTTGGAAAAGACCATAACATCATCTAATTCAAACCCTACTGCTGTGGGTAGGGACACGTCATACTAGACAGTGGCACCCAAGACCATGTCCAACCTGGCCTTGAGCACTGCCAGTGATGGAGCACTTACCACTTCCTTGGGCAACCTGTTACAGTGCCTCACCACCCTCACAGTAAAGAGCTTCTTTCTTATATCTAACCTGAACATCCCCTCTTTAAGTTTAAACCCCCTACTCCTTGTCCTGTCACTGCAGACCCTAATGAAGAGTTCCTCTCCAGCATCCTTGTAGGCCCCCTTCAGATACTGGAAGGCTGCTATGAGGTCACCACACAGCCTTCCCTTTTCTAGGCTTAGCCTGTCTTCGTCACTTTGTGCTTGTATCATAATTCTTAGGCTGAAAGGACTAAAGCTCAAGATCTTGTATATTCAGAAAACCCTTTTGTTCATATGTGAATATCAAATACAAACCGCAGAATATATCAGACTCTTTTTCGCTTACTAAATATAAACTATTTCTATGTCATATACAAACTGCTCTTTACCTTAGCGCTTTCCAACTCTTTCTCTCTAGGCAATCTGTATGGATTTGGTTTTTACTACTTAAATTGCAGGCACTTATATCTCAATAATATTCAAGTAACCAACTTCAGAATTGGAATACTTCTCAGGTTTAGTGTAAGTCTTTATCCAGAATCTGAAGTTGTGCTGAAGTTATATTGGAAAAAAAAAAAAATAGTTGCCGTGTTTTGTTTGCATTGGGTAAAATCTTCACTGTATTAATTTCTCCCCTGTCCCAGTCCTGTGTCCTGTTTATAATGAACTAGTGGGTGGATCAAATACTTGACACCTGAACTGTTTAAACTCTGCCATGAAAAAAAGTGATATTATTGCTTGAACAAATATACTTTGTAACTTGGCCATGTAAAAGAGCTATAACTGAGATCCATGAATTGCCAAACATCATTTGAATTATGCATGTAAATTTTATGGAACAGCTTATCAACTGATCATCTCTTTTTTGTCATTTGATGCATATTAATTTTATGCTCTACTGCTTCAGCTGCTATTTCATTAGAATGTTTACTACTCTTTAAGGTATATTACTTCAGAACAGAAATAAAATAGTTGTTATATGCACATATTCTTTTCTCCTTCAGCAATGTAACCTATGTAAAATCTATTTCATTCAAAACTAAGTACAAGAAGATAACAACTACAGTGTTGTAACTT
Organism: Ara ararauna; assembly: GCA_028858755.1. Classification (NCBI taxonomy): domain Eukaryota; kingdom Metazoa; phylum Chordata; class Aves; order Psittaciformes; family Psittacidae; genus Ara; species Ara ararauna. Next base: position 44,825,377 of record CM054378.1, read on the forward strand.
TTGTGGTTATGCAGTTATGTTGCTTTCTCTCCTTCCAAGGTTTTTAAAATTTAGTTCAAAAATCAAAAATGGAAAAAATGCAGGACCTCCTTCTTAGGTTATGCTCTGGATATGTTTTTTAAAGACTGAAGGTAATGGGAAAGTTGGGAACCAATAGAATTGACTTGAGCCAGGCAACACATAGACAGATGACAAAAATGTTTCACTCAGAGCTCCTGGATTTTTTAGGCCTAAAGGAGAATTAAATTAGATAAGTGGAATTGATAGATATATATAGACATACCCTACTCAACTAAAGTCTGCCCAAATCCATCCTCAGACTAGTTTAAAATGTCTTCAGTTTTCAAAGTGATATTGCAAGAAACAAGTAATTTTGCTTTGCACCTAAAAATCTCTTATTTCTCTCATTATGGTGCAGTACTATTTTCAAATGAAGACTTTATCTAAGTGTCATTGTGCCCTCACAGAATGTAAGAGTAGTCAACATTAGCAGCATCACTTGAATTGGGAGTGTATTTCTGATGTGAATTTTCCAGTTGCTCCCACTTACCATGTCTTGGCTATGACTGTGAAAAGGTTTTCAAGAGCAGGAGCTGGATTAATCTTCCATTAAGATGAAACTAAGTTGGGAGGTGAGCTCCAGCTGCTTTCAGGCATCTGGTTCATGGGATTAGGCTAAAGTTAGTTCAAAGAAAAATATCTGTAAGGCCTATAGTGTGAATGATAGGTCTTCAGGTCAGTGTTTCACTCTGTTTCACAGGTCTGCCTGTGCTGCTCTACTTCTAGTGTAGGCTTGGTCTTTGAGCCTGCTGTGTCTTAGTTTTTACCACAAGCAGGTTTTGCTGCAGTCCTGAAGACTTTGTTCTCTCCTGACACGCTCTTGTCAGCCATCCCAAACAATAAGCCTAGAGAGCTGGTGGAGAAAACCAAACAAAACCAGACCTGGTGATAATTGGGTAGGTTAATGTTTTACTAAATCTGTTTTGGAAAACCAATATTTCACATACTCATTGGTCATAGGGGCTATTTCACGCTCTGAGCTTTGATTTTGCTGCTACACCAAAGAAAAGGAGAATGAAAGATGCTTTGATCTTTGTGATGCCCAGTTTGTGAGAAAGAGAAGATATTCTTTGCCCCTCTCTTTTCCTATTGCTTTCTCAGACTGCATGCACTGAACAGTCCTTGCAATTGCTGCCTTGAATAATCATCATGACATTATGATCCACCTGGCTTTATAAACAGGCTGGGTCAAAGTACTTGAAAATTTGCTCCTTTAGTGTGGATATGATCTCCTCTGTTTTGTGATCTCAGCCTGATGGGTGGAAGCTGATGCTTCCAACTAACAAACCCACACGTCCACAGGGAAATGCAGCTACAAAGTCTGCATAATTAGATGACAACTACATTTGCATGAGCTCCATAAGAAATTAAGAAAGGTAAGTATCCACTGCAGAAAATATATCAACAAGGTACGTAACCTGGAAAGCTAAGATGTCTCAGGGAAAGGAGGTAAGGGAACGCAGCTTATGGTAATTGATCACCACTAGTTCTGGAGGTTACAGGGCAGATGTGGATGTGGCTCAGGTCAGTGGTCACCTACAGGCCACCTCACGTTGGCTCGAGTGGCTGGAACACAATGGTTTACTCCCCAGGAGGTCCACTGAAGGTCACACAGGCTCCCAGACCAGTGGAAAGTGACTCATGTGGCACACTGAGGATAAAGGTCTTAAGAGAAGTAAAAATAAATAAATAAAAAAAAATCCTTTTGAAAATTATTGTTTGGATTCTGATGCACAAAACTAACAGTTCCCTATATTGCATATTCTTCTTTTACAATATTAGTTATATTCCTGTGAGTGAAAGATGTGCTGCTGCCATCAAAAGACAAAGAAAAAATTATTAAGATCTTGTGAAACACAATCACTACCCTTGGGAGATCTGTGGTCTTTTACTGTCAGGGTTTAGACCCATAATGACATGGCTTCTCCTTAAGCAGTGCAATTTGTCAAAAGGAAGTGAAACTTTTTATTTTGCCTTTTCACGCACTATTTCATGATTGCTATTTCCCTTCTCAGTAGAGCATTATATTTCATGACTGTGTGCCTTTTCCTTTCCAGTTGACATGTTAGGCAATGTGCATCGTAGTCTGTTTCAGAAAAATACGCAGAAAACTCAGAATATTTTTGTAAATATACTACTTCCGATTTTTGAAATAAAACTCTATTTTTAATTTGTAATGGAACAAGGTGCCTGAATTTTCTGTTGTTCTTTTTTATTCCAATAAAGTAAATGCAAATGGAATCCACAAAAGGCATGAGAAGTTTTCAGCTACATACCTGAGTTAAGAATATTTCCATTTTAATTCTGTATCCTATGGTAAATTGCCCAAATGGTCAAACCTGATATGGAATAGTTCTATTGCTGCTGCTTCTAATACAGGGCAATACTTCAAATAAAGTACATTAGATGAGTGTCCTATGGAGTATTACTTTTTTAAATACATGTAAAACATAGGTCTTAAATTTTAATTTGTTATCTCAAGATAAATATTTATACTTGAACATGTATATTTACTTTTTATAAATACTAATAAGTAATGCATTTATATAAATACAGCTGTATTAAAATAAATTGGTATGAAGATAAGCTGAGAAAGTTGGGGCTGTTCAGCCTGGAGAAGAGAAGGCTGCGTGGAGACCTCATAGCAGCCTTCCACTATCTGAAAGGATGTTTATAAGGATGCTGGGGAGGGACTCTTCATGAGGAACTGTAGTGACAGGACAAGGGGTAACGGGTTCAAACTTAAACAGGGGAAGTTTAGATTGGATATGAGGAAGAAAATCTTTACTGTAAGGGTAGTGAGGCACTGGCATGGGTTTCCCAGGGAAGTTGTGAATGCTCTATCGCTGGCAGTGTTCAAGGCTGGATTGGACATAGCCTTAGGTGGCATGGTTTAGTGAGAGGTGTCCCTGCCCCTGGCAGGGGGTTTGAAACTAGATGATCTTAAGGTCCTTTCCAACCCTAACTATTCTATGATTCTATGATTCTATAAAGTTATGTACTTGCAAACATTTACATTTCTATAATACACTTGTAGTTACATATTATTCCAGACTCAGTTTGGACAGCAATAGTGTGTAAATAGTAACTGGCAGGAATAGTAAAACAGCTGATCTTCTCATTTTGGCCCTTGCATCCCTGACCACATGCTGCTGCACTGTGCTGAGAAGGTCTGGCCCCTCGTAGGAGTACAGCTGCAGCATTATCTCTTTTGCCTTTTTCCATTTGCTGAGGGTATGCCAGGTCCTGTCCACTCACTCTCTTTGAGGTCTGAAACCTCTGTTTTAGTTACAATGTAAATTTGGCTTTGCTTTCTTACTGAAGCGTCATATGTATTTTAGCCCTGCGAAACAGTGATGCAGGATCATGTCACTAAACACTCTGCAGATAAAACTAGAGCAAAACTTATCTCCTGCTTTGGGAAATTGAAGCCATAGATTTTTATACACCCACCTCTGAAATCCTTATTATTTTCTTGCTCTGAGTAAAACAGCTACCTTACACAGCCAGCTGGGTCCCACAAAAATGTAGAAATGAGCTGACTGTATGCAGGTGTTTACTGTTTAGTTTTACCTGCAGGGTAGAATAACATGGCTTTATAACATGTACATATAACACATAGTTCTGATAAAGATCTGTCAAATAGCACCTCCCTGAAGACCAGCCGCTGAGGAGCACTGGGGCTGAGGAGCAAGTACCCTGAGGAGGGAACTTCAGTGCGTGGGTATGGGAAGTGATTAGAAGAGGTGGCTGGGGTATGGCTTTGAAATCTCTGTCTAAATTGTCTGAGGACTTACTCTTGTTTGACATTCATTTATTATCGTTACCAAAGCCTTCCTGCTTCTGAGACACCATGCTCTCAAGTCCCCGATCTAAATGTCATTGTCTTGCCCTCTTGCCAAACTTCAGATGCTAATGTATCGCAAAGCCACATTTAAGACAGTAATTTTCTTGTAAGCTATCTGTAGCCTACTGAGAAAGTACAATAGTCTTTGCTGCACTTGTTGTAAAGAAAATAAAAATGCATTAAGAAGGTGGCAGGGGAGAGAACAGATCACTGCTTTTGGGAAGCACAATTAAACATATTTTCTACTCTTCTGCTTCAATGTGGCTGATGTGAAATGTAAAACTCTTAAAAAGCAGGTTTTATACCTTAGGCAGTGCTTTGAAACTTGAGCAGGTGAAAGAGTCAATGAGAAGCAGTTAAAATAACGGAACAAGGTGCAAGAAGTGGAAGGATTGCAGTACAACTTTTGGCTGTACTTAAGAACCCTGTGTCGTGGTTTAAGCCCAGTCAGCCACGCAGTTTTGCTCACCCACTCCCCCCTCTATTTTGCCCCCCACTCCCGGAGGGATGGGAAGGAGAACCGAAAAGAATGCAACTCCCACAGGTTGAGATAAGAACAGTTTAGTAACTAAAGTATAACACAAATCACTACTGCTACCACCAATAATAATAATGACAAGGCGAATACAAGGAAAGAATACAATTTCTCACCACTCGATGACCGAGCTGTGAACTGAACTCTTCCGGGTTCCTGCCCCCCCCAGTTTTACATCCTGGGCATGACGTGCTGTGGCATGGAATAGCTCCTTGGTCAGTTTGGGTCAGGTGCCCTGTCTCTGCCTCCTCCCGGCTCCCCCTCCTCCCTGGCAGAGCATGAAACTCAGAAAATCCTTGGCCAGACCAAAACATCACTAAGCAGTAACAGAAACACTGGTGTTATCAGCACTGTTCCCAGGCTGAAAATCAAAAACACAGTGCTGCACCAGCTACCAAGAAGGAGAAAAAAAAAAATGACTGCTGCTGCTGAACCCATGACACCCTGTAAGTACAATTTTGAGATAAACAAGCAAATATATCCTGAAACATGAAATTTACAGGGCACTGACAAGAAATGCTCATTAGCATATGGAAATGAGAATTTTGCAGACACATGGGAACAACAGCGGCAGTAAATGGGATTATTAAATGTTTATCCATCACCTCATCTCCTGTTGACCTTCCTCTACGTTTTTAGATGGCTTGCAACAGCAATAAATTAGAGTTCTGTATGCTCAGAATGATAAAAAATATCTCTTTGACTTCCCAGACTTAAGACTTAAGGGTTTTATTTAGTATATGCGATAGCATTCAGATGCTATTGTTTGTCAAGCATAAGTAAAATATTTGACTCCTCACAGGTAACTCTCCAGATTTTATGCTTATTACAGACTTTAATCTGTTTGTAGGGTAGGGAGGACAATTTTTGCTTTGTATTAACTTTCTAAATCCTCAGTTTATTTTTTTCCATTTAATTAATTTTTCTCATATATTTTTACAGATTTTTCTAAGAAACAGTTACTGCAAGTTATTACAAGCTATTTTATTGTCTTCCTTATCATTCTGTTAGAACAGCTGAATACTTTTATTACTTTACCTCCTGTTTATATTAGTAAGCTCTCCTTCTCCTGAGATAATATTATTTCCATACTTACTTTTAAGTCTATATTTTTTATTTTTAGAAATCCCAGAATTTGCACATATCAGGAATATTTTCAGAATGCAGTAAGCAAGCAGAGGGAAAATGTCAAAAGGTGACAGAAACTTAAAAATAGTTTATCATTTAGAGAGAAAAAGAAGCAACCTAACCTACAGCAACTGCAACAAGGCACCTTACTGTGTGTTATATTTAAGCAACAGCAATGAGAAAAGCACATTGGAAAAATTGCTGTCAGAATACAAAGCCATACCAAAACATTAAGTGATAACAACAGGGAAAGATAATAAAAGAGACATTACTGGGTCAAAGAGATTCTAAGTTTGATAAACTGAAAAATTGGAGATGATTATGTCACTTTGTTTCTAGGTGCTAGTATGACTGCATGGTAATAAAATCTAGATTATTTTGAACAAGTTTTTTGTACTTAAAATTTAGTAGCATTGTAAGTCTTTTGCTTTAATATATTAAAATGTTGTTCTAATACAGAACATATCAAAGTCCTTACCTAGCTCCCAATATGCTTAAATATACTATAAAAATGTCTGCTAAATAGTGTATCTGCTCGAATACATTATGAAATTGGGTTTGTTTTCTTGTTTGTGCAAGGATCTTGAAAGACTATTTAAAAGAAGTAGCAAGATACTTTACTCCATTCTAATTAATTAAAATTTTGTGATTTTAAATGTTATACCTATGTATATATGCACACATAGAATTTACTATCATTAAGTAACTTGGAAAACCTGATTTCATCAATTGCACCCATGATCCTTGGGATCTACGCAGATGAGTCCAGAAATTTGTTACCACATTAGAAGAAATATTATGGTAAACAAGGAAACTAAATAAAACTGAATCCTGTAATAGCAAGCTTACATTTTCCCCCAGTAGCATCAGAACTGTAAAGAAAATTAACATTTCTCCTGCCATATGAACTTCAAAGCTTTTCCTGAATATTTCATTATTGGTTAATTATGACTGTATTGTTTTTATAGACTGAAGTGCACAAAAAATTTTTCATTACCTGTTATTCCCTATATTTGATGAATTCCAATCTACTGGAAACCATAGATTTTGAGTTTTATAAGTCCACTATACTTTGGTAAATTACTGTCAAATATCTAATTTGCAGAAAAGCACTAACAGCCTGCACTATATATACATAACAAGTCTTCTGTTTGCCAGTTGACCTATGATGCAGGCTTACAAGATTCATTGGTAAATCTTTAAATGCAGTAAATAAAAAACAAATAAAAATCAGCAATGTAAATTTATTGTGGATTGGAAAAAATATGTAAATTACAACCTACTAAGTTATTCAGAAAGGTTGCTGTGTAGAAATATTTAATTTAACAATAAATGATGTAATAATAAGGATATGCAATAATAAGGGGAAGTGCTGTCTCTATGACCCTGTACCTTTTTATCTTCTGTCAATTCCTTAATGCACATTTTAGTTCATTCAAAACCTCTTGGTGGCTACCAAGCATTCATACTACTTTCTGATTCAGAGTGGCCCACCTTCTAGCCTGTGACCCACGATCAGCTTATGAAACTGCAGCTTCTAACCCATATATTGCTTCATCTTTCAAGGGATGTATATACCTGCACATGGTATATATGTTATACCCTGCACATGGCAGGGTATAATTGTCCATTGCTCAGGTGGAGCCTAAAAACTACTTTTTGAGCAGCCTCCTTTCCTGAGCTCTGTTTATAGAGGGTTGGATTACATGATCCATCACTTCATACATATGAGAAGAAAGGATAGTAAAGATAGTCATCATGTGTTTCTGAATGTGTTCCTAGAAATGTTCATACTAGTTGTAGTTCCTAGTAGCTCATACTACATGCTGTTCCTAAAAATGTCACCTAGTTCCTACTAGCTGTAGGTAATTACTGATGAATAACGCCAACTTGTATAACTCAAAATGCACAGTATGCCTTGTAAGATACAAGTAGTTGTTTAATGAGTCTCTCATATCTTTATGTTTCCAGTGCAAGGAGGGCTAAATCCTGATGCTGTTGAAGCCAAACAGCTGCTTTACTTTTGCTCCAGCAGGGCCAGTTGTTAGGCTCCCTGTTTCCCTTAGGATTGCCACTGCATTCCTGCCTGAAACCGAAGCGTAGATTTTTCAGCTCAACTTTGAGATAAAGTTTCAGAAAGAACATGCATTCACCCACACCCACGCTGCAAACACCCTCCCAAAACTAGCGTATATTAAGCATGAGGGTGTCATTTATTTCTGGATAATGAACAACATTTTAAAGAGGTAGATTTTCTGCTGTAAAAATGGAATTATAATAATGAGAGGGGAATGGAAGTAAAAAATTGACTAGTCAGGAACATATTTGGGTGTGGTGAGAAGACATTCAACTACCATTTATTTCAAGGTTAAACTACCAAATGTTTAACTATGTTGCCAACTGAGTCAACGCCATTAAAGACGAATGGACACTATGTGGTCAGAATATATTATATACTTACAGAGGGAGCTCAGGAGGAATGATGCTGATAAACATGCCCAAATTAAGAAGAGTGACAGAAAGACTAAATATAAAGGTTTATGACAAAGTTAAAGTGAATTTGTCTAAATATTTTACTGATAAAAGACCATACTGGATCTGTCAGCATAAAAGATTATGTAAAATTAATGGATTTCAGGTTCTGCTTCCTGTTCTGACAAAGCATCTGACTAAATTACAGCACCAAGCAAGTATTTCAGGACAGAAATCAGGCCTCAGAACAGCTTAAATTGTCCTGCAACACTTGGTGCGATTCTTCTCACTCTTCCCCCACGCTTTCACTCATTCCCAGGGAGTCTCAGAGAAGGCTGCGCAAGGTTTTTTCAGTTGACTATAGGGAGCTTCCATACACTTGGGTTTTCATTCAATCCAAGCTTCCCTGAATGACACCTTGTGCTGCAAAGGCTCAAAAACAGTGGAATCAGCTTCTAAATTTTCTTATTTTGAAACAGACATTTTGGTGTTGGAGCAGGTCCAGAGAAGGGCAACGGAGCGGGTCCAGAGAAAGGCAACAAAGCTGGTCAAGGATCTAGGGCAGAAATGTTGTGGGAAACAGCTGAGAGAACTGTGGTTGTTTAGCCTGAGAAGAGAAGGCTCAGGGGAGACCTTATTGCTCTCTGTAACTGCCTGAAAGAAGGTCATAGTGGGGTGGGGGTTGGACTCTTCCGCCAAGCAGTGAACGATAGGACAAGAGGTAATGGCCTCAAGTTGCACCAAGGGAGGTTTAGATTGGATATTAGGGAAAATTTCTTCCCTGAAAGCGTCCTCAAGCCCTGGAACAGGCTTCCCAGGGAAGTGTTTGAGTCACCTTGCCTGGAGGTATTTAGAAAAAATGTAGATCTTGCAGTTAGGGATGTAGTTTAGTGGTGAATTTGGCAGCGTTAGGTTAACAATTGGGCTTGATGATGTTTTCCAGCCTAAATGATTCTGTGATTCTATTATGTGATTTTCCATGGTTATGATAATAAGGAAAGGAAATAGGGAGGCATCTTACAAACAGTGTAAAGTTATAAAATGTTTCTAACCTGGAAGAACAAGCTTAGCATAACCCTTGTCTCTAAGCAGTAATCAGTCCTGCTGACGTCAAAATGAAGGGCAGTAAAATTTGAATTCTTCTGATGAAGAGAACTGAGATTAACATTGGAACTCACCTCTGATTATATCTGAGAAGATGGAAAGTCACATAAAAACTCCAGAGGGAATGTGATAGCCTTTAAACGAACACATTTCTAAAGCTATTAGATCGCTCATTCCTTTGAAGGCAGAAAAAAGAACAGCTTCAGACTAGTATCATGCAAACCTCATGCAGCTTATCTGATGTTCACTAACCACAGCAGGGCTGCTGCTGTTCTAAAGGCCAAGGGAAAATATGGTAGTGAGAAGCAAAAGAAAGTGGAAAACACTGGTTGTGGGCAGCACATCTATGTCTGCTCAGAATATGGAAGAATCCTGAATTGAATAAAATTAAAATATTGTGTCAGTGACACCAGATAATGGACCGTGGTGAAACACACAAAGATAGAAAAAGTACTGTTTGTCCGTGGTGGCTCTTCCCCCAAAAAGTCTTGCTTTGGCTCCTCCCCGGAAGGTCCCGCTTTAGCTGATCCCCAGAAAAGTCCTGACCCTCAGAGACCTTTCTAGATATAGCTGGCCACTTCTTCCGCCATAGGCTGGTCCCCTGTGTCAGAATGAGTGTTCATTTTCTCTAGTATAAAAGCTCGAGCCTCATGCGATGCGGTGAAACAGAACCTCATACCAACCAGGTCAACGGTGCCTCTGCGGGGATGCCCGCTAAGGTTTAGTCTGCCACCTCACACTGCAATGATGTTTCTCTAGAACTGGTTTCCTGATTGTCATTATACGGTATTTGGGGTTGGTAAGATATCCACTCTTCAGAAATATCCTTTACTGTATCTGTTAGTATCTCTATATTTTCCTATATTAATAAGCTAGTTGTGAGTTCTCTATTTGTGTCCCGTTTCTCTCACCCAGAATCCTCGAACTCTGGAACAAATATGAAGTCACTTTTATGATTAGTTGTGCTGACATATTTTGTGAGTAACAATGAGAACTTGCTTTTAGGCATAAAAAAGAGAAAAAATAAAGTAAAGGCATAAATTCTACCCAACAAGTTTTGATGAGAAGAGGCGCCTACATTTCTGTCTTTCATAAAGCAAATTAAAGACTCCTCAGAACTTCAAAGAGCTGGGTAAATGCAGGAAGACACCTAGTTGAGTTTCCCCCAAAAAAAGAGGCAATAGACTTATTGGCGCGCTCACTTTTATTACTGCTGTGTGATACAAATTCAGAGTGGCAAAATTTCTTTACTTAGTTTCTGGTATCTTATGCTGTGGCAGCATTCTGCATGCCTATCTTTTGGGTTTTTTTAGGAAAACATCTATCAAGAGAAACTCTTTCTGCACATGTTACAGTGGAGAAAGTTCCATCCATAGCCTGCTATTTTGCTCAACATTAATAGTGGCTTACTAGACTTTTATTGGGTTTTTTTATTTCATTGTCTTCAAGATTTTAGCATTGTATTAGGATCAGTTCTTGCAACATGCTTTCCTGTTTCTATGAATATAAGTGTAATGGATGAAACAAGTCAGCAGGAAGTCCACTGTACTTGGTTATTATGTCCCTATCAGCAGCAAGTGCAGATGTCTAGACAACAAATACAAGAAGCAGCACACAAGAACTCACACAGGAGTTCAGAAATTTAGAGATTTCCTTAAAAAAAAAATTGCATGCAGGCTACTCAGTTTAACAGCATTTAAAGTCCAGCTGCTCCCATCTGCGCAGTGATCAGATTCTTTTCTGAGCACATACAAGCCTGGTTCTACACTAATCTCTGAGAGTAAGTTGCACACATCAGTTGTGCTTTTTGTTTATTTTAACATTCTTCATAACCATTGCTTTGGTGCCTACCGGGGACATTTTTTCTCCTGGTATGAAGTTATAGATACGTGTTACTGACTTAGTGTCTTCTCAACACTGAATATATATTTTTTTAAATTTGACTTATGGAAATAATTATTTTCATTTCAACATTGAAAACTCTTGGTCTCAGAGCACTGTGCAGCCCTTCAGAGATTTCAATTAAAAAATGCAAAATAAAACACTCTCTTCAGAGAAACCCTCAGATTGTTGGGCATGCTAGAAAGAGCCCATGGCCAGAAGAAATAATGAAAAATAACAAATTTATTCTGCTCATCTCCAACAGATACTCAAATACATTCAGACTGCTGAGAGACAGTGTTTCAGTTACACGGAATGATGCCTGGAGATGATGATTACGGTAACTAGCCCTGTTCGGGGGTACAGAAACATAGCCTGTAGATGGCACTGCTCCCTCACTAGTTCTCTTTCCAGGAGAGCAGTGACAGCTTGTACTGAAGATACTATGTTTTTTTCTCCTAGGGACATGTTTACTTTGTGCATCCTGAGCCACAATCGGAAAAATGAGCTCTTCTTCAATGCGATATTAAAAATGAAAATCCCGTTAAACCTTAAAAGAGCAGTATGAGCCATGTTTCACTTCCCTTTTGCATCTGACTGCCCATGCAGCTTTCAGAATTTCTCTTCCTGGTCTTCTGTCTAATTTGGTATAGAATTCCTTAGTTTCTATTAGAAAAAAAAAAAAAAAAAAAAGGGTTTGCAGGAGCTCATGTAAAGAACTTACAGATCTTGCAGTAACATAGAAACTTCAGTGTTTCTTTAAGAAAGATTAAAATAATCTTTCAGTCTATGAGCAAACAGATGAATTAATGAGGGAATACATTTACACGCGCACGCAAAAGAAGAAAAGTAAACAAATGTGTCCTACTTCAAGCAGCAGCTTATGTTTGATCAGGCTTTCACTGGAGATACAGAGCTTGCAAGTAACTTGGACAAGGAAGGGTTTTATTCTCTGTTCTCTGCAGTGTGGAACCTCAGTAAACAATGATAGGTAAAATTTAACCCCAGACTATGGCAAGGGAAGCTGCATACTGTAGTAATTTGGTGGTTGTACTCTCTCCTTTAATTTATTGTAAGCAAAGATAGCAGTAATGCTTGCAGCTAACATTTCATAATGTTTTCAAGACTGAAGTTAGATGAAGAGGTGGTTTGCCTAAGTTACAGCATCTCCAGTTATTTCTTTGAAAAGCTCTATTGTCTCTGTTGTTTAGACAGTGGATTTCAATTTTCACTGAGGACTAATCTTGAGGATATAAAGGTGGCCATTACTACTGCTTGATTATTTACATTGCTCTGACCAGATTATAAAGCCTTTCAAAACTTATGTTCTTACATGCTTAGCAAAACTCTTTAGGGACTTGCTGTAAAAATCTTGCAACATTCAGTTTACATTAGCCTGATGTAGAGTTGAGTGTATGCACTAGATCAGGCTCTGCAAGTCATCTGTCTTGAGCACAGTTCAAAAACCAGGACTGAAGCTTGCCACTGCAATTACTCCTAACACTGCACAGAAAAAACTGCAAAGTCTGCTGGCCTTGAGTGAACATAGATGGGGCAGGATACCAGTAAAAGATTCCTATATCACATCCAGATCTCTAGAGGCTGATATGAATAGTCACATTTAAGGACTCCTAATAAGGCAGTGACAGATAACTCATTTTATACAGAGACATAACTGGACAAGTATGTGCTCATTGGTCCTTATATATGCAGTACTCAGTACAGAGACTGTAGTCACTTTACCATGCTGCTTATTATGGAAAGTTTGCCACATCCAGGCAAATTCATCACTATTTCTACTCCTTCAGGTACCCAGAAGAAGAATGGGAACCCCAAATTCTTGACTCCTCACAATTTTTTAATATCTGGTAAATTGTAAACTGCTGACAAATTGGGGGGTATGTCTCCTGTTCAAGACAAACTCTAACGGCTATTCTGCCCAGACCTTAGCTAGTCACAACTATAATTAAAGTTAGCTAGCAGAGTAAAGCTGCGAACAGATTGAATTTAAGATATTCCTAAGGAGTGGTTGAATATTTCCATCCTTTCCTTTTTCTTCTCATACTCCTGTTACTCATTTTCTGCTCTCTGCTTGAGATCCTTTTTGCTTGTGTTTACTTAATGATGGTTGCCATTTCCCCTCTCCCTGCTCCCCATCATGAACAAACATGCTTACCATTTTCTCTAATGTTCCTATTTGAATTATCTCTGCATAAATTCACCAGGCTGATAGAAGTGCTATTTTGCTATCTACTCCAACTTGAGTCCTGCTGATTTAAACTAAAATATGCTAAAATGAGTCTTAAATGATGATTCTTTTCTCTGCTGTCTCTACAGAATTCACTGTTCTAAATGTGTTACATTGGGAAGAGAAAAATGTATTATCCAGGGCTTGAGGCACTCTTGGAAAAAGACAGTGCCCCATGCATATAATAGGGAGATACTAATCCAAACAAAAATGTTTGTTGCACATATGAAAATATTCTCTAGGCTTTCGCCTTTGAAAAGCTGTCCTAGTATCACCCACCCCACCTTTATCCCTCTGGCTCATTCTAATCTGACTCCTCTGAAGTTTCATTGACCCTTCCTTACTGTTATCTCTTGACTTTTTCTTTTCATGCTTATATGTGGCAGATGAAAGGGTTTTTTTTGTATCTCCGACAGGCTTTTTTATAGCCACTCCTGTGGTTTTGAACAGCATTTACCTTTGGGTTAAATGGCTTTTAAATGGATTATTTAAAAACAAGAAAACAACAAAACAATTTATATGATGTTCCAAACCAAGCTTTTTAAGAAAGAAGGAAAATATTTATCAGGCCTGAAAGTTAGGGACTTCAGATAATGCAAGCTGATTGACAAATACTGTTGTTTTTTAAGGGGAACAGTTGGACTGAAATATTGGAAACAACTGTTGTATCAGCTAATATTATAAGGAAGAGAAAAGCTGAAGTTATGCATTGAAAAAAGTAAGTGCTAGTTGGCCTTTTAAGATGAGTAGGTTTTAGTACCAAGCAAATGAAAGTTGATGGAGGACTTGACTATGACATGAATAGATCTATGTACACTGTTTTGTCAATAGTGTATTTAGGGTTGGCTTTTTCAAGGTATGTTTTTCCAAGCACATAATAAAAAGACAGTAGAGCTGGTCAGCAGAGTAGGAGTAGGTGAAAAAGAGAATTGCAAAGTGGCCATGCTTCTCTGAGCACTTTTCCTTGGTCGAGGTCTTGCAAAGGCAAGCTGACTTCTGCTATGACTGTGAGAAAGTTTGGGGGATAGTATTGTTAAGTATGGCTTTGAAGAAGTATAATTCCTCTTGAAGTACCAGCTGTTCTTTCCATCTCTCCTACCCCAACTCTGGCTGCAGCAGGTGCAGCAAATCTGATTCTTCAGGATCCATTCAGATATGACACTTTCAGAAAGAAAAAAGGTTTTCTTCCAGGCCCCCTCTAAAAGCAGCCTCTTAGCTCTGCCTTGCCCCCTGGCTTCTGTCCCTGTGGCAAAGGAGCCCTAGCTTGGCTCTGCCACCTTGCAGAATCAAATCACCAATTTGACTTGAATCTGTGTTTGTATCTTTGCAACTGCTGTGAGTACATTACTTCCTATATAGAGATAGACTATCAGAACTAACAAATCAAGGGCTGTCAAATAACGTAATGAAAATTACTGGTAATTTTTTTGGCATGAATTGTTCTGTGTTAATGTCCAGAGCTTTCTGTGGAATGGGGTTTGGTTCGTTCTCATGTCAGCCACCACTGCGATGATGTGAACACAATCGTCAAGCACTGAGATGCTGTAATGAAGATAGCTGTAGAAAATTCTGCGTGAAAATTAATAATGCTTTATTTTTAAATCAGGTATTTAATAACACGCAGTAAAAAAGACACAAGGACACTGTTAAACACTGAAGGTAAATATATAATATCCATACATGCAAATGCACACACAGCACATATTAATATATCTGTAAAATAGTTGATTCAGTAAAAAAATCATCTATTGCTGTTAGGGAATTTGGGTTCCTGTAGAAAAAAGAGTAGTGTGCAACAGACAAATAAAGATAACTTTACCTGAAACATCCACAATAAGCAGTAGGCAAATTAAAATCATATATAGTACCCAATTCTTAGTCATGATTTTTTGGATTTTTAGTTTCTTGACTTGAAATTTTCATTTTGCAAAAAGAAACAATAAAGAAAAATAATCATCTGGCTCCTTCAGTCTGTGTCTTTGTTCTAGGGACCTAGGCCCTCTGAACTGACAGAATTTTGGATGGAAGAGCTATCCTCTCTTCAGCAGAGCAACACGCAGCTAGGAGTAAGATGCTTTTCAGTGGGTTTCACAGTTATCAGCTGATAGCAGAGAAACCTGAAAGTGGAGTTCTGTTTTCTGTTCCAAGCTCTGGGCATATGTTCTGCTGGGTATGTGTTTCTCTGCCTATTTTTCTATAGCATCATCACCTCTCCCCTGCCTTCTTCAAAATTTCCCTCCCCCAGTCCTGTATCCTGAGATGCCTCAGCCTCCTCCTCCAAGCAGTGCTCACCTTCCCTCTACAGCCACGGGATCCCTAGAGTCACATACCCTCTGGGACCCTTCGTTGATCCAGCCTGGACTGGTCCCTTTCTGCATAAGACCATTCTGCCCTTGACTTTGACATAGTACTTGTCAGGCAAAGGAAGATTTCGAGTGAGAAAGTTCAGGATTTTAAATCACTCACAGAGTTTGAGAGAGACAGAGAAGAATGTGAGTTTTCAACATCTAATTTTATTACCTGAAGTCTTTTTTACAATCCCTGCAGGAAAGATATCCTCAGATCCTCATAGCCTTTTGCTGCAAGCTGCTTCCCTCCCTGCAGAGATGGTGTACTCACTGTCTCCTCATCCATGGGGGTTGAAAGGGGACAAAGCTATTTTCAGCTGAACAGCCAAAGTAATTCTTCATATTTTCAAAGCTTATGTTAGTCCAGATGTCAGCATATTTTCAGGAGAAGGCTTATACAAATCACAAAAGGCATTCCTGATACTGCCAGATATGAAACAACAGCATAACCACAGCATTTTAAATAAAATATTTATATATTTTCAGGAATTGCTAAATGAAGCATTTACCCTTGCTGGAAACAGACCGAATTTAGAAAGAATATTGCAAGAACCTGAGAAAAGGCCTTATTCTAGACAACATTGGACAAGTTTAACAGTAGAAGTTTCCACCTCCCCTATGTTCGTTTATTAAATGGTCATATATTGTTACCTTTACCTGCCTATCCTTTAGCATTTTTCTGGATTTGGAAGACATATTTCTAAGCACAGCTCTAAAGCTACTGGTGCTGTCCTGTGTAAAGGACAGCTTTATAGGTAAAAAACTGGAAAAGCATGCACAAAATTAAGTTTTTGAAGGTCCTAAAAATATCAAATGAAGGGTGTCCTTTAATCTATCCAATCTGTGTTTTCCAAATCAAAAATATTCTTCTATTTGCAGCTTACACTACTATTCTAAAATAAAGGCCCCCACTGATAAAAGAAAGAAAAGACAAGCCATAAAAACTGAGCTTACTATCCACAGTTAGATGTTAGGCACCCAGTCCCTTTAGGCTCCTTTTGAAATTATAATTCTAATTTGCAAGCTTTTAACAGGAGTCACTCCTGTATTTATTTGTATTTACTTTTTTGATTTTATTGTCTGCTACTTCTTGCATTCATAGGAGTAGAAGAAGCTAAGATAAGCTTAGACTGACTTGCATTGCAAAATAAACAATAGAAGACTTGTAAGTGCAAAAAGGTATTTTCAAGTATGCCTATATAAAATCTGCCTAAAAATGAAAATGTGTATTTTCCCACAAGAATATGTCTATTTTCAGAATGCTGTCACAATTTTAGACATTCTGCTTGTAGTTATGTCCTCAGTATCATAGGTCTTTCAGTCTTCCATATTTCAAAAGATCTTGCTTTCCTATCTTAAATTGCAGTATGAAAGACAACTGTACAGAAAACCAACTAAGAGGACAATTTTGCAAAATTATTACAAATTGAATTACAAATTGGACAAGACTGTAGGATTTACGCTACCTGATTCTGTATTTATCTACCTGTGTTTCTGTGTGCTCCACTAAGTAATATCTGGGTTCCAAGAAAACCAGTACAGAAAAAAGCATTTCTGTCATTTATTCAGTCAATTACACAATGTCCAATATTGTGATATTGTCCTTTGTAGTTGTATTTTTGTGTTATCTGCAAATTACTTACTTTGCTGTGTCTTCAATAAATCCGGTACCAATAATGACACATACTGTTTCTCTGAGACAGGCTGAGGCTGAGAAATATGCGGAGCATGATTAATTAGCCAAGTGAAAGAAACTACCCAGCTGACAAAAGTAATCATTGGCCCAAATGACCTTTGATGTCTCAGTGCTTTGGCAACTGCATGAGGGAGAATGCTAAAATAATCCACAACTAATGCATACATTAACGTTCTGAAGGTGGACTATTTTCGCTGCATGAACAGTGTGCTTTAAAAGAAGCTAGTTCAATTGTTATAAAGACTGATAGATTTAGTATTCTGGTAAAATAAAAAAGAATTGGCACCTTAGTTTTTAATAATATATTATCCATTCCTGCAGTAAAAAAAAAAAAAGGACTTAGACTTTTTAGTATAGCCAATATATTTTTAGGCTCTGACACAATGTTAAGCCTATGTGATGGTAATCCTACCATATGGCAGTCAACTATGACAGTGACACTTTTTTAATAATGATAAACCAGTTTTGGCTGAACTGAAATACCACATACTTATAGAAACAAGAAAATTGAAAGGCAGGAGCTTTCAAAATTTGCATAGTCAAGACAGCGATCATTAGCCTCTATGGTTAATAGAGAAAAAAGCATTTCTGGAGGGTGTTTTGATATCTCTGCCTTAGATGCACATTTGAGAATGGACCAAAAAGATTTTTGGCAGTACTTCTTTTCATCTCCACTGCTAAGGAGAGACTAGATAACTCACCAAGACTAGCTTCCTGACTTTGTATGAGTCAAGTTTGGTGAGATAAATCACCCTCAAGTACATTGGTGCAGTGGTCTGTTGTGTATAAGTGAGTCTACACACATATCATATATAATTAGTGTATTGAATTAGTATTGCACACGGCCCTTTACAATGGGGTCATGACTCAGTTGGATCTCTTGTCATCACAATACAAAAGAACAAAACAAAAATACGTAATATGTTGAGGAGTTAATGTTTTGCCAGAATATCTTAAGGAGTTTGTGAGAATAGTGCTGGGAAACTGCTGGAGAATCCTAGTGGCTGCTATTGCCTATTCAGTTATGCTCATCCACAAAGTTTTACTCAAAACTGCATGTGCCACTCAAGCTTGCTTTATTGGAGGAAGCATGGTGAGTAGCAAGGTTATCATTCCAGTGATCAAAAAAAACCAGTTTGTACAGCTGAAACAGTCACTTGGATGAAAAGATCCTGCTTGCCTATAGAGCCATATTTTGACTATTTCCATCTTGACGTACATTCGGTGCTTGGCTACCTCCGTGTCTCAGTATTAGTCATGTATTTCTTAAAATTGTATTTTACTCAGTAATTTACTTAGCATGAAGTCCAACTAACATCATATGATTGATTGGTCATGAACGTGATGTACCATGCTGAATGACACACTACGGTTATTCCCTGGTCTGCACATCCCCCTTTGACCCCTGTTCTTTCTGTGGCTGAAAGAAGACATTGCAGGTGTCCTTATAGGATTGGTGCGAACTCTGCAGTTTGCTGTGGTCAGTGCCTTCACTACTCTGTCACTTAGCTGTAAGCAGTTCTTAGAATCATAGAATAAGTAGGGTTGGAAAGGATCTTAGGATCACCTAGTTCCAGACCCTCTATCATGGGCAGGGACACCTCACACTAAACCATGTCACCCAAGGCTCTGTCCAACCTAGCCTTGAACAAAAGAAAAAGCAAAGGTCAGGCCATATAACCATAGCATATATTAACCATATGCATGACTTAAATTCTTTTCCACCCTATGTGTAAGTCTCATCTCCCTTCTGTCAGTTCTCCGTGAAATCATAGTTGAAAAAGTGCCATGGGCTGTTGTGAGTCTGCATAATTCACCCACCATATTAAATGAAAGTCTTGGCTTTTATATTGCTACTGGCCTTTGCCTTCTAGCCTGTATGGTGCAATGGAGCGACAGCCTAATCTGTAAGTATTGAAGGATGGGAAAATGGTGACTTCTGTGACAAGTGAGATAAAAAGCGCATCTGGACTGTAAAATTTGGACTGTAAGAAACCAACAGGTGGCTACTGTTAGTACTCCAGCACTTCCTCCTGTATAAAACCGGTCCAGGAATGCACGTACCTAAGTGTATATATAAAGATATATACAAAATTCAACAGAGTTAGCCACGTATTTCTTAGGAATTGCTGACTTACAAAGTGAAGCTCAGCCTCATCCTTCCCTGACACCACTTATAAACCTTTCTGCTAAAATAAAATGTAGTCCAAACACCTAAATCAAGCCTTACTGAGGCAAATGGCAAACTCTGAGAGAAGACAGTCAGGCTGTATTTTTACTTTAAAGACTATAACTTTGCATAAGGTACTGGCTTTATCTTGCAATGCCTCCATTTAGAGTCCACTGTCACAATTATATATTTCCTGGGTCATCTTTGTTTTTTCTTCTGCTGGAATATACATATAGTCTCAAGGCTAGGAGGTCCTGAAGATATGCCAGGAAATGGTGTCCATTAGCATGCAGCAAAGAACAACCACCCTTTTACTCACTTTGCTGCAGAATTTACAACTCTTTAAGACTGACAATGTAAATGTTGTGTTAGAGATTTGCTAATAAACACAACATATATTGTTGCTAAGCTGCAATGTAGACCTGCTGGTATGAAAATCAGATGGTATGACTTGTGGACTTTTTAATAAATCATTGCTTGAGCGATTTTGTCTTATTTTAATATCACTAAATAACATTTTGTTTAAGGAGGATTTTAAATAGGAAATTAGAGAAATTAAAAATGCAGGGTACCAGCAATTGTTGTTGAACACAAACATCTCTGTTTCTTTGGAAGCTGAATTTTTTTTTTGATAAATTACACTTCTGATTTGCTACCTGGAATGACATAGTGACCTCTTTGGTATTTAGAAAAAGTTTAAATGGAGGTGGTCTTCTCAAAACTATAACATTTTTATCAATACTTTTGAAACTTGTGGAGTAGCTGACAGATAAGCACTGTTAAGCTAACAAAGCTATTTTCTCCCAGTCTGTGCTGTCTTAGAACCAGAGCCCTTTTATGCTGCCCAGGTGGCTGTGCTCCTTTTTCCTTTTTAGAAAATACCTGAAATTCTTTAAATATTGAGGGTCAGAGAAAGGCCAGTTTGTCACTTAGCTTGCGTTTCTGAATGCCTATTACTAATTCCTTCCCTAAACAAACTGAACCACCTCAACTTACTGCTCAGATTACTAAGATTCTGCAAAACATCTGATGTTTTGCTGGTTAACCAGAGCAATACCTGAGGCATTCTTCCTAATATACCTACTGGATACTTTCATGTACCCTGTGAAGCAAGTGAAAGAGCAAAAAGATAATTAGGATACAAAGAATCCCACTATGCTGATGTTATTCCAGACAGCAATGTCTAATGAATAAGAACACAAAAGCACTCAGCAGCTGTCAGTTGAATGCATGCCACAGTGCAGAGCAGTTCTATAAATGCTTCTGAAAGATTTATAGACTTCTATTTCTATTATGGTATTCTGTGAGCGTATTTTATTCGGAGGATAATGTAGGGGAGATGGGATAAGGGTAGAAGAAAATGAGATCCCAAATTAGATCACAGATTAAGATGAGGGATAGGACTGCTCATGAACTATCATGGGTTCATAATAGACCTACTGTATATATAAAAATAAAAATTTGATTGAATTATAGCTTGCCTTAGCTAAGTGCACATTCAGTAATTAATGCATGCTTGGAAGTGTTGCTCAGGGTTTTGCTACACTCAGGAAGCTGTTTGGCTGTTGTTCTGGAAGTCTGAATAACTGGGATACACATTATGTGTTGCGGTATGCACTCTCAAAAATGAGAACAAGTGGCTGTGCATGAAGCCATGGCTGCAGGATGATTAAGGCAGTGACTATGACTGGAGCATATGGCTATGGAAGATATATTTGTTTCTTTTGAATTTTGTTAGTTCTCAGTTCTGTCTGGCATTCCTTGTCAAGTCTCCATGCTTAGCTTTGTCAGTCTTCATTTCCCTAGAAAGACTGCTGGGAGAAATTCAGCTCTGAAAATCCCTCTTTAAAATTTGCTAAATCAGAGCTCGACTAAATCACTTTCTTCTGTACCTCATCTTTTTCATGACTATCACTGAAACAATAATTTAGGAAAGGTTACCAGGGGTTATCTGGTTTATCTTTCTGCACTAGGGCAGTATTTGCTCTCAGTGTTAAACCTGTGCATATTTTATCTTTCTACTCTTCAGTATTCCTAATGGTGGTCCCCCAGTTACCCCTTGGCAAATCTTTCCATTCCCTAATTGTCCTTGCTTTTAGCATTTTTACTCTTTACACCTAACCTAACTTCATTTTCTTTTTTTGAGTTTCATCCCATTACTCCTTATTATATTACTCTTAACCACTTACAGTAATTCCTTCCATATTTTATATTGCTTCTCTTGAGTAGTTAGTTACCATATCTGCTCTTTGCCATTTTTCTTTCCTGTCACTTCATAGATCATGCCTGCTAAATTATTTATTGTTTTTTGCAACCTTTCTTGCCATTTTGCCTAATGTATTCCCGTCTTTTTATAGTGAGGAAGCTCACCATACATAGCTAAAATAAAACCTGTTAAATAAAGGAAAACATGGAGTCTCATTTTGTAGCAGTCTCATTTTAAGGAAGTGTTTTGCAGTTTTAACAAGGCACTGCGTACCTAATTAGTCACTTTTACAATTACTGAATCACTGTATTCTGTGTTAGCATAATTAACTTATGTAAATTAATCTTATAAGTAGTCTGAATAATCAACCTTCTTAAAAGAAAATATATCTTTTAAAACAAAGGTTTTGTTTGGTGTCCTGGCAGGATCATTAAAAAACTAATTTATGAAAATTGCTGTATTTGTAATAATTCTGAATTAGAAAAAAGTCTAGTAAACCCCAGAAATTTCTGAATGAAGAAGGCTGTAGATAACATTCAACAGGAAAAGAGCAAATTCACAGGTGACAAAAAGCAGCTGATACAAGTAGAGATAACTGCACCTAAAGCAGTGAAGAAGCAGCCCTCATTTATGTCAAAAGTGCCTTTCATGCTGCTTCAATTTGAATGAGTCATATGTCAGAGAAGTCTTTATTAAAACCTAAGTGTTACATAAAATAAAGCATGGGTGATATAATTTTATATGAACTTACTTTGCCCTTTGGCATGCAATTTCAGAAAGCCACTTGATATTTCAAAATTGGTAGCTGTCTTTTAAAACCACATCAGAAATTTAGCTGAGGTGTCTGAGCAGCAGCAGCTTAGGTGGGGCCCATAGCAGCAGAAAAATGCCCTGGAGACTGGGCAGTTATCTCTAATGCTTCTCGAGCACTTGCAAATAATCATAGAATCATAGGATCATAGAATGGTTTGGGTTGGAAGTGACCTTAAAAATCATCTAGCTCCATTCCCCTTGCCACAGGCAGGGACACCTTCCCCTAGACCAGGCTGCTCAAAGCCCCTCCCAGCCTGGCTTGAATGATTCCAGGGGTGAGGCAGCCACAACTTCTCTGAGCAAAACCAGAGTGATTGGTTTGATCACAGAAAGCTGAATCAGGAACCCTTTGGTGTTATCACTGGATGCTAACATCAAGACATTCTCTTTACTGAAACATTTATAGCCTAAATATAAGAAAAGTGACGATTCTCAGGAGAACATTTGGAGAAACTGCTGGTTACATCTACCTTGTGAACCCAGGTTTTGGTGCATGCTGCATAAGGTCTCTATGACATAACAGGCAGGAAAGACAGCTGGGTGCACATCTCTTCCACTTATGATCTTGGCTTCTTCTGCCAGAGAGGATCCATGGTGTACTCACATTATCCTGGTGCTCAAACATAACGGAGTTCACCCAGAGCAGGAGATCTGATCTGTTATCTAGGAGAGTTCAGAAATACCACTGGCCGTTGTAAATTGTGCAGTTTGCAGTGAAGTTTGTAAAAGAGAGTTTAGGAGTTGCTTTTACTTGTGTTCAAAGAACAAGAATGATAAGAAGGATGAATCACAGCTGCACCCCAAGCTGTTGCTTCTAGTGACAGGCTCCAGAATGCTTCATTGAATAGCTTTGATCAGAAGAATGACTGTTTAAAGAAACAAAACCAGCAAGACATACTAAAGTCAGACTGAGTTTCATGAATCTGCTTTTTTATAAAAATAGATTATGTTGTCATAAAAGTCTTTGCGGTAAAAGTGGCTTTTGTTTGGAGTGTTGCTTTCTTTTTATTTTATTTTTAAGAGCTAATGCACATAGAGACTCCTGCATTGTCTTATTTTCAGTAATCATGCCCTAAACTGCATTGCTTAAATTGGCATCTCTTACAGAGCAGTGCAATTACATGGTTAGTCTTGCAGCTCAAAGAATTTGTACATCCTCATTAGAAAATAAACTGCAGCTTTGTTGTCAGAACCATTTAATACTGCGTTAGTTACACAGCCCAACCTTTAGAAGGTGCCAACTGTATGTGACAATATGTGATTTCTCAATTGAAATCTAGACTATAGTATCTACAAAAGCTATGCATGGCATTACAGCGCACTAACCATTTCACTCCTGATGAAGCAGTTCATTCAGGAGATGTGTTTGGCTGCTTACTGGAGATGGCCTGAGCAGAAGCATATGCTATGTGGACGAGGGGGACAGGATGAGAATGTGTGGGTGGGATACCAGAGTGGATTTTTCCCAGATTGAGGTCCTTATAAAAGCACGGAGACCATTTAATCTAATTTAATGGCAGTGTACCATGCTGAAAGCTTGAAGCCATTTCAGAAAACACAGTTGATAGAAATGAAAAATCAACAAATATTATTGTCCACTTGAACGCAACTATAATTCAGATAGAGCTCAGCAAATGGATTGCTGTTATTTAGGACCTGGGAAGAGCTGCTCGTAATGCAGCGCTGAGCTATACAGACTGTTATTCCTTAATAGCTGAATCATTTCACACCTGACCAGATCCGGATTTACTTTGAAGAACAGATAATTCGTCCTTCAACCATCAGTCTGATTTTCCTTTCACATATACCATTAAAGAAATATTGTATTTCATCATGCCCATTGGAAAATCTTCTGATTTGAATTAGAAATTTAGGTCACAGTAATGCCCTAAGTATATGCCATTTGCCTAGTAGTCAAAATGAGCATTCTCAATTACTCTGACAGGTCCCTGTCAAGGTCCCTCTGGATGGCATTCCTTCCCTCCAAAATATCAACCGAACAACACAGATTGGTGTCATCGGCAAACTTGCTGAGGGCGCACTCAATCCCACTGTCTGTGTCACCGACAAAGATGTTGAACAAGACCGGTCCCAACTCCGATCCCTGAGGGACACCACTTGCTTCTGGTCTCCAGCTGGACATTGAGCCATTGACTACAACTCTTCACATGCGCCCATCCAGCCAGTTCTTTATCCACCGAGTGGTCCACCTATCAAATTGATGTCTCTCCAACTTAGAGACAAGGATGTCATGTGAAACAGTGTCAAGCACTTTGCACAAGTCCAGGTAGATGACATCAACTGCTCTATCCGTGTCCATCAGTTCTGTAGCCCCATCATAGAGGGCCACCAGATTGGTCAGGCAGGATTTCCCCTTAGTGAAGCCATGCTGTCTGTCCCCAACCACCTTGTTGCTTTTCATGTGCCTCAGAATGCCTTCCAGGAGAATCCACTACAAGATTTTGCCAGGCACGGAGATGAGGCTGACTGGTCTGTAGTTCCCCGGCTCATCCATTTTCCCCTTCTTGAAAATGGGGATTATATTTCCCTTTTTCCAGTCATCGGAAACTTCACCTGACTGCCATGATTTTTCAAGTATGATGGTCAGTGGCTTAGCAACTTCATTCACCAGCTCCTTCAGGAGCAGCGGATGGATTTCATCAGGTCCCATGGACTTGTGTACATTCAGGTTCCTAAGATGTTCTATTAACTCATATTAAGATAGCATATATATATATATAGCTTGGATGAGTCAGAAGGGATAATCCATACTGGTGCGGATCTGAGCATAGTGTATTTCACCAAGAAATGCTGACAATAATTAGCTTCCCCTTTGTTAAAAATACCTCATTTGGATAACTACTTCATAAACTCGATACATGAGAATTTTTTTAATAAATTTCATAATTAATGTAAATAATTTTATGTGAGAAAACAGTGTTTTGGATTAACAAAAAGAAAAGAAGCAGGTCTTGTTGGATAATGTTCACAAATCTTATCTAATTATTACTGTTAATTTCCTCTGTCATTGCGATCTGGCAGCATATTTAACAGTGTTACATTGTTTAATTTCTGTGGCATTGGCCTATGTGTATTGTAAACACATCAGTTATATTTCCAAAATTTTGTGTTTGTTAATGATTTTTAAATGAATTGAAAATTAATTTGATCATACTGCAATTTTTTCCATAATTTGTCTTATTTGGAAATACCACCTCAACTTAATTGATGTTTGGATATTTAGAATTTAGGATGGTGCTGTCTCTTCAGTGCTATCAGTAAAGCCACACAGGAATTGGTTTCTTCCGTATTTTTATGTGTATGTTTATCTGCCTTGTAGTCAACTGCTGTAATTCAAATAAGTAACTAATTTTGAGTTTAAAATAATCGTTGCTGAAAGCCTTGGGTTGGTAAATGCCTTTTATACAAATAACAACTGCTTCAATTTAGGTTTTCATTATTTCTGGTAGAAAAGAGCTAGTAATACACTGGAACTGTGATAATGCAAATTGGACAGATAGAATTAATGAAAATGGCATAAAATTCTGTTTAATTTTTTTTATTCTTTTTTTTCAACATGCAGAGAGCTTAATTGTCTGTCCTTTAAATTAAAACAATGAAGATTTTGTAGGCGATAATAAACTTTAATAATATTTAATATGAAATAAGGCATTGCAAAGTAACTAAGTCGCTACTGAGGATAACTTTGTAGGAAAGTCCTCCATGGTACTCTTCTTCAGGAATGCAGATAGGGTACAAAAGAAGCAGTCTGTATTCTTGCAAAGTTTGTTAATATTTCCACAATAAATGCTAATGTGTTCATCAGTCTCAGAATGAAGTATCTCTTGTTTTCTTTTTCATGTTCCACATGAAAACAGCAATAAACAAAATCGCATTTAGATAGCAAACTCTTTCAGAATGAGTAAGTCATGATTGTGTTCTCATTTGTGCCTTTATAATGGCAAATTTATAAATCCAAATATTCCAGTGTGCATTATTCCCAGCTTACATTGCAGAAGAAAAACTAAAAAGATCATTTACAATTTTTCTTTTTCATAATGCATTAAGTAGAAGCCTTAATGATCTATTCCATGGTAACATCTGGAAGACTCAGATAAAACACTGTTGTCTGAGGTCCCCTACAAGCATAAGGCTGGAAAAAGTCCAACTCCAAAGTAACTCTCACTCTCAGAAATGCTTGAAGAAGGAAAAATAATGATTCACTTTTGTAGCTGCAGACACAAATCACAGAAAGGTGATGTGACTTGCCCAGGGATATACATGCAACCTCTGGCAGAGCTGGGATTTACACTTTCATCTCACTGCTCAGTGCCGTAATCAGAAAACCTTCATTCCTCTTGCAGCCTGAAAATTACTCAGCTTGGCCCGAAAACATTTCTGAATTTGAGGAAATAGTATTGTTCAGCCTTCCTGAGCCTTTGTGTTCCATGCAGTCTGTCTACATGAGTTCCCACTCTCAAAATCTCCCTAGCTGAATTGGGTAGAATTTAAATTTGAGGGTCGATTTGCAGGATTCGCAATACACATTATTAGAGACAGAGGGGCTTTAGCACAACTGTGAGAATGTATTTACAGCTGCCATCATGTGCATTAGCTGTAGGCACTGAGATCTCTCCAACATGAAATTAGAAAAAGTGACCAAGTTTTTTTTAAAAGCATTATACTTGCTTGCATAGCTCTTGCTCTGCGCTATTGGCAAGCTATCTTCTTCTTTAGCAATTAATAAATTTGTATTCTACAAAATATAGCAACTGGGTTTAGTTCTTGTTATTACAGTATTTCCACTGATTACCAGCCATTGCCATCCAAGGAGGTTTAATACCATATGTGGGTGAGGGGGCTAAATTTCTCTGTGGTTGACATGAGAACAGCAAGGTTTGAAAGGACAGATTTTTTAAACAGTGAGCAAAATTATTAACATGAGACTGAAGGGCAAAGTAATAAAACTTTAAAACCACTAACTAAGTCTGGAGGCCATGTAAGAACATTGTAGTAAAGGCACAGATGGCGTGCATACCAATGAGCAGGAAAACATAAAGGAGAGAGCAAAACTGTATGGCTAAATGGAGAATTACACAACTTTACTGGGGCAACAGATGCATTATTTTCTTAAGCAAAAGCCCACTGTGGACAGCAAAGAGAAATTCAGATGGAAAACTACAGTTGATTCACTACCAAAAGAAAATCAGGGAGTGAAGCTGCGGAGAGAGCAAATTACAAGAGGTGGAAAATAATGAAATGGCAACGGGAGATTTTGAGACACAGAAATGAGTTATGCACCCAGTTAGCACTTTGGGCAGCCTGCCTCTGATATTTCAGAATCTCCACTGGTGGCGTTGAATCTCAGGGTGTCCACAGTCATCTTCTTGGGTTGGCTTGGCTGAATGTTCAAGTATTGCAGACATCAACCCATGATCTCTTCATTATTTTCAGTGCAATCAAGAAGTGATTATTCCATCCATGTTATAACAATAAGAAAACTTTCTGCACTCCTATTCTCCTAATACTGATATCTTCTCTATTGCAAGGTGATGGCTCTTTCTATCTACACAGATAAAGATGCAAATTTTCTGTTATTGCCTTGGAATAACTGCCACTGAACCTGAATTTTCACGCCAAAGACCGTGGATATCTGCAACATTTACCATCATAAACACTCCTAGGTGGTTAATAAAATTTGTATCCATGCTGCAGAAAGGCCTGAGAGACACATTATTATGTGGCACCCTTTTCTACTTGAAAAGCTCAGGTCTCAATGGGAATACTCCCCTGGGAGTGTCAGCTGGACATGTGGGAAGGAGAGCAATGGAGAATGTCAGGCAATCACAGAGGTTGCTGATCTAACATCTCCCTTGCTTCCAACAGATTTTCTGAAACACCTTAAAAACCTTTGCCCATTGCTTAAACTCTTAAATGGTTATTGTCTCCAGGGAGCACCATCAACAAATGTTAATTAGAGCTCTTGGGTTGCTATTACTTAATCTAGCCTATCAAACGCACTGCTTCACAGCAATAGAAAAAGATTTTCGGTAGAAACTGACAAAGTGTTCCAGCCCTTCTGTACAACTCTTTAGATGTAGTGTGGCTTAACTTCACCGTCTTTGATGCATCTAATTCTGGTCAACAGCTGTGTTCAGATCCTACAAGTCAGTTCCTCCAAGTCAGTTCCTAAGTTTTCTGTATTTTTAAGTTTATTGCTGTTCCACGAAGATTTAATCAGTTCATTTATCCTTTTCTTTGCTGTTCAGTGCCTACCCACGTGGAGCTCTTTCTGCATCTCTGATTTAGAAAGCATTAAACATTAGCAATATCACCCCTTTGTTCTAAAGCTGACACAATACTCCTTGACCTGCGGGTATTTTCTGATCTTAGCTCTGCATCTGAACTCAGCAGGAAGAAGTGCCATGCACAATTTGAGAAGCCAGGAAAGGTAAAATTAATTCTATTTCACATTCTTCTGATACTATGTTGATAGTAATTGACCGACGTCCTTGTGGATGTTGCATTTGGGATCTGCAACTGGATTGATATTTTATGAAGATTACTCCAATTTTATTATCCCTTGACTATCTGTGGTTAAGAGATGAATTGTCTAAGCATATATATATTTGATAAACAGTACCACTGAAATGATGTAAAAGCTTTAGAGGTATCATTGTGGTCTGTGTTAATGGACATGTTTTCAGTAGAATTTTATTTTTATGTGTGCCTTAAAATTCTGCAGTACTTTAAAACAGATTAATAGTGTTAGAAAACATGGGTGAAATATACTTAATGGGTCTCTTCTGTGCCAGAACTAAATCTCTGCCCTTAATTCAGTGTCTGTAACTTCTGCATCCTTTCCGTGTTTTAGGCAGGAGATATGAGACCCAATGCCATGACTCAAACAGTAGCATTTATTGAACTTTCTGCTATTGTGAAGCCATGTGCTGATGTCTGAGGGCTAAATACACTCTGGTTCTTGTACTGAGGAAGTCTAGTAATCTCTAGTCTTCTATCTTCCACCCATATTGGAGATACAGCTCACTGGACCATGGCATCACCACCTCTATGGATGTTGTGGATGGCTTTCAGAAAAACCAGGGCATGTAACCAGAAGCCTACTATGAGATAGCATTATGATTTGAGCTTAAATAGCTGAGATATGTACTGAAATAATAAACATAACTACATAACTTGCCTGGTCCTTCCACATAACCTTTCTGAACTCACAGGGAAGTTGTGAATGCTCCATCGCTGGCAGTGTTCAAGGCTGGGTTGGACAGAGCCTTGGGTGGCATGGTTTAGTGGGAAGTGTCCCTGCCCGTGGCAGGGGAGATTGGAACTAGATGATCTTAAGGTCCTTTCCAACCCTAAGTGTTCTATGATTCGATGATTCTAAACTATACTCATTGGGTGCCTTTTAACAAACAACAGATTTCTATTCATAAGAACTTAGTTCTAATAGGAAATACAGAAAACTTTCTTGGGAGAAAAAATAGCAAGAGTGTATCTGAATGACTGCTAGGTGAATCACTCCTCTACCACAATGCTGACAGCAGTCTCTTTGTGTGTTTCTCCACCTTGTAACAGGCTCTTTATCACAGGGTTTCTCTGTTCCATTTATAAATCACCACATACAAGCCTATCTCAGACATCTATCATCCCAGCACCTAGCAATACATTGAGGCAATCGTGCTGTCAGAGCTCACTTGGCTCTGCTGTTTCAGCGTACATCTTAGCATGAGAGCATTCTTCCCACCGTCCTCTGACAGACTGTCCATTCGCTGTTGCAAGGCCACTAATGAAGGAAAAGGGCAGTGAGAAAGATACTCAGAGTTACTGAGAATGGCTTTCTTGCTGCTCATTTTTTCCTTCCCAGTGCATTTCAGCTCTCTGATTAGTATATAGTAATTTATGTTGACTCACAAAGTGGTTTTGAGAAATCCTGGGTTGAGCTCACTCCTATATGCACTGACACATGGGAGCAGTCCTTGGTGTGCCCTGTTACCATTCCTAGCGCAGCTGTGCTCCTCACAGAAAGACAAGGCTGCTGGGGAAGGTCTCTGCCTCACTGTTACCTGCCCTGGCCATGGTGCACCCTGACAGAAAACTCATGGCTTGCAGGTAGGAATCTAGAATGGACACTGGAAGCTCTGTGCTGCTAACAGACCATAAGGCTCTGCTAACAGTGGATCAGAAGAACACCCATCATGTAGATGCGTTTTGTCTTCTCTTTCCTTTCAGAATTGTTTCTTATGGTGGCAAGATGATTCAAGCAGGGTAGTAATCATAAATAGCACACAGAAATAAGAGAAAGGCATCAAGGGCATGGATGTTGGTGAGTATTTATGGTAAAGGAATAGCATTTTAGAGTGTATTTTGCTGCTTAGTTGATCCAACTCATAACCTGTTTTCCCTGATTGAGTTTCTTTCCCAAGAGCTGCTGAAAAACCATCTGCAGCTTGACGAACTGATCTGCTGGCAGTGACATCTCATTCTCTGCCTTTAATTTTTCCTGGGGGCCTTGTGATTGCTTTTGGTTTTATGGCATGCCCAGACAGTCATAAAGAAGAAAGGGATAAAAGTGCTTTTGGAAAGACAAAATCAAGGAAAGAGCTACCCCTGCCATTGGCAAAGCAATTATTCTGGGTCTTCCCTACACTGTGTCTCTGAGTAGGTACCAGGACAGAGGGAGGCTTTGTTGCAGATCACCTGGATTGCTCTGCTGCCGACAGCTAATTTTCATTGCTTTCTGCTCGGTACACCTCACACGTAATCAGGATGAATACCAGAGTGAGTGTACTTCGTATGGAAGCTCTAAACATGTTACAGGGTCCCTATGTATAAGGTTCTCCATAGAAAATAGTCTGTGGCTCTTTCAGTTGACAGTTGAGTATCACTTGACTCTAGCAGCTCCTAAGAGCTATCTCCTGTTTAGATTCCTGGAGAGTCAGGTCCCAAAGACAGAGCCCAAGTTCAGCATTTCCTCAATTTGTGAAGTATTTGCTAAATACTTCATGTTGGATTTGCTAGCTGAAAAGAAACTGCATTCTGAAATGTTTATCTTCCAGAAGTTACTTCTAATTGCTTAGCTATTTCCCAAGTAGTTTTTGTTTCTATGAAAATAACTATTAAGTTTCCACCAGTTTTAGGGTGTTTTATTGTGTGGTGATTTTTACTTGGCTTCCATAGATTGGCTAAGTTTGGTCCGTACTTGTTAATACAGGTGTTAGGTAGCATACACAAAATTAAATTCAATGTAACCTCAGTAAGAGCTGTATCTTGCTGCAGTGTGTGTGTGTCTGTGTATTATGTTTGCGTCTTGTTATCTTGCAGGTTGTATAGTTTAATATACAGATACTTTATGGAGGTCTTAGGTTCATGTTTTGGGTTTTTTTTTAAAGATAAATTAATGAGCTAAATAATAATAAATCTAAACACATACAGCAAAAACACTCAACCTAAGAGATTTTTGTGACTAGAGCTGATGAAGATGCAGGACTGTGTAGCTTTGGGAAAAATTAAAAGTGAAAGAAAGACTTTGAGTGAAAAATATTCCTGGATCAGAAAAAAAGCACAAGGAAACTTTGTTTTGCTGAGTAAATGCTGAGTAAAAAGTGAAGTGCGCTTCTCTTTTGATTGTTACAAGTTCCATATGAGAGCCCCCCCAAAAAAAAATTCAAAATATTCAGTGTTAGATGGCATTATCCTCTAAAGAACACAACTACTGCTTGCAGCTGGTTCATACCAGGGCTTCCTATATGTATGCAGTTGCCACATTTTCATTTCATCCCTGGCCAAACTTGTTGAAGTATAGTGAATTAATAGAGTTAATATTTTGAATATCTTAAGCTAAGTAAATTAATCACCTTTGCTTACTTAGAGTTGAGATACCTAAATGTAAAGCTGTAGCTGTTGGAGTTACTATGAGTCGTGGTGCCAGGTAATACATCTTGGAAAGCACTTTGCTTATATTTTATAGGTAACATTAATGAATTGCTTACTGAATGCTACAGTTACCTAAATATTCTGCAGCTATAGAACCATGAGCCTGAGCTTCCTCAGTTCTCTTGCTCCTTCGAACAGCACATCTCTTCTTAAAGTCTTCTAAGATTTTGAAAAAGCAGAATAAAATATTTAGTAGAAAAAAAAATCTTGAAACATATTGGTTTATGATAATGATATAAGTAATTCCAAAACTGAAACAGGTCTTTTCATCTCTTCATAAAGAATTTATAGGTGAAAGCAAATTTTTCATTATGCAGTAGTACTTAGTTCTGCCAATGAAAATTCGATTTGTGCTGTCATGTTTTTGCAAGGTACATGCTGTGTACCCAAATATTTGAATACATCTCTTCATCTTTTATCTGCATTAATTATGTTTATATTTATTTTCAGTCTTCACCTTGCACTCCTCTTTTATTTTAAACCTTGGGGAACTAGTAAAAAATGTTAGCTTCTTCTATATGCTCAAGGACATTACTGTTTACTTCATTAATGCAAGTCATAAAATCTTAGGATTTTTGCCAGGAAGTGAATTTTTTAGCTAATTCAGAATTCATCACAGAAGACGAATTGCTTTTCTTTGAGCATTGTTGCAAAAATTCAAGCTTCATTTGCAAAAAGTTGATCATTGTTGTCTAAAATTTTTCATTATCCCTATTTTTAAATCTGTAGTTAGAAAAATCAAATTCCTCTCCTCCCATTTCACAAGCTGAAATATTATCTTCTATTTCTGTGATTATCCTGAAAAGCATCTTCAATCCACTTCAAAAAGTCAAAGTACAGCCACACCAGGCTTGCTGAACAACTCAAAAATCTTGGACACATATCCTGTAACTGGGAAAATGTAATTTCTGCCAACATGTTTATTGACTCTTAGCTGCAGAGATAACCATCCTTTTTTTATGTTTTTCAAGCTGTCGGGAGACCTGGTTTACAGCTTTCAACTGAGCTGTGTATCTCCTAACAGCTGAAAGATCGCAACATCCAGCACTAGCTGGAGATGGAAACTGGTACTGTATCCTGGGTTACAGATTTATCTACTGTACAGACCATTATAATTTCTAAAGACACCTCCACCTGAGGATGGGGACTGTACCCAGTGACGGAGCCAACATTGTTATTTGAAATGGCCTGTTGCGTGCAAGTTTGGTCAGCACTCAGTCCACCAGAGACTGAGGCAGGAGTGGAGCAGCATGGCTGGCTGAGTAGGTGTAGTAGGAAGAAGCATCAGTTGGCAGCCTTGTCAAATACATTTAGGAGTATCCAGCTTTTGTCTCCTTTGAAAGTGTGGGCTTCCTGAAGTAGGACTGCCCCTAGGAAATGATTTTGATCAGGTTCATGCAGTCTAAAATAGGCCTTTCTAGCATAAGCAATTTCACTGAGCAGTGAAAACTCCAGATAATGGTGGATAACTCCAGATAATGGTGGATATTTTGGCAAAGGATGCCAGATATGAACAGATATCAATGGCCAAAAGAATGCCTTGTGTAGATCTCATGATGAGCTGAATACATGAATCCAGCCAGGACTCTTTATTATAAAGTGAAAAACTGTGCTGCATACTGCAGGACCTCCAGGCCAGAGAAACTGAAGGATACCTGCAGAAGAAAAACAATCAAGGACTATTATCACCCATATTCCTATTTGCTTGTAAACATGGAAAATAGTGAAATAGAGCTGAAGTGCAGCGCTCAACAGGAATTCCTCTGGTTCATTTGAGGCAGCCTTGCAGGCTCATTTTGCTCAGGAAGACCTGATTACAGGTGCACAAGTGGGAGTATTCATAAAACAGAACGAATGAGTTTTGATACCAGTGGCAACTGCCACACAGGTTTTCTGATCTTGTCAGGCAACATTTCTTTTACCCACTGTCAAACTTAAATTAAGTAAAACCATCTGTAAGGTCTCTTAGAGGGTCAGTGGGCTCTCAGAAGCAGGTTTGGAAGAGAAATGAGAGCAGTGCTAGAAACAGTGGTGATTGAAGAGTCAGCTAGTGAATGGCAGGGATCCCATCACTGATGATAATGCCAGGACAGTGCAATACAGCTCAGCCCTGAGTGCTGATGACAGCAATCTGACAAGCAGGCAGGGCAGGCAAACCAGCACACTCATTATAGTACTCTTTCCTTAGAAGAGTTAACCTTACAACCACCTCTGAGCTGAGAGGCTGAGTCTTTGAGAGACAAGCCACACAACCCCATGCTGCTGGCTCAAATGTTGGTAAGTGCATAGCAATTCAGGCTGCAGGTTGTTGGCTGGGAATAGAATCATAGAATAGTTAGGGTTAGAAAGGACCCCAAGATTATCTAGTTCCAACTCCCCTGCAATGGGCAGGAATGCCTCACGCTAAACGTGTGGGAGGGGATCCTGCCTATAGCATTCCCAACCCAGGAGGGGACAGCATCTGCCGGCAACGGACTGACCAAATCCAGAGCAGGTAGAGGACTGTTGGACTGAAAGGAGAAGTTATCCTAGTTTTCCTGGCAGTTCTGGTATAATGTTCCATGCCAGGATACTAATTTTCAAGTTCCTGTTTAATTTTGCCCATATGCTTGTTGTGTTCTTTCTTCCTGAACTGTGGGATACTAGGTTAAGGTTATCATCTAAAAGGTGGCACTAAAATCTGTCAAATAGCTTTCTTTCCACATTTCTGTAGCGTATCTTCAACATTGTCACAGTTTAAATCTGAGAAATATAAAACCCTAAACAAACATACCTCTTTCCCAGTAATATGGAACCTGGGGAGGTAAGCTGATGCAAAAAATATCTAAACATGAGCTGAAGCAACATCTAGGAGTGGAGTGTATTTCATAACCCGAATCAACCCAAACTTCTTGCATAGCATACAGAATTAATATGCTTATATCTACACTTTTGGGTTTACACTGAGGTCTTTCATCACCCTTCTGATGCAAGCAAAATGTTTTCTTTATTGTGTTAGGGCCTAATATGCCAGAGTTTTGAGGTGAGTCCATGCAGATCTTTCCCATACTGACAGATATTTTATATTCTAGTAAAATATGGTGTTTTCATTTATGCTTGAACTAGAATTATTAGTTTTCTGAGGAGAGAAATTTAAAATAACTTGTAAGAGAAAGCAGTGAGAAATGTCTTAAATGTGATGCTATCTCTATCCATTGTGTGCTTGCTTGTAGTCTTATTTTCAGTCAGTTTATTATCTTGCTGAGTGTCATGGGTTCAGCAGTAGCAGTCATTTTTCTCCTTCTTGGTAGCTGGTGCAGTGCTGTGTTTTTGACTTTCGGCCTAGGAACAGTGCTGATAACACCAATGTTTTCAGTTACTGTTTAGAATGTTTAGGCTGATTAAGGACCTTCTGAATCTCATGCTCTGCCAGGGAGGAGGGGAAGCCGGGAGGAAGCAGAAACAGGACACCTGACCCAAACTGACCAAAGAGGTATTGCATACCACAGCACGTCATGCCCAGGATGTAAAAACTGGGTGGGGGCAGGAACCCAGAAGGGTTGGGTTTGCTGCTGGGTTGGGCTTGGTATCGGTGGTGAGCAGTTGTACGCTCTTTCCTTGTATTTCCCTTGTCATTATTATTATTGGTGGTAGCAGTAGTGGTTTTGTGTTCTACCTTAGTTACTGGACTGTTCTTATCTCAACCTGTGGGAGTTACGTTCTTTCGATTCTCCTCCCCATCCCCCCGAGAGCTGGGGGGAAGAAAGATGGGGGAGTGAGTGAGCAAACTACGTGGCTGACTGGGCTTAAACCACAACACTGAGTTTAAAGAGAGTCTACATACACAAGATTCCCCTCAAGCCTAGAGAAATTTGGCCTTGAGACCTAGTTTGTTTGTTTCTTGTTGAGAATTTTATTCTCCTGCCACACTTTGCTGCTTCTAGAACTGTTTTTCTCCTGAGCAAGTTCATCTACCCTCCAGGGTATACCAGCTGCTGACTTTTTTTATTTATTTAATGAAACCAGAAGGAAACAATCCAAACTTTGTTCATACCAATCAACCTTCTTTGGAATAAAATTAATTAGGTGGTGACTGCTGAGTTTATTTATATTGCATAAATGTGTGTGACTTCCATGTGACTTGCAAGTGACTTCCCTAATAAAAAATATTTCAATTTCATTTAAGTCTAAAACTACCAAAATAAAAGTCCAGCAATTAAGATTTCAGTAAATTCTCACATTAGGATTTATCTGTGTTGTACTCAAAAAGTGATAATAAACTGTCAAACATACAACCAGGAGTCCAAGTAAGGCCGAGTCTCTCAAAACAACTTACAAAGAGCTGTAGAAGAAAGAGCAAATGAAACAAAGCAAAAACTTCATTA
Source organism: Ara ararauna (assembly GCA_028858755.1). Classification (NCBI taxonomy): domain Eukaryota; kingdom Metazoa; phylum Chordata; class Aves; order Psittaciformes; family Psittacidae; genus Ara; species Ara ararauna. The sequence goes on from CM054378.1 coordinate 44,862,200, forward strand.
CAACACTGCCAGTCTGAAGACAAGCATAAAACCCAATCATCCTGCTTCTTAAATCTGTAGATTTTGGTAGAATGCCAAGATAATCAAGATAATTGCCAGTTCAGTTTTTTTTAACATTAAAATAAAATTGTTCAGCAAGCTTCTTCATGGTAATCAGGAACACCTCACATCTGCATTATGAAATGGACAATTTAGAGTATTTAGCTCAAAGCCACAATGCAAGATAAGTGAGGTCCTATATTTCACTCATCAAAGCAACAGTACACCTGACTGCAAATAAAATATATCATCACATCTGACAAGACAACTGGCCATCTTACTGTAACACTTGAGTTGCAGATATGCTTCTCAGCTTCAGTATTACCAGCTAAAGGCCAGGAATGCCTTCTCTTCCTTACTTAGTTTTGGAAATGAGAAGGATCTGTCCAAATTTCTGAGGATATATATTTCTCATATCCCCTTTAGGAATTGCTTTGGGACATCATGTGTTTGTGGCTGCATGGAGGCAGGGGATATCTGATTCTACAGAAAGACAAAGCCTAAGCTCTCAAAATGAGGGCAACTCCTTCCACCTAGAAGTCATCATCCTGAGCTGACATGAAACCTCTAACCTTTTCCTGGACAGAGGGACATTCCTTGGTACTATCAGACAATGTTAGCTCTCACTGAATCATTGCCCCAGTCCTGTTTCTAGGGTCGGAGAAAGATATCTGTGATTTTGTGTCCATCCAGATCCCCAGTCAGAGGGTGGGATGAGCTAAAGGACAGATGAAAGGTCAACCTGAACAGAAAGGCTGTAGAGCCCCTTTGGTACTTTTTCATGCTGCCTAAAATAATAAATTATCTCTTCGGTTTAAGAGGAGGGTCACCTACTCGCTCCGTATTCTGACACAAAAAATAACTCCTGGATGTGGATGAAATGCCAAGAGTCCTGCATGAATAAGCAAGGGACTCCTGGACAAACTCAAAAAGAAGCCTAGAGAGGGTGGAAGCAAGAACAAGTAGTCTGGGAAGAATACAAAGAAATTGTCTGAGCAGCCAGGGGTCAGGGTAAGAAAGTTAAAGCTCTGATAGAATTAAATCTAGTCAGGGACACAGGGACATTAAGTGCAACAAGGAAAGCTTCTATAAGGCCGATCAGTCTCACCTCTGTGCCCAGCAAGATCATGGAGCAGATCCTCCTGGAAACTATGCTAAGACACATGGAAAATGAGGTTGGTATTGGGACTGGCACTGTTTAACATTTTTGTCAACAACATGGGCAGTGGGATTGAGTATACCCTGAGCAAGTTTGCTGAAGACTCCAAGCTGTGTGGTGCAGTCAACATGCTGGAAGAAAGGGATGCCATCCAGAGGGACCTTGACACACTTGAGAGGTGGGCCAATGCCAACCTTATGAAGTTCAACAAGGCCAGGTGCAAGGCCCTACACCTCGGTCAGGGCAATCCCAGGCACAGCTACAGGTTGGGCAGAGAACTGATTTACAGCAGCCCTAAGGAGGACTTGAGGATGTTGACTGACTAGAGAAGCTCAACATGACCAGGCAGTGTGTGCTTGCAGCCCAGAAAGCCAACCATGTCCTGGGCTGCATCACCAGAAACATGATAAACAACATGAGGGAGGGGATTCTCCCCTCTTCTCCACTCTTGTAAGACCCCCTTCAGTACTGCATTCAGCTTTGAGGCCCCCAACACAAGAGGGTCATGAACCTGTTAAAGTGAGTCCAGAGGAGGGCCACAAAGATGATCAGAGGCCTGGAGTACCTCTCCTATGGAAACAGGCTGAGAAAGTTGGGTTTGTTTAGCCTGGAGAAGAGAAGGCTCCGGGGAGACCTTATAACAGTCTTCCAGTACAGGAAAAATTGGGAGAGGCTTTTAACAAGGGCATGTAGTGATTGAACAAGGAATAATGGCTTTAAACTGAAAGAGGAAAGATTTAAATTAGATATTAGGAAGAAGTTCTTTACTATGAGGGTTATGAGACACTGGCACAGATTGCCCGGAGAAGTTGTGGATGTCTCATCCCTGGAAGTGTTTGAGGCCTGTTTGGATGGGGCTTTAAGCAGCCTGGTCTAATGGAATGTGTCCCTGCCCATAGCAGGGGGGTTGGAACTAGATGATCTTAAGGTCCTTTCCAACCCAAGCAATTCTATGATCAGGGTTCAAATTGGCATTTCAGAAGGGTCATTCCCAGCCCTAGTTTTTTGCATGAGTGAGCCAGTCATCAACCGTGCTGGAGCTGCCTGAAGGCTTTTTTGACAAATCTTCATCACACCTGTAACTTTCTAATGGAAAGTTTTAACTGTTAAACATTTCCACGTCTAAGGGACTAATAGGTAGCAGCACAGCTGGGCAGGCAGTGGCTTGGCAGTGGGGCAGGGACCTCCTGCAGTGCACCATCCTACTGTAGGTAGCCAGCAGAGTTGGGCAAGTGAGGATGACCAGCACAGGAGAGGCAGAGCCAGGCAAGGGACTGGATAGTGTACAGGCCTGGCAGAGACACAGCTCAGGCCAGGATCAGGGAAAGGCCTTTGCTGAAAGTCAACTCCTGCGCAGACAGATCAAGGCCACATGCGAGGAGGCTGCTGGTGAAGCTGGTCACGGTTGCCAAGTCTAATTAGTGTGCTCAGGGCCCTGACAGTAAGGATGGTTCAGAAATAGCCACTAAAGTCAACTCAAGACTAAACATCCTTTTGTCTCCTACCAAAGGGTGATAGTGGTAGGCAAAGGAAAAGTGCAGAAGGACTAAAAACTTTTGCCACACATGCAAATTAAAATATGTTCAAGGCAAAGCATGTGCATTAATAAAACATATCCTACTGAAATAATTCAGCATATGAGATTATCCATACAAGAATGCAGCTGAAAGTCTTTATTTCTACATAAAATGAAATAGACTAAAGTCTTTTCAGATCAGTATGTAAATCAAAACCTAAATAAAATCACACAATTGTTGACCATCTGCTTGTAGAGAATGTCTTTGACTGCAACAAGCTATTTAATGATATTGCCCACATTAATAATGTCTATGAATTACAGAAGCCATGTGCCTTGCAACGCTTTGCTGTTATGTATCTTTTCCTAAATACCTTTATTGTTGGTGTTAGACCCTGACTTTGGAGTTAATCAGGGTTGGGTGTAATTAAAGCTGTCTGAGGGCTTGGTTCTCAGAGCAGAATGTTGAGCTTGGTCAGATGAATGCTGTTTCAAGCTTTGCCAATGCTGCTGACTGGCATTTCAGCAAAAGGCAACATTTAAAGTAATATAATGTACCTGGTCGTGTTTTGCAACAATGTCCATGGCTTATAAAGTCTTACTTGAACCCAATGTGATTTACTTTATTCACTGTCACATAAAGTTTAATCATTCAACTTATCATGTGTAACTGCAAACATTGCTCGTAAGATTATCCACTTTTTAAACTCAGCTGTATCACATGAAGACCTAAACTCCTTCAGCAGTGGATAGTGGAAAGCCTATCTGAAAAATCATAAATCATATTCACCCTAAATACACACATTTATTATTAAATGTATAGCATGGCTTACACCGTTGCAAGAGAAACTGAAAAATGGATTTTGAGTTTTCATTTCAGGACACAACATGAAAGAAGGTGATATTACTGCCAACACATAGCAGTAACTGAAGTGTGCCCTAGGCTCAGGGACCTAGCTCCCTGGGAAAAAGAGGAATGTCAACTCTGTGTACTAGGGTTTCTGAACTTATGGATAGTATGTAGGATGAAATTCTCTAGGCTTATCTTGACTCTTCCCAGAGTATTTAGGTTTGTAGCTGTAGAAGTCAGATTAATGGGTTTTATGAAAAGGCTGGTTCAGTCACCACATTAATACCAAAGGGGAAATGAAACAAAAATGAAGGATCCAGCAAATCTCATCTCTGAAAGGGTTCTGGGGCTAACACCATCTTGTGCACACTGCAGTCAAATTCTTCTGTTGTTAATTACTTGCTTGACTTGCAGTAGAGCTGACAAAATGTTCCAAGTAATACTCTAATTGACGGGAAATATGCTTGTTTCTAAAGTTTCATTGCAAATGAAGCCATTACAGTGGTTTTGTTGAGATTCAGAAAAAGTTTTTGAGTGAAAATGGGTCTTTGCTGAGAAGAGAAGAATTGGTATTTATAGCAGAAGCACTGAAAAAATGCTAGTATCTGCCATTCTGATGTGAGAGGCGGTAAAACTTGCCTGAGCTTTATTTTGTATTCTCTGATCCACAGGATGAACCTCAGGAGTTATAAACATAGGTGGAAAAATTAAACACGAGACTCTAAAATGATAATTTATCACATTTCACCTTGCTTTTTTTTTACTACTTGTAGCTAAATTAGTAAGAGAAGAGAATTAACTCGTTAAAGGGGTAGAGACAACGCCTTACAGAACTTGAAAAAATATTATTTGCATGCAAGATAGTGTGGGTCTAATTTGCATTTATGTAAATCCACTGGTAGAAATGCAATTATACTAGCATAACTTACTGTGAAGATGAATCAAACTTGATGTCTTTCATTATAGCTGTGGGGAAAAAAACTGGGTTTCACAAAGACCCTTTAAGGTAAAATTTAGGGTTTCTAGTTGCTGGGTTATTTCAATGTTTCTGCCTCAGGAAAACAATTAAAAATACTTTTCTGTTTTTTTTTAAGTGATTTACTGGGAGTTACTTTTAGCTTATGAGCATATTGGTCCCCTATGCTTTGTAACAGCTAGTTTGTCAGCAAAGCTCAGGTTTGGTGGGGCTACCCTGCAGATTCTGCCCTTTGCAGCCAGTGATATCAGCCAGACTGTTTTAACAGGGACTCAGAGATATCTGGTCTGCCGGATATCCACCACATGGTGTCACCTCAAAGTCCAATCAGGGACTGCACAGTGCTGGGACTGGTCTGCGCAGCAAATGAGTGGGTTAACCACATATAAAACAGGGTTCACAACCACAGTTCCCCCCATATGTCACCTCTGACTTGACCAAACATCACTTCTGAAAGGAAATAACCAGGATCTGAGCCTACACTTGGGCTGCTGCAGCCCAGAAGTAGACCTGCAGACTTTTGTTGTTATGATACTGCCTGGGAGACAGGGCAGTGCCATGCCAGTGTGGGATCTGCGCCAAGGCTCTTGGCTTCAGGCTGCATGCTGCACAGCCTTTCCCTGTGCTGCCTGATTTCCCACAGCAGTTCACAAAAGGAAAGCCGACAAGGTGTTGGGGGAGAGGGAGAACAAAGTTCTATCTAGTATGTGACTAGTGGGTTGGTACATGTACTCATCCAGAACTAAAGTTCCTGTTTGAAAGAGTTACTTGTTAGGAGTAGGCAAAGATGGGCAGATGCTGTGTGATATCCCAAATATTCTTGATCTTCCACCCAGCACAACCTCACTCCTTACAGTCCTGTTTGTTCTCCTGCTCAGAGCACCTTCCCTGTTGGGCTCCCTGAGCATCCTCTCTGAAGCCATTTGCATCCAGAGAGCACTATTCATTTCTGTGACTCTGCTTATCTGATCACTGCCTCTCCTGTCCTTCTCCACTCACAGGGTTTTCTAGTGATTTCCTGGCCAAATTCAGTGGTTTACCCACATTGCATGTCACCTAGCAAGGTAAGTCTTTCTATCCTGGAGGAGACGATAAAAGTCAGGACACAGGTAATTATGTAAAGTCTTCACAAATAAGGCAAGAAAATAAGAGGTCTCCCTCACCATCATTGATGATTATGTCAATGCATGGGTAGACAATCATCCATGGAATTTTTTTTTTTTCAAAAGTTAGAACCCATGTTTATATGCTTAAAATATTTTTTTTTTTTTGAGAATGGGTGCTTGAAAACAGTAATCTAGGGAGATGCTTCTTTTTTCCCTAAATTGTCATTGCCAGGAAACAAAACCCTGGAAACCCTGGTCCCTGTTTACTGGTTTGAATCTCACAAAGTGTTTTAAAAGAGAAGTTCTCTGAGACATTTCTCCATTATTTTTCCTCATGGGAGTTATTACAAGATGTTCTTAGTTGCAGCCAGTTCTCCAGGGGATTTTTGATATGGGGTAAGAATCAAAAGACCTGTCACTCATTGAAATGACTCCTTAGAGACAGCAAGGAAAAAGTTACATGCAGCTATATTATTTTCTACATTTCAGACCAGACTTCTAAACCATCATTTTGCAGAACAACTATGTTATCACATAGAAGGTGATATTACTGCCAGCACATTGCAGCAACTGAAGCGAGCCCTTTAGTCAGCAGCAAACATTTCAGTAAGCAAATTTTGCATACTGCATTCTAGAAATAAGGGCCAGGAAAAGGATGCATTGTCTCCAAAAAACTAACCTGAACTGACACTGATGTGCATCTGTCTGCCTTTTAAAAATGTATTATATTTATCTATGCACAGATGTAATTTCTGTATTTGTATATAGATAATATATAAACATAGATATATCAACATATATCAACAACCAAATATGTCAACATTTATGTATATGTGAGTATATCACGATATCGACAGATACAATAGTATAAGTAAGAATAGGATCTGCTTCTTGGACTTGGTTATTTTACCCAAAAAATTCTAATGTTTCATTGATTTTAAGACCAGAAAGAAAGGCTATTAAATAATCTGTGTAACAACAGATCATTCAGAAGCTGCCTGTGAAGCTTGGAAAACATGATTAAAAGAAGAACTAAGAGGCAACATCTATATTTCACTGTAGCCAGGTTTGTATTAGTTTAGCTCAGGTACTAGAAACAATCTTATAAGATACTGAGCATGCTTTGGGTTTTCCTCAAGTTGTGTGTTGCTGAAGATACCCTATTTTTACAACTCATACTGGCGTGTTTATAACTAGCTCAGCTGTCTCTAGGCGGGAATGGGGCACAGACTGGTCCCATCCTTTGATGTGCTCAGTTTAATGCATTGACCTAAGAAAAACAAAATCTTATGGGCACCCTGTCCCAGTTGCCACAACACTACAACAGCATCCTTGAGGGTGCTGCAGAATCCAATTGGAGATTTCTTGCCAATGTTATTAATTCAGCCTTTTTTTTTTTTTTTTGGTAGGAAAAGTTAACAGAGATGTAAACCTGTACATGATTTCTACATAATGTCAGAGACATAATAATGTCTATAAATATAACTAGAAGAGTACTGCAGTTTGTTGATAACTAAATGGGGATTAAATTAAGTAACAGCAGAGTCAACAATAGGAATGTATGAGTCACCTGATCATAAACTGATTTTCTTACTATTTTGCCTTTCAGGGAGCGTGACCAGCAGGTTGAGGGAGGTGATCCTGCCCCTCTACTCTGCTCTCAGGAGACCTCACTTGGAGTATTGTGTGGAGTTCTGGTGTCCTCAGCATAAAAAGGACATGGAACTGTTGGAAAAATTCCAGAGAAGGGCCACAAGGATGATCAGGGGGCTGGAGCACCTCCCATATGAAGATAGGCTGAGAAAGTTGGGGCTGTTCAGCCTGGAGAAGAGAAGGCTGCGTGGAGGCCTCATAGCAGCCTTCCAGTATCTGAAGGGGGCCTATACTGATGCTGGGGAGGGACTCTTCATGAGGGACTGTAGTGAGAGGACAAGGGGTAACAGGTTGAAACTTAAACAGGGGAAGTTTAGACTGGATATGAGGAAGAAATTCTTTCCTGTAAGGGTGGTGAGGCAGTGGAATGTGTTGCCCAGGGAAGTTGTGAATGCTCCATCGCTGGTGATGTTCAAGGCTGGATTGGACATAGCCTTGGGTGACATGGTTTAGTGGGAGGTGTCCCTGCCTGTGGCAGGGGGGTTGGAACTAGATGATCTTAAGGTCCTTTCCAACTCTAACTATTCTATGATTCTATAATCCTATACACAAAATGCCAGATTTAATCAAGTCACACTAGTTTAAAACTTCTATCAATTTTATATAGCCTGTGAAACTCATTTACCACTCAAACACAAACAAACATGATTACAAAATTTTCATAGAGAATTTAATGTACTGCCTTATACAAGTAAACACTCTGTCTCATTGTTTTGACTTGTAAAATAAGGAAATGTAATCTGGAAATCATGGTGGGAGAATAAATGTAGTATCCTGCAATGCCATTTTTACTGCCACTTTTGTATTACTGAGCTTTAAAGATCCCCTGGTTTTGATCTGTGACAGAATAACTGTTTAAAAAACAAAATTTCTTTCCCAATAAAATTATTGGTTTTAGGCAATTCTCCTCTGGCTACCATGCTGACTGTCCATGTAATCACATGTAATAACATGTGATTAAGGTAACCTGGGAAATCAGTATTATCAGATGCTTTTTTTTTACTGTATTTTTAGGTCTACTGGCTTTTTCCCATTTCTTGTCTTGTCTCACTTTAGAACCATTGATACAGTACAAAATACAATCCTTTCTATTAAATCAACAAATATAAAGATGTTCTAATATTCAGGCTACTGGGGCAAAAATGTCCCTTCTCCAGGTACGCAGAGAAGATATGAAATGCACAAGGGATTCAGAACACATACATTGACACAGCAATCTCAGGCATGAATAGGGAAGGTGTTTTGAGGTTAACTGCAATCAATAACAGTTCCAGCTACATCTAAAAAGCTGAAAGCAAGGAACATAAAATCATTTTTTGCATCTATGCTACAAAAGACTGGGCATAGGCTGATTAGTTTCATCATTTTACACTGAACTTACATGTTAAATACATTCCTGTTTATACAAAGACAAGACTCTGTCATGTGCAAGTTAAAAGCTGAGCAGAACATTTATTCAAATACAACTGCTCTTTTCTAAATAGCTCTACTAAGTTGCTGTGGTCACAGAATCAACCTGGAAGCTTGATTTGGGGACCTCTTGCTTTCAAGGACAAATGGAGGGAAGGGAAGGGAAGCTGGCAAATCTGCTGTTCCCCACTCCTCGCAGAATGAGATGTTCAAGAGATGAATAGATTGCTACCAGTTTCCTGACTCAAAAGCATACTGACTAGTTTCAAAGATTCATAGAATCATAGAATAGTTAGGGTTGGAAAGGACCTTAAGATCATCTACTTCCAACCCCCCTGCCAGGGGCAGGGACACCTCCCACTAAACCATGTCACCCAAGGCTATGTCCAATCCAGCCTTGAACACTGCCAGCGATGGAGCATTCACAACTTCCCTGGGAAACCCATTCCAGTGTTTCACCACCCTTATAGTAAAGAATTTCTTCCTCATATCCAATCTAAACTTCCTGTTTAAGTCTGAACCCGTTACCCCTTGTCCTATCACTACAGTTCCTCATGAAGAGTCCCTCCCCAGCATCAGTATAGGCCCCCTTCAGATCCTGGAAGGCTGCTATGAGATCTCCAAACAGCCTTCTCTTCTCCAGGCTGAACAGCCCCAGCTTTCTCAGCCTATCTTCATACAGGAGGTGCTCCAGTCCCCTGATCATCCTCATGGCCCTCCTTTGGACTTGTTCCAACAGTTCCATGTCTTTCTCATGTTGAGGACACCAGAACTGCACACAATACTCCAAGTGAGGTCTCCTGAGAGCAGAGTAAAGGGGCAGGATCACCTCCCTCGACCTGCTGGTCACGCTCCTTTTGATGCAGCCCAGGATATGGCTGGCTTTCTGGGCTGCAAGCGCACATGCCGGCTCATGTTCATTTTTCCATCAACCAACACCCTCAAGTCCTTCTCTGCAGGACTGCTCTCAATCTCTTCTCTGCCCAACCTGTAGCTGTGCCTGGGACTGCTCCGACCCAGGTGCAAGACAGTGCACTTGGCAGGGTTAAATTTCATCAGGTTGGCATCAGCACACCTCACAAGTGTGTCAAGGTCCCTCTGGATGGCATTCTTTCCCTCCAGCGTATCAACCGAACCACACAGCTTGGAGTCATTGGCAAACTTGCTGAGGGCACACTCAATCCCACTGTCCATGTCACTGACAAAGATGTTGAACAAGACCGGTCCCAACACCGATCCCTGAGGGACACCACTCGTTACTGGTCTCCAGCTGGACATTGAACAGTTGAGCACAACTTTTTGCATGCGGCCATCCAGCCAGTTCTTTATCCACCGAGTGGTCCACCTATCAAATTGATGTCTCCAACTTAGAGACAAGGTTGTTGTGTGGGACAGTGTCAAACGCTTTGCACAAGTTCAGGTAGATGACATCAACTGCTCTACCCCTCTCCATCAGTTCTGTAGCTCCATCATAGAAGGTCAGGCAGGATTTCCCCTTAGTGAAGCCATGCTGTCTGTCACCAAACACTTTGTTGTTTTTCATGTGCCTCAGCATGCCTTCCAGGAGAATTTGCTCCACGATTTTGCCAGGCACGGAGGTGAGGCTGAGTGGTCTGTAGTTCCCCGGCTCATCCATTTCCCCTTCTTGAAAATGGGGATTTTATTTCCCTTTTCCCAGCTGTTGGAAACTTCACCTGACTGCCATAATTTTTCAAGTATGGTGGACAGTGGCTTAGCAACTTCATTTGCCAGCTCCTTCAGGACCTGCGGATGGATTTCATTAGGTCCCATGGACTTGTATACGTTCAGGTTCTTAAGATAGTCTTGAACCAGATCCTCTCCTATAGCGGGCCTAGGGTTTTCATTCTCACTGTCCCTGCGTCTGCCTTCCAAGACTTGGGGGGTATGGTCAGGGCATTTGCCAGTGAAGACGGAGGCAAAGAAGTCGTTAAGAACCTCAGCCTTCTCCAAATCCAGGGTAGCCAGTTCTCCCAATAGCTTCCGAAGGGAGCCTACGTTGTCCCTAGTCTGTCTTTTATTTGCAATGTACCTATAGAATCCCTTCCTGTTAACCTTAACATCTCTAGCCAAGTTTAATTCTAACTGGGTCTTAGCTTTCCTAACCTGGTCCCTAGATTCCCGGACAACATCCCTGTATTCTTCCCAGGCTGCCTGTCCTTGCTTCTACCTTTTATAAGCCTCTTTTTTCCCCTCTAAGTTTCCTCAGCAGCTCCTTATCCATCCAAGGAAGTCTCCTGGCCCTCCTGCAGCATTTCTTTCTGGTAGGGATGTATCGCTCCTGAGCTTGCAGCAGGTGATCCTTGAATATCAACCAACAGTTTTGGGCCCCCCTGCCCTCTAGAGCTATATCCCATGGAACCTTATTGAGCAGGTTCCTGAAGAGGCCAAAGTCTGCTCTCTTGAAGTCCAAGGCAGTGAGCTTGCTGCACGCTCTTCTCACTGTCCTGAGGAACTCGAATTCTACCATCTCACGGTTGTTGCAATCAAGGCTGCCCTGGAGCATCACATTTCCAACCAGCCCTTCCCTGTTGGTGATCACAAGGTGAAGCACGGCACCTCTCCTTGTTGGCACCTCTATTACTTGCAGAAGGAAGCTGTCTTCCACACAATCGAGGAACTTCCTGGATTGCTTGTGCTGGGCTGTACCGTCCCTCCAACAGATATCAGGGTGGTTGAAGTCCCCCATGAGAACAAGGGCCTGAGAGCGTGAGGCTGTTCCTATCTGTCTATAGAGTGCTTCATTCACCGAGTCCTCTTGGTCAGGCGGTCTGTAACAGATCCCCACAATAATGTCTCCCATCGCTGTTCTCCCTTTAACCCTCAACCACAACTCTCTGTTTACTGCTCACATGTCTCCAGGCACAGTTCCATACTCTCCAGCCTATCCCTAACATAAATAGCAACTCCCCCTCCCTGCCTACCTGGCCTGTCTTTCCGAAAGAGCCTATAACCTTCCATTCCAACACACCAGTCATAGAAACCATCCCACCATGTTTCTGTGATGCCTATGATATCATACTCCCGTAGACATGCACATATCTCTAATTCCTCTTGTTTGTTCCCCATGCTACGGGCATTTGTATTTCCTTTTCAAACAGTAGTTTATGTGAAATTATTTGAAATTTGAAACTGCCTGTTCAGTCTCCATTTGAACCAGTGGTAAGTATGGGATATTCGCACATTAATAAACAGTTGACTAATACTAGCTCCAAAACATAACACAAAATTAAGTTAAATATAGTAAAGAAGGAAAAAAACACAATTTTCTCAAAGTAAACATAATTTTCTAAGTGTATCTGACAAATGTGACATTGTGTTATTTTTTTTCCTGGTACAGTTTTTTGCTAATTTGAATCTTCTAGAAGGGGTATGCAAGAATCATACAGAATTTCATTGAATTATCCAGGTTACTAAAGTATAGCTACTGATATACATAATTTCCTAGTGGCAAAGTGTACACACTAATTTGCAAGACAATAGGAAAAAATTCACATGGCTGATCTATGACCTCGATTCCAGTGTGGATTTGACCTTTCAAGAATCCCTACATCACAGGGGGGTTGGAACTAGATGATCTTAAGGTCCTTTCCAACCCTAACTATTCTATGATCACTGTCAACCTTTTAGAATCAAGCACTACTGAGACTTAAATATAGAATTAAACACATGCATTCCAGTAGTAGCTTTGATCTAAATTCTATCCTACAAAATATTGTATAAACACAATTTGAAGCAATTAATAGAAGAGGTAAAATGAACATATAATGACGAGTGTGAACTGCATGGTAACATGGCGGGGTTTGAAGGTTTCCCTTTTCATGTAGTCTGTCTTCCAGGTATGCTCCTCTTCCACTAGCAGGGATTCCCAGGGCTTTGCCACTGGCCCAAGTGTGAGCGATTTCCAAATTCAGTGACAGGTGCAGGTATCCATTCCATTTTATATACCTCCTTCCCTCCCTCACCCATTGTTTGGATGATTTGAAGATCTAGTTCTCTCTTGCTAGTTCTTCCATTTCTCCTGCTGCCACCTAATCTCAGCTCCTCCTCCCTCCTACAAATTTGTCTTTCTTATAAGTATGAAGCACTCATAGCTGATGAAAACAGGAAGGGAAAATGGAGATGGAAAACACTAAGTAACTATCATCTTTTATCAACTTCACACTATTAGAAAATGATCACACTTTGGAAGACTTTAACATAATTTTCAAACTACCTTAACACAACTGAGCTCCAGGATGTACCCTAGAAGCTCTAGAGCCAGAAAGGACCCAGAAAAAATTAAAGGTCCAGATGGAGATCATGGCGTGGTCTCGAGCAGACTGTGGATTGAAATGTGGAACTTTACAAGTTTTGGATCTTTTCTTCAGCTTGAAAGTTGAGAAGGACACCCACTAACATACTGTTCATATCCCAGAAAAGATCTGAACTTTCCTTGCATCCCACCAGGAAGCTGCTTGGCCTCAAGAAACCTGGATTCACAAGGTTTTCAGTTCACCTTAGGAGAATATGCTAGTCAAATACTGGGGAAAACCTGAGTTTATATAACAATACAATACAAACCTCTAGTGTTTTCAAGTTAAGAGTCTGGCCACAAACATCTGTCACTACAGATGTCTTCGATGACAATTTTGGGAAGAGAGAGGTATACCTACGAAGTTGACCAGTGAGATTTGTTAGATGTATGAGAGATAGCACAGGCAGAAAACTACAGTACTCATGATACTCCTTCAAAGGAAGATCACATCTGGTACTGGAGCTTGCTGCTTCAAGGGAGGCAGAAATCCCATTTCTGCTCCTCCAGAAATCAACTGTAGCAGACTCATGCTCAGCAGAGCAGCAGAGGGTTTTTCTTTCTTGGTAAACAAGGCAGCTGAACAGAGTAATGAAGTGCTGTTGGTAGGCTTTATCTGACAAGGCAAAAAAACCCCACACAATCATAGGGAACTGGGGAATCTTGTAGTACAGTGCCAGAAGACAAGCAGGAACTAGCTTCCAGGTAACTTTCTTTGCCCCCAGTAGGAAGAGACTGTGGGAGGTAAAAAAGGTCTGACTCACAGCAGAAACAAAAAGTGATGCAAAAAGAACAACTTCCATATGCCATAATGAAGAGACTTCATATGGTTTTAATTAGCCTATTGTAGAAGGGTGTAAAGCAGATAAAGGAACCCAGTATGGAATTATTAAATCAAATGTATTAAAAAACAAAGCAGGGAAGAAAGAAGTTGCTCATGATACAAGTTGTGCCATTAGTGTGTCATTTTAAGCAGAAGGGAAATAGAAGGCAGCTGTCTATAAAGGGTGAGGAGGAAGAAGGATGAAATGGAATTGAAAAATTGAGACAAAACATTTGGACAAAATCTGCTACACCAGTAGTGTCCGTAAAATGTGAGTGGGGAGATTATATTGCTGCCACCATCATTTTGCAAATGTGCCTGTTTCTTGAAAAGGACTTCTCTTTCTGTATCCATATTTGCGTTCTGCTCCCCAAGCACCATAACACTGCAGGTTAAAGAAATGTTAAAAAACGATGTCGTGTAGCACGATGTGTCAAAATGTAGACGTCAAGTGTAACATTATTCTGACATTTAAAGATAAATGACACTAATTTCATGCTGGATCTACCTAGCCTCTGCTGTTATATGATCTGCAATCCTGTAGCAAATAGAAGGAGATGAGCACTTTAGGTACTGTCAGTACTGTAGCTGCAGTGCACTATCAGCAAAAGTTACACTTTTCAGCTCTGCTCTCAGAGAAACAACCTGCTAGATATTTCGGCACAAACACACTTTGTGCTTCTTCATATTCCTTCGAGTTGTAAAACCAAAGCAAAAAGGCAAATAGGCTTTAGAGGCCATGGCATGATGCATTCAAAGAAGTTCAGCAGCTTTGGGAAAAACAAAACGCACAGTATAAGGAACACAAAGAGCTGCCTTTGAACTTGCTCATATCTACTCCATGCAAATAGAGTGGAAGGATGCTACAGTAACCTCCTCTGTGCCTCTCAATATGAGCTCTGCTAGAAAGCAGTTGGCATAACTCATGTCCTAGATGATGGATATTTACTGCTTTGGTCCTTTCCTGGCTACACAAGGGATTGCAGGGGTTGTACTATTTTACTCCTTTGGCCTGCTGAGCTCATGCACGGGTGAGAAATGCCCACGTTCCTTCTTCCAAGCAGGAAATGTCCCACCTGTGAGTAGACAGGTGTCTTCTAACACCTTTACTATACAGTTTTGGTGGTGTGCTCCACCCTCTAGCCCTTAAGCCATAACCATCAGTGGGTGGCTGCATCCCACTTACTCTGGATTTTGTGGGATGGATGGCAGCACAGCAGCCAAGGGCTGTTTGTAACAGTGATCTGAATATCTTGCTGGTATGCAAGTATGACTGTGAGGCAGTCTGACTCCTTAAATAGTGGACAGCCCAGGGCCTGTAGAGCTCTCCTGCACAGCAGCAGGCTGCACACCAGGATCTCCCCTTGAAGGGACACCTCTCGAAGTTACTTGAGGTTGAGAGATTCCTTGCCCGAATAGATTCTGGATAAGTGATTAATAGCATGCTAAACTTCAAAATTTTATCTGAGTGATATGAAGGATTGATTGTGCATGCATAATCCTTTAGACATAAGCTGATAACCAAGTCTGGGATTAGGAGTGGATCCAGCTGCACCTAGATTCCTTTCTGTGAAGGGGTTTAGAATACAAAGGGGTCGTTTCTGAACCTCATGACTCAACAGAGGATCTCTGATAATTTTTGTCTGATCTTTTACACTTGAGTAAATACTCAAGTGCACCTTGCTATCAAGCCTTGTTAAACAGCAATCATAGAATCATAGAATAGTTAGGGTTGGAAAGGACCTTAAGATTATCTAGTTCCAACACCCCTGCCAGGGGCAGGGACACCTCCCACTAAACCATGCCACCCAAGGCTATGTCCAATTCAGCCTTGAACATCACCAGCGATGGAGCATTCACAACTTCCCTGGGAAGCCCATTCCACTGCCTCACCACCCTTACAGGAAAGAATTTCTTCCTCATATCCAGTCTAAACTTCCTCTGTTTAAGTTTGAACCCGTTACCCCTTGTCCTCTCACTACAGTTCCTCATGAAGAGTCCCTCCCCAGCATCCCTATAGGGCCCCATCAGATACTGGAAGGCTGCTATGAGATCTCCAAACAGCCTTCTCTTCTCCAGGCTGAACAGCCCCAACTTTCTCAGCCTATCTTCATATGGGAGGTGCTCCAGCCCCCTGATCATCCTCGTGGCCCTTCTCTGGACTTGTTCCAACAGTTCCATGTCCTTTTTATCTTCTGCACACAATACTCCAAGTGAGGTCTCCTGAGAGCAGAGTAAAGGGGCAGGATCACCTCCCTCGACCTGCTGGTCACGTTCCTTTTGATGCAACCCAGGATACGGTTGGCTTTCTGGGCTGTGAGTGCGCACTGCCGGCTCATGTTCATTTTTCCATCAACCAACACCCCCAAGCCCTTCTCTGCAGGGCTGCTCTAAATCTCTTCTCTGCCCAACCTATAGCTGTGCCTGGGATTGCTTCGACTGAGGTGTAGGACTTTGCATGTTGTGTTGTTTCTCACAAACAAAATGCATGATTCTATCCATGACAGCAGTAGTCTCTGCTCTCTTGATTATCAATCAGAGTATCTAAAATTATAATACTGAAAAAAATTATCTAAAAAGGGGAACATGTAAACTCAGTCTAAGGTGAGGGAAAGCAGTGAAAAACTACAAGTGTTCTCTGCTGGCAACATAGCCCTGGTTGCACCAGACCAAGATTGATGATACAATGATAGTCTCTCCCTATTTTACACGTTACTAATTAAATTTAAAAGCTGACGTCTTCCTGGAAGGAAACACAGAGTTTACCAAAATTTGAGTGTGTTTTTAAAATAAATAAATGCTGAGAGTATGAATACCTCAGAGATTTGACTTGTGAAGGCCATCTCCCACCTTTCAGCATCTTTGACACTTTTCCTATGATGCATCCCATCTTGCCGAGGGACAATTTCTGCTTATTTACTAAGACAGTAGGCTACCTGTGAGCCAAGTGTTTTTTTATGAACATATGGCATCCATATAAGTGGTGCAGGGACTTGGTATACAGCTTATACTAAACCACATAGATCTGCAAGTACATGACAGCCTACCTAACACTTCATGTAGATCTCCATTTACCCTGAAGGCTAACACTTTGCATTTGCTCTGCAATGACTGGTGGGAGCTAGATCCTGAACAGGCAATTGCGGAGAAATGGTGAACTCGATGTTACCTGTACATAGCTAAGCAAAAGGATGCAACGCAGACAAGAACAGTATCTCACAGTCCACAGTCAGGGCTTGTGAGTCCTTTACAATTCTCTACACATTGCGAAGTACCCCTTACCTTTTAACTTCAATTTTATTTTCATGTTCCTCTGTCCAGACTCCCTGGTCTCATTAGATAATGTGCCCAACTATAAGAAGGCCCAGAAGGGGCAAATTCACCCTAACATAAAATATATAAAAGGTTCACACAGCACATAAAGCTCATGTTTGCATTCTATCTGCAGTAAAATAATTGAAAATCAGTTCCAACTGTGAATACAGTGTTGCAGTTAAAAATAGCACAGGTACTATATTTCAGAATTAAAATATCATTAATTTGTTTTATTCTAATTTCTTAAACCTTTAGATCACTATATTTTGAATACTGAATTTGAAAACATATCTTATAGAGATTTATCTTAAAATTCATATCTTTGTTTATTCAGATAAATTTTTTTGATACTGCTGGCATAAGTCTGAAATTTTTATTCATTCCTCACATAAGCAATTTAATTTTGCTTTTAACGGAACTGGTTATGCATACTTCATGACTCTCAAGAGAGAAGAAACTCTTCAAACAGGAAAACAATCTGTGGAGCTGCCTATGAATATGATTTTTTGCTGCTTTCTTTGTCTGCACTGTTGTACTTGTCAGAAAATTGAGACAAAGTTTGTTCTGTCACTGGCAACTAGTGTTTAACAGGTGCCCAGCCACAGCTGAGAGTTTCTGGTAGTTTTACAGCTAATTACTAGATAGGCCTATCATCTCTCAATCTTCTCTTCATTTTAGTGCAGGCAAAACTGCAAACCCTTCCTATATAGAACATTATGAATCATTGCCTCTAATTCCTGAAGCAATAGGATTTAAACATAGATTTATTTATTTATACAGTTCAGTGCCAACAGTGAGGACCCAGCTTTACTGTAGCTCAAAGCATGGAAAGTAAGACAGCCCTATTTCCAGACCCCACTGAATGAGTGGGAGCACAGCCTTATACCTACACATTAGAATGGGGTCAACACGTGTCTGCTTTATTTGGAGCCTGCCTAAACCTAGCTTGAAACTGACGACATATTTCTTTGGGGAAGAATCTTGTTATACTTCAGTGGATCTTACCTATGTTCATGGTTTATTCTTTCTCCTGTCAAACAGCATCGCATTCTGCAGGGTCAGCGGAGCCTGCAGGAAAGTACCTTGCTCACTTCTTACCTGTCCCAGGCTCTAAGGCACTATCTCATATCTCATTTACCTAAGAAAAAGAAAAAGAGAAAAGAAAGAGGAAGAAGCATAACTGCTACTCTAGAAAAAAGCAAAAATCCCAGATGACACTCAGAAGAAAAAGAAAAAAGCATGCTTTGGTAAGTCAACTTCTGAAAGAGCTTTCCTTTAAAATGTTAATTTCCTGGGGAAATGATAGGAATTTGTGTCTTTTAAAAACGTGGCACACAGTTATCCCGTTTAACTACCTGTGACATTCAGAACAGCAGTATGGAAAATGTGAGTATAAAATATTAAGTTTGATCCTGCCCTTTGGTACTGCAGTTGAGCATCACTTCCAGCGGTTTAAAATCAGCTTCTGACTGCCTATGCCCCCAAAATGTGGGAGGCTAAACAGGAAAAACTCCTTCGGCTGTGCTTATCTCAGCACAAAAGGTGATGACATTTTATTTAGGGATTGCTGCAAGTGATTTTACTTTATTTGTTATGTGAGAAATGTGATGTTCAGTTTTAATTTACCCTGCCAACACAGAGCAATAATGCCACCACAGCAAAAATGTAAGAACAGGCTTTGTAAAGAAAACCAATCCAACCAGCCAAATAAACAGTGCCCACACAACACAGTGTATCTGTCAAAACCACTGGCACTGTACTTATTTTCTCCTCAGCATTTTTCAGAGATGTTGGTTAAGTTTTTTTTTTCTGTACATGTTCCTCATCCCCTGAGTTTCACAGAGGTCTGTATTTTCAGAAAAATTGTTTAAAATTGACTCATAAGAAAGGTTTGGAGGCAAACCAGATTTATACAAATGCCTGAAGATTCCTTCTGTGCCTGCCTATTCACCCCAAAACCTCTAGAAAATTACATTTTTCCTACACATGAATAAGAATCCATAATAACTGTTGTAGTGGAAGAAATACAGAGGGAGTGAAAAAAAGGGAAGAATAAAAGGAGAAGTGAGACAGGACAGATTCAAACAAATAACACCAGTAAAATACCTAAAAAAAATGTAGGAGAATGGGATGAACAGAATAGAGAGCAGGACAAACAGTGTACTGAAACAAACTAAGCAAAGGAGTTAAAAATCTGATGAGGGAAGAGAAATGACAGAAGTACAAAAGAAAAAAGAAATAATTAAGTAAAAAAATCCCAGAAGAGAAGCTGAAATCCAAGTGCCTGTTCCTTCATTTGTGACACAAAACACTATTTTCCCATTTACTTTGATGGGAGTGAGATAAGACTCTTAATGAAAGTAAGGAAATAGAAAGTTTTCTTGAAGATGAAAGAAAAGCAAGAAAATGCTCCTAGAGAAAAAGAATAAAAATGAATTCAACATTTTGAACATGAAACAGATTCCAAAACAGATATATGATTGTGAATTGTAAAACTCACAAAAATTTTGAAAAAAAAAATTATCACTCTATTTTAACAACGTACAGTGATTTCCCTGTCATAGAAAAAGGTCTTTGAAGAAGCATTGAAGTCAAAGAATCGCAGCTTGCAGTTCTGCCTCTTGTACTGCTTTTGCTCTTTGTCTCTTCTTTCCTCCTTTCTCCTTGATAAGGTGAACTGAAAACAGGTCTCCCTCCATGCAGTTCACCTGGTAAGTTGATCTACACAGTATGTGGCATTTTTAGACTCCTAAAGTATGCCCAGAGAGCAGAGGAGAAATACTTGCCAGTTAAAGCTGCTTCTCTATAGCAAATCTGGGAAAAAGTTCAGTTCCTGACACACCTCTGGGGCTGAAAACATTATTTTTATGATTATCTTGTTATACAACAGTCAGGCATGTAAATGTGATGAGGGAAGGCATTTTATTGCTGACAAGAATAGCATGTGTCGCTGTACAGTTGCTCCAAGTCTCAGGTCTCAGTAGGAAAAATTTAAGGATAGGAGAGGGAAGAAGTAAAGGGATATAACCAGTTCAGTGGTGGAGTTCAAAATGTACCCCAGCACAGCCCTCCCATGGCTCATGGATGCATTTGCATGTGTTCATTTGTTTATATTTGTATATTTTATATGTTTATATATGTATGGTTTTATACATGTATGAAACTTCTGTTCTCCCTTTCCCATTGACTTTTCTTCTCTGTAATCACAGTTTCCTCTTGTTTTCTTTTCTGTAATTAATTTCCTTCATAAAGGGTCAGAGCTAGCTGAGTGATCTAGCTAACTGACCACACTGTGGAAAACATGAAACCAACAATTTGAGAAGCCCTGCAGGATTGCCTTGGGAGGGGAGGGAAGCAATGAGCATCATCTGAAAATGCAGAAGAGCCTGAGTTGCAGGAGGCAGACAAATATGAGCTTGCATCATATTCCTTTCTGCAAGCAATGAGTATGAGCTCAGTTTAATGACAACACTATTAAGTGAAGTGTTTCTGCTGCAGCAAAGAAGCAAAATGTGGGAACACATGTTTTGCTCGTAGGGACAGAGAGGAATGACTGGATTTCTCAGGTACATATGAAATAGCAGCAGGATTTAATGGTAATACTGCAGGGAAAAGAAGTGAGGAGGGAATTTAAAAAAAAATATTCACTTTGTGATGCTGACAAGTACAGGAGATGAGAGAGTTGCCAGTGGTGACAAACAAAGCAGAGGATTTATATGAAAAATATGTAAGGTAACCTCCAGCAAAATGTGAAATATTAGCAAAATCTGGGAAAAGAGGTCTCTGTTGTGTGATTCATCTTGCTGAGGATCATCTAAATGCTGTGGTAATTAACTTCTGAAGTCTTTAGCTTCAAAACATTTTGGACACCTACATGCCTGGGTTTTGTGTTATTCCCTGAGTAACCAACAAAACTGTAACTTGACTAATTTTGGTTTTACCCGTGTGGCTTCCTGAGTGAATCGATGAAGGGAAAACATCATACACGTAAGGCTGAATTTGAGAAAGTTCAGTGTCATAGTGAAAGCAATCACTTTAAAATAACTCCCACTGTTTTCAGTACATTTTAATCTAATGTAAAGGCTGGCTAAAAGTCACTAAATGACTTCATTTTTCTGTGTTTCAAGTGCTCCTTGTTGGCTTCCAGCTGCCATTATTCCTGTATGAACTGCTGTCTCATGATAGGGGAGAAAAGCAGTTACATGGGAAAGTCTCAACATGTCATTCACCTTTCTTCAAGATGGATTTGTGAGAGTGACTTTGCATTAGGTTTGGACAACTAGGGTCTCACGTGATGAAAAGACCTTGGATGTGATCAGTACTTTGGGGTCTGGTCCCTTGCGCAGTTTGCAGCGCTGGAGAGGTATGAAAGCAGTTTAAATATTATATTCCTGTGAGAAAATCCCCCTAGAGCAGAAAGTATGGAAATAGTCAGCAGCTCTGTGAAATCAGAAGTTTTGATGACTCCTTCTGCCTCAGTTTGCCATTTGAAAAAATGAATGCTAATTTACCTGCACTTTAGAGATGCTGTGGGAGGTGACCTACTTAAAGATAGCAAACCAGTTTCCTTTATAATTTTTAAACAGTGTTATTTAGCTAGAATGAGAACACTTGTGAACAATTGCAACCATGGGCTTGAATTCCTAATTGTAAGGCATCCTTTGTTTAACAAATTCATTTAATAAAGAGCGTTTATATCACCTTCACTGGTTTCAAGTACATTAGTGAAGGCTCCAAACGAAATACGTGCCTCCTCCATTTTACTGAAAGACCTTTCTTCTCTCATTGTTATCTTACAATCTACACAATAATAATAGTAGGAGTAGTAGTTATAACAATAACAGTGGCAATAATAATCATCATAAAAAAAATTAAGTACTCCAGTTCTGGTGACTAAAAATCTTCCCATTGATTTCAATGGATACTAGGTATAAGATGAAGTCATCTAAAATTAAACTTCTGGACTGGATCTTTATATAAAACTTTGTGTAGAGCTGTGGATGTCACTGTTGTAGCAGGAATTCACAAAATACAGCTTTTAAAGTCTAATGAACTCCAAAGATACGGAAAGCCAGGGAGTCAATTGAGATACTGGGTTTGTGGCACACTGTAGTTTTTCTCAACCCATTTCCCAATAACTCAGTGTTCCATAGGTGGTAATTACTAATTTCTATTTTCTTCCCAAAGGAGCTGATGACCTTACCATCTCTTCTTTTTCTAACATCCCCTTTTTCCTGGCTGGTGCCATCCACATTTTTCTTTCAGATTGTCTAATTGAGCAACATAATTATATTATACTCAGAGCAGTTACTTCCAGTCTAGAACTGCTCTGAAATTGCAACTTCTATTTCAGATCTAAAAAACATCTATTATTTCCTCTTTTTTGGTTTGGTTTTTTTTTTTTTTTTTCCTACACATTTAGCTTATGGTTGTTCAAAACCAGTTATCACCTTTCTTGAAAATCTTGACTCAATGAAGTTATTATTACAATGATTGTATAAAAGAAGAGAAAAAAAAAGGAAGATATAAGTATCCATATTTTAGCCTGTATTCTGAGTTTTTGGAAATGTTTTCTATCTTCCCCATTGCAGTTTAAGCAGTGTTATTCTAGAGAAAAATGGGAAGGCCCTGTTCTGTAAATAGTCACAATATATACAATTCTGATTAAAAAAAAAGAAAAGGAAAATAGAAATACCTGGAGATGGTCAATCGAGGCATGAATTTTCTGCTGAAACTTTCAAAATTCTGTATATGAACAGAGTTTGTGTGTTTTGGGGGCTTTTATTTGTTTTCCTATAGACTTGTACAGCTTTGGAAAGAAAGAAAACATGTATCTAACCAAAAAACGTAATTGCACCCAATTTAAAGCCAATGAGACCTTCTGATAGAAGTCTACATGTATAAATGTAGGTATCATCTCATTATGCTCTATTATGTTACTCATTGTGATCTGAAACAAAGATTTGTGAAACTGCCTACTGCGGCGCAAGGACAGAACCAAAAATGAGGAAGTAGAGAAATGTAAGTCTTCTGAAGGAAAATCATCTTCTGGATTAGCAGCTGTTTGCTTGTATGTTTGTTAATTTGTTTTCTTTACATCATATAGCATTTTTTTTCCTACTCATATCATATCATATCATATCAATCATATCATATCATATTCTGAGTTAGTAAATGATCTTGTTTCCAAGCTATGACATTTAAATTATTGATTGACTTGGTTTCCAGTAAATATTCTTTCTCTACTGCTCCTCAGGGAAGTTAAAGAGCAACAAAAAGAGATGCCATGGTTATGCTTTCTTACACCAGAGCCCACTCCTGCAGCTTGTGGAAAGAGCCTGACTTGGAGAAAGCCTCTGGGTGCAGCACTGGGCCCCAGGGGAGGTATTGATCAGAACCTGCTTATGCCCTAGGCTTGGTTGCAGCTCATGGAAGCACTGCAGTGCTGCCATCCTGACAGCTGCTGCTGTCAGCAGATCTTTCAAGACTGAAATATAGCCCTGTGATTATTCTTATTATATCTATTATCCCAGATCCAACCAGCTTAACATAGAAATCGAAAAAAAAAGTGCTAATTACTCCCTAGTTATGACTGCTGTTGGGTAACAAATTCTTTCATATGAGAAGCCATATCATGAAAGCTGGTGAAAGTTTAAGGTAATATAAATGAAGCACTAACTTCCTTAGCAAAAAAAAAAAAATTGTGTCTAAGTCAGCTTTTTAAAGAGAAAAATTAGCAAGAGCAGAGAAATCTCCTGTGTGACTGCATGTGCCAACTTCATTTTACTTTTCTGGCATGACTGATATATCCACTAAACCTGCTTCTAAAAGACGTTTCATTTTGGGATCAGACTTTAGATCACAGATCTCATAATAATTTTTCTGGTGTACCATAAATGATGAGAATGTGCTTGATATGCTAACAGGTAATTCAGATACTGTTAAGCCCACCTATATCAGCTAGGTAATGATTCCCTTCTCCCTTTTAAAGTTATTACATTAACATAATGAAGAAACCATAATGTAGAGGCAAGGGCATGTGCAAAACATGCTATGGTGTAAAAATTTACAGGCAAGCAATTAATCTATAGTAACTGTCCTGGGCAGACTCCTCTCCGCCAACATATTTTGGGGTAGCAAAAGCTGTTTTCACTCAAAGTCAAGCAACTTAACATTAATTTGCATTTATCAATGAATAATTGTGCAAATGACCTGACTCTTTAAATTCACTTTGTAGCTTCTTTGTGGCAGGTTATTCATAATTTCATATACTAAAACCTGACTACAAATGAATCCCCACATCTTCATCTCTCTTAGCAACTCAAGAAGTTCCTTATATTGGGAGAGTCTGCATGAAAAAGTAGGCAAGTTATATCAGTAGGAAGCACTGGTACACTAGTATAACTTCATTTACACTGGAGTTGTGGCACTATATTAGCTCCTTTCCAGTTGCAGTCAACGCAGGCTAATGCAAAACTTGTGCATAGATTGGACCTAATATATGTGCTAATGTACAATAGAAAAGTGCCCCTCCTCTGCTTAAAATGACGGATAATACCCACACAGATCACGTCTCTAAACAAATATGTCAGCATTTGGCTTTTGAGTGGCCCCATGATTACTAGAACGAAGATGGACTAAAGTTAATTTATGCCTTGTCGCCTTCATAAAATTGACTGCTTGCAATTTGCATGTACCAAATTTTTTTGTAGATTGAAGTACAGACTAATTTCCCAAAAATTGATCTACATTATAGAACAGTAAATGAGCAAACATCTAGCATCTAATGAACGGGTAATTTTTCCTCACTGAAAACAAAAGCAAAATAATTTATTCTTCTTTTATTATTTGAAGGATGACTAATGAATCAGTTCCTTTCACTTTATTTGAATTGCAAAAAAGATAATTTTACTTTACATGTTCAAAATACTAGTAGTTTAATGGTAGACATAGTCCTGATTTCAGCCCTGGTGTTTTGTCAGTCTAGCACAATTTTCTCAAGTGGAGGATTATAACATTTTTGGGCATCACAGAAAAATGTGAAGAGCTGCAAATGTTAAAAAAAGCAGTACTCTTATATATGCCTAATGCTTACTTATAGAAAGTAGAGGACATGCTGCTGTCATTATCAGCTACAAAAATTTCTACAAAGAAATATCAAGAGTAAAGCAAGCTGCCTTAGTGTGCCGCCCCAAATACAGTTCCCACAGGGTGGAGGAATAAGCATTTGTATCTACCCTGAGTAAATACCTGTACAACGCTTTCACTTTCCTGCTGCAGGGAATCTGATCTCCAGCCTTCCCAGAAATCAGCTGAGAAGGGGCTGCTCTTCTGAGAATTCTGAAGTGCTCTAGCACATCCAGCATAGCCTGATACTCAAAAAAGCCAGGCATACAAAGGAGAAAAAAGTCAATGGCAGTGACAAGTACTTAGCACCTTGGGCAATCAGGCCAGAAGGCATTGTCTTAATCTTCCCACAGGTGAGCCAGGAGGGACAGAGACTATGACTAGTTCAAAGCTCTTAAAAGAACAGGTGTACTTTATCACTTTTTCAGTTCTGCGCTGTCTCTCTCATTTTTGACATCTTTTCTAACTGAAACAGAAACAGAAACAACCTTCCTTGAAGCTGGTCTCTCTAGTTTAATTAAAAGCTTTATTTGATCTTTGTACACATTGTGCTTACTGGTAGCAGTTTCAGAAAAGAAGAATACTGTTTTCAGTCCCACCAGTCATCTCCAAGTCAACAGCAGAGTTATGGTTCAGTGAAGGAAGAAGGACAATTAAGATTACTTTCTAGCTCCAGTCATTTGCATACTTCTGCTTCATCTTCAACTTTTTTCACTTCTTACTTCTCTCTTTCCATAGGGGGTAAAATCTTTCACTCTGCACTATTTTTAATATGTGTAGTGCTTTCTATAAACATTCATTTCCGTTAGCAGTGACTAATAATAGGCTCACCTGAACATGAAAATGGTGCAGTGGTTAAGCAGAATTACTTCTTCAAACTCTCCCAAATAGCCTGGAGTACCTAGTCTTTGCTGACTTCACAGCTATTTCATACTAACTGTAACTATCATGCAAAGGTTCCTCTTGTTTTTCTGCATTTCTCACAGTTTAGAAATAAATTTATCAGGAGAAAATACATACATATGTGTATATATATATGAAACACATATATAATATATGAATTGTCTTAACATCCTAAATTCTGGTCAGCATTAAAGAACTGCATCTATTAAGAATATCTGAAATATTTGCAACAATAATATCACAAATGCCAATGACAATTCCATATTTCCACCCTTCGTCCTCAATCCATTGCTCCACTGCATCTCCATTTTTTCCTGGTTGTCATGGTTTAAACCCAGTCAGCAAATCAGCCACGCAGCCCTCACTCACTCCCTCCACTTCCTCCCACCCCCATCCCAGAGGAATGGGGAGGAGAATGGAAAGAATGTAACTCCCACAGGCTGAGATAAGAACAGTCCAGTAACTAAGGTAGAACACAAAACCACTACTGCTACCACCAATAATAATAATAATGATAAAGGAAATAACAAGGGAAGAGAATGCAACCGCCCACCACCTGCCGACCGATACCCACCCCGACCAAGCAGTGATCTTACCCTTCTGGGTGACTGCCCCCAGTTTATATAGCAGGCATGATGTGCTGTGGTATGGAATACCTCTTTGGTTAGTTTGGGTTATTTTGGTGAGGTGTCCTGTCTCTACTTCCTCCCGGCTTCCCCTCCTCCCTGGCAGAGCATGAGACTCAGAAAGTCCTTGGTCAGAGTAAACATTACTGAGCAGCAATTAAAAGCATCAGTGTTATCAGTGCTGTTCCCAGGCTGAAAGTGAAAAAAAAACAGCACTGCACCAGCTACTAAGAAGGAGAAAAATGACTGCTACTGCTGAACCCAGGACACTGGGCCATGCCAAAATGCTCATTGTGGTGTTCCAAAAGCAGGATGCCAAGTGTCATGAGCTAGCTTTCTGCTTGGATTTGATACCTTATCTCTGATGAGCATTGAATCTTCATTGCTAGCTTTGACTGATAAGCTCAGTATAAAATGATATTTTTTTTTGTCCCAAATCTACTTACTTTCTTAGTTTTAGGTATGAAAATTTGGCTTCAATCCCACAAATTAATTTGAATAACATTTATTTTCAGATTGAAGATCCTGGAAAGCAATTCTCTCAGCATAAAGGGCTCCTCAGGGCCAAGAGAAGTGTAAATATCACTTAACCACCGCTTATCACCTCCCATTGTTTTTTTCTCCCTGATGAAGTCCCAATAACTTTTGTATGTTGTCCCAGAATGATGTATGTATTTTATGAGGTGGATGGGGCTGAGGAAGTTACTGAAGTCTTCTCTCTTTGATCCCTGCTGTGGTATAATTAGATGGTCATGATGCCAAGTTCACTCTCTTCCTCCCTGCAGCACACTTGGTCCCAACATCCCTGCTTTTTCTGAAGGAAAGGTTTAACAAATGGGGTATCCACTCCTGGAAGAAGAACAGCATGGAGATGGCCCTCAGCTGAACCCATGGAAGCCAGCTGGGGACCAGAGAAGGAGGGTGGCAAGACCAATGACCTAGATGCTTTGTTTCAAGGGAAGTCTACATGCGGACACTGATTCTGTGAACACACAAATGCTGATGTAATAATGAAAAATGAAGGTTGGTAATAACAATTATAATTGCACTCAGTATTACTTTGCTCAGGTGTGACTTTATTCAATTAAATGATTAAAAAAGCCCCCAAAAGACCCGCACATAATATGAAGCTGTGTGCAGCATGTGCTGTGTTCTGAATGCTGCCTGCAGTCGCAGACAAGTTCAGTCCAAAGTAAATCATACTGAAAAATCATTCTGATGGCATCTGACACTTCTCACAGCATTTGGGGAGACAGAAATTACTTTAGATGTTGAAATAAATATTTTTTTTCTCTCTCTGCAATATAATTTATTATTCTCAGCATGTAATCAATTTAAATGCTTGTTTGAATACAGGGAGATGTGCCATTGCTCTGCATCAGGAAGGATCTCTTACTCCAAAACATTTGCCTTTGCTACTCCTCAAGATAAAAGTGGATAAGCAAGCCTTCTGCCTGCCTTCTTTCTTTCTGCCCAGCCAATTATTTCATACAAACCTTCAGACAAATGTTCTGTCTCTTTTCTCTCCTCTCCTTTCCTCCATTTGTTTTCTCTCCATACTGTAATTGGTACCTGAATTACAAGAAAAGCCCTAGGATGGGGGAAGAAACACATCCTGCTCTGGGGCTGCCTCAGAAAAAGATGTGGATCTATTCTCTTCATGAGTGCACACCACATGTACCCCAAAAGGAAATTGGCTTTGGTAGTGGAAATAGAGTAGTTGTATCAACACGCTACTGCAGTGGAGCTAGTAAGCCCTACTCAGTGGGGCAGAGCTTTTTTCTCACAGTTATGCTGTGTGGGGGACTACGTGACTGGGGGCATGAAGCTAGAACTTAGCCATGAAGATATCAAAGCTTTTCCATGAAGAATGAGGCAGCCGAAGGCGTCCGGATGAGAAAGCAGAAGGCATCCAGAGGAGCAAGCAAGTCAAGGGGAGTAACTAACTGCAGAACAAGAGCTTGGCAAGATAACAGACTTTAGTAATAAGGCAAAGGGTCATCCAATAATGTGCTGTTGCTAGCTGATGTAACTAATGGCTAAATGACACATGTATGCTAGAAACTGCATATAAGTAAGGGTTTGTAATAGTAACAAAGAACTTCCACTTAATCACCGAAGAAGCATATAACATGTCGTTTGTCCATCTCAACCCTGACAGTGCTGCTTCTGTGAAACCTGGTCCCATGGAAGGTGTCCCTGGCTGTGGCAGACAGTTGGAACTAGATGATCTTCAAGGTTGTTTCCAACCCAAAACATTCTATGATGTTATGATTCTCACACAAACTAGTATCTCTGCCTGAATACCAACAAGGCTGCCCTTTCAGGGAATTTCCAATGTAATCTGTGTTGTTATGCAAATGTCCTTAGTGATCATAATTGTGATTACTGCAATTATATATATATAGTATATGTATAAATTCATGTGCATATATATGTACACTTAAATGTACATTCATATGTATATACCTACAGATTCGTACAAATGTGAATACTCACATCCTCCTAGTCAATTGTGGTGACACAAGTAAACCAACTTTATGGTCAGTGAAACAGATCAACCATATATAGCACGAACAGAGGCTTTTACCTGATCAAGTTGAACAAGGAATAAATGTAAATTTGCCAATTCAGGGAAAGCAACTTACTGCGCTTAGTATATTAGATAGGCATTTTGTTCCACCATCTCTTCTATTAATGCAGTTAAGTCTCTCATTGCTTTGTACTTGGAAGTGTCAGAGTTCATTTAAGTAACAGTGCAGAAGGTGAGGGGATAACTTTTTAGAGGTGGACTGTAAAACATTTACAGAATGGAATCAAGGAGAGGTCGTTAGTGAATGTGATTTTCTACAAGGGACAGTCATTTCAGTTCAAACACTACCTCTCACAACAGTGAAAAGAGAACACTTTACAGAGGGAAAGCTCTTTTACAATCCACAAAATCAGTTTTTAAAATTGAATATAAGAAGTTAAGTGTTTTGGTCAGGGAAAGTTGTTTGGTAATGTTTGAGGTTTCCCTGACTTTTACTTCCTAAGGGAAACTTGAACTGGAATAAGCACCAACTATGCATGTGTGCATCGCCATGTATTATGAAATAAAAGCTTCCTTTTACTCTTTTATTTGTGCTTGTGTATTAAATATTTATGAAAAAAAATGTACTTCCTGATCTGAGTTGTGATTTGTGGTTTGTTTCATGAAAGAGACTTAGCTCAATTCATCCTCCATAAAGCTGCCAGGTTTGGTATTAGCAACAGCAAACATAAGATCCTGGCACATGCCAGCAGATATTTTTTACAAACATATGGGAATTTGAATTATAAATCTAAAAGAAATCCTCCTATTCTTCAGGTTGAGTAGATATTATGAACATGCTCCTTAAATGTGAAAACCAGTTTCTCCCAGCAGAACGAGTATAATCCCCAGTGCTTGACCTGTGTCAGATGTTGTCAGCAAATCACTGGAAAACATTGTAGGGTAGGAAAAAAGTCTGCACAGGCCAGGGAATAGACTGGTGGACTGAAAACTCTTTGCCAACTCTTCTTTGATGAGATACTCTCAAAAATCTACTGGAGTAATGATGATGGAATTGGCATCAAAACATGATTTAAAATTAATTTTTATTCAGAAAAGTGTAATAATAAAGTCTTTAAATACTCCTTCTTCTTGGCATATGGATGAAAATTCAATGTAATAAATGAAAGTCCTCCAGTGGACTATAAGTATGTTTTGGGGAAAAGAAAAAAATATTTCAGATTCTATCTTTGATATAAGATGTACCTTGGATTGCGCCTAATGACTGTTGAAGTCTAAAGAAACAGTATTGTTCCATAATGTTTAGTCATTCCAAAAGCTATATGTTAAAATTTCAAAATTTCATACTTCAGTTTGCATATAATACCACTTTTTTTTCCCACTTTGCTCAGTCCTTGGTGAAGGAATGAGAAGGTTGAAGTCTACATATAAGTGCTTGATGGAAAGAAGATTACATACACAAAGAATAATTACTCACCAGCAGAAATGTTCATGACAACTGCTGGTACTATCATTTTATGATAAAGGTGTGACTGACATAACAGCCACCCAATCTGACAGGCAAAATCACAGCTGGAGGGGTCACGTTCCATATGGAGTGACAAAAGGCCTCAGGGGTGGGTTAGGGTAGGGGATAGGAACACAAGACTAGAGGCAAGGGGAAGAGTGACCCGCTGTGCTTCTGCCATGAAAGTAACCTCTAGGTAACATGCTGAGGTGGGAGAGGGAATGCTCCTTTTGGCCTCAAGCAACCTTTGTTCCTACATCCAGCCCACAACCTACGACTGCCTTAGAAGGCCATAATCCTTTCCAAAATGCAGTAGATGAGCACCATTTCACCCCCGGAGGCTGCCTGCATGACCTGAGCTTGGTCACACCCTCACAGTGCCAGATGACTACTCACATGCCATCCTGCCCTCCTCCGAAAATCTCTCACACTTTCTGTGCCAGTGTCACCATCTGGGGAGCCCCCTCCATACCTTTTGACCTTCATCAGACCCCAGTGCAACACACAATGTCCATGGGTGGGTGGTCTTAAGTATTTTATAACACACACACACACAGATACTTATGGAGTGAACTGGAGGCTGGGAAAAGGAAGCAGTCTGGGTATTACAGGTCGTGTGCCAGCTCTGCTCTCACTGGTGCTACGAAGCTGCAGATTGAACTGAATTAGTATGCTCAGTGTTATGGTTTTTAATATTCTGTTATGCTTTTAATATTTTCAGTCATGAAGAATATTAATCTGCTTTTCAGACTTTAGTCTGAGTCCACTGCAATTAAATGAAGAAGAGTGAGAGGAGGGGAAGTATGAAGCATCTAGTACAGTTTATTATCATATAACATGGGACAAGGTCTGAAGAGGGAACTGTAAGTTACAGCTCTGTGAGCACCTCCACACATCACAGTAAGTTTGTGCCTGTTTCCTGATGAATTGGCACAGCTGCTTTGTACCAGACTTGCAAAAACTATGTGACCTACTCGCAGGAATTTTTTCTTCATAATCCAAAAGAATTACCATATAAGTTCTACTGGAAAGACACAGTTTCTATCCTCACACCATGTGATCTTTTTTCTTTGTGATTCCCCTGAATCACTGGAAGTATATTAATATTTTCTGGTGATACTTTTCAAAATAAAAGTAAAATTTTCTTTAAAGAAGTTCGCTTGTCTAAAAAACATGGTGGGACATTTTGGATCAAGACACTTAGACAAAAGGCTGACATTTTTGTTAAGTCTTTGCACTCCAATCATTTTAATTCTTCATCTTTTAAAATGAAAGGAAAATAAAATAAAGGTATGGGGAAATAAGGGTACAGAAAAAAATAGGAAATTATGAATTGGAAAAATTTGAATTAAACAGTATTTCTCATTTACATAATTTCTCTTAAGAAAGTGACATAAAATCTTTTTGCTTTGAAGGGAAAATCACTACAATTAGTAAAATTTTCAGTATGTTTGAAAAGTTATTTTCCAGAAAAGAAATAATTGATGGAGAAACTATAAAAAATTCTTATTCCACTGAAGTCTATGCCACTTAGCTTGAACCACAACAGGATTTTCAGATGAGCTGTATATTGTCTAAAATAAGCTTTACTTTCATCACTTTAGAATTTGACACTGCAGTTGTGTAAATTGGAATAAAGAAGAGTTCCAAAATTATTTATTTTTTTACAAATTATATATATTTTTTTCTTGTTCAGTTCATTTCCACAATAAACAGTCCTAATCTTAATTAATCTCTTTGTGACTTTTTAATAAGAATTAAATAATAATTCTTATTTCTTGTTACTGAAGAATCTCAATTTGTATATTTAGTTTGGATAACCAGAGCCAAATACAGGATTCAGTGTGGCTTTACAATTTTATCTGAAGTCTTTATAGTTCAGACTTATTTCTATATCACTATTTATGCTTCCTGCAAATTTCCATGTGCATGCATGTGAGTTTACTGCCACAGACACAGCTGGGCTGAGGTTTATTTTGAATGTGAAATGGTCTTTTTCATTTACCTAGGAAATTAGTTAGCTTAGACCTCACCAAATGTGCTGGAGTTTGTCCAGTTATTGTCTTGCATTTATTAATATTGGACTACAACTATATGTCATGATGCAGCCAAGCACCTTTAGGGTGTGCCTAGCTTTGGAGGGGTCTGTGATTCATCTGTGACTGCCTTCTGGTCCTTACTCTTAACTCATGGGCATTGCTACAGGTGTATCTGTGATCACATCTAACCATTACCCTTTTGCCCTGCTGAAAGCTGACAGTTTTTTCTACTTTATTGTCTGTCTTTAGCTTTTCCTAATCCCTGACAGTACGTTATCTTTCATATCATGACAATTTACATTCCACAGTAGCTTCTTGTAACGTGACGCTTATGAGTAATATCTGAAGAATCACAGATTCAAACTGCTCTTTGAATGTACAGCGGCGAAGAAACAAAAAGGGCATCAGTAGATGAAAGCAATTTTGAATTATGTTAGTAAATCCAAAGCTGACTACTGCTTACTTAAAAAAATATTCTGCCCATTGCAGAAAAGGCATAGGCTCTGAAACATGAAATGGAGTTTGAGAATTTTATTTTGAAGTGGGCAATAATGCATCAAGTTGTTGCTCTCTTTAAAAGTTGGTTGAAAAACATCCCTCTTAATATGTCTAAGTTGGGTCCCTTTTTAAGGTTACAGACCTAGGTCTGTGTGTCCAATGGGTGCTGATGGGAAGGGCACAAAAACAGCAAGGGAAAATGAAGAAGGGAGATTAAGCATTAGCTCCACAGGTATTAGTGACCAAAAGCCATTGGCAGAAGAAGATTTGTAGAAAAGCATCAAGTTATATGATTATGGTTAAGGGCAGGCTGTACGTGACTGATGTGTGATGAACTGTTGATATTTATGTTATTGTAGTGCTTGGAGGGGTTCAGTTAGAAGCCAAGTCTGTATTTTACTGTGTGCCTGCATATAGAAAACAGGCGTCTTGAGGAATGTTTCAGTCACCTCAGATTTGGGTACAAACCCATCATTTCCTTCTCTCCTGGAAGAGAAATGGGAGCTATGTACCCTGCTGAGTTCAGTGAAAAGCTGAAGGTCACCAGAAATCAGAATGACAAATTGGACTGATTATGAAACAGTTGTCTTCCTTCTTCACCTCCTCTGTCTCTGATATGTCAGAGAAACTGTTAGCATTTTGCTAAAAGAAAAAAACAACAAACCAACAATTAACAAATCCATGAGGAAACAAAAGTGTATTTTACCATGGGATGCTATCACCATGTCACGTGAAAGCTGTAGTTCATGGACTTGAATGACAAGGTGCTGCCTCAAAGGAGCAGTTAAGTGTTAATCTATCTTTTCCCAAATCTTTCCTTACCATGATGGCCTCTGAGCCATTGTCAGCCCTGGGGTCTTACAACCAGCATGTGTGAGGAGAGGGTAAACCTAACCCAGGACAATTTGATTTGGGAATACACTCGTCTTTCCTCTATTTATCCCTCAGGGTAATTAAAAAACTTCTTTTAAGCCTTGCAAATGGTATTCATCTCCCTTCCACTGTTCATTTGCTTATTAATGTTAATTCTGGAATGAAATCTTTTAATGCTCCAATTCTCCTCCTAGAATTTTTCCCGATTTCCCTAGTATTTATCAGTGCAAACTACTAAATGAGAAAAATACAGAGATGTCTGCCAAAATAACATCCACAGTGAGGATCCTAAGTAGCTGCAGATTCCATACCCAATAGTATAGTACCTGTAGAGCATACCCAAAGTAGCTCTAAAATTTGCAAGTTTGGATGGTAATAACAGCTGCCTCAGCTTCTAAGACTTACTGAGCAGATTTTATAACAACTGCTGCTGCTTTTATAGCAAGTGCTGCTCACTCTTGTCCAGTGCGAGAAGCGTAATGCGTCTTCAACTGTGACTTAATTTCTGGGAGGTGCAATGGTACCTTTGACTACAGCGTAGACATAACCAACAGAGATGATCAATCATCACAGGTAGTAGAATTGTCCCTAAGCTAAGAATACAGAACAAGGCTGCTCTTACCTGCAAATTTTCATTACAAGGATGAAAGCTTTTCTAAAACAATATTCTTGAAGGATAAAAAGACTGTGGTTCCCATGGTGATGAGAAAAAAGGATATTGGAACAAAAATGTGGAGGTCTCTTGAAATAACTAGCAAACATATGATCAGTAATGATGATGAAATGGTAAGTAAACATGGAACTATGGAAATGTATAGTTTAATCAAAAGCTAGGCACAAGATATGGGCCGCTCAGGGTGTCAGGAAACACTGGTTTTTAATGGTTAGGTTTATATGACTTTTGTGTGTGGGAAAGCTGTGCTCATTTTAAAACAAAATTCATAAACGTCATTTTTACTGTTAGATATGGATGTATATTTTTCCCTCCAAGCATAGTTATCCTGAATTGTTTGGGTTTTAAACAAAAAAAAAAAAAACCCTTACTTTTACATGAAAGTGGTTTATAGTATTCTATTAAAGTCCTATTTTAGCAACCTTTCAGAATTTGACAGAATTGTATTGACTTTTTGAAGATCATCAAATATACTGAGTCTGAGATTGCACATCCAGGATTTCTAGAGATCATAGTAGAGGCATAAAGTTTAAGATCCATCTTGAATTCTTAAAGTTGCTAAATTTTCAATATGCATCCAGACAAAATGTTTGCAAACAGTTATGTTGTTAACTGAATTTTTCTATAGCATTTCTTCCCCTCTGTACCCCCAAGGAGTTAGTGCATGTTAGAGATGGCATGTATTTGGACTTTTAAAACATACAGCTACCGCATCATAAATTGCCAGCTAATTTTCAACTTTTCAGCCATGTTCAATCACTAGATTCAAAGCATAATGAAAAAATGAAAAACCATTCTGTGATTTTGCAAAATAAATTAGGCAAAACAAATATACAAAATTAGTTGGTAGATGAAATATGTCCTTCAAAGGAAATGTGAAATTGCTTCAGTGTAAATCAGAATGTGACTGAGAAAAAACAAAAGCCACAGGGAGGTAGAAGAGCAACCTGAGATGACATATTCAGCTCCCTAATTGGTCAAAAATTTAATGGATTAATCTTTTCTTTGACAACATTAAAGACAATT
Organism: Ara ararauna; assembly: GCA_028858755.1. Lineage (NCBI taxonomy): Eukaryota > Metazoa > Chordata > Aves > Psittaciformes > Psittacidae > Ara > Ara ararauna. The sequence goes on from CM054378.1 coordinate 44,898,164, forward strand.
GTTAAAAACACACATCCCTTCTCTGAGTTTCCAATAATCTGGGGAGAGAAACACAGGGATTTGGGTCAGCATGGGTGCTGCATTATACCTTTTAACTGAAGCTGGATCAAACTGCAACCTCTTTAAAATATTAGCAGTTTCCTTGCTTGCCTTCATTGTTCTTCTCCTATGAAAAATCCACCTGACTTTGTCTTGGATTGTCAGCTGCTGATGGATTTAACCAGCCAGCCATATTCACATCTTCCTGCTTGTGTGTTCTCCAGTTTTTAGGATCTCATGCAGTAACTGAGAGAGAGCATTTAGAAATAAATCTATATAATGACCTCACACAGGAAATAATCCATTTTATTCGATTTCTTTCACCATGAATTTAGCTTGCAGACTTGATATACAGAATCCTCTTTTTGGTATACTAGGCAAGATCAAAGGTGACTCTGACTAATCCCAATTCCTTTGAAAAGCTAATCTGAATCATTATGTTTTAGACAACTTGTCTTCTAGGAGGCTTTTCTTTAATAAACCATTATTCTATACAGCACAGGATCTGCCCAACTAAAATAAACCCAAGCATCACAGAATTTTACAGCTGCTGCAATTAAAGGAACATTGTCAGGCCAAACTTTTTTAAAACCATGGAGCAGAATGGTTTTTTTAGACATTTGTATATATAAATTTAGTAAATCAGTCAAGAGCTTTTTCAGAAATATTTTAAATTCAGATAGAATTGTTTGTTGCCAATATGCAAAAACTGAATAAAGAACTTAATTCAGGGCTCATTTTGACTAAAAGCACTTTTGGGTTCATTGCTTAGTGCAAGCAGAAAGCAAGAAATGATCTTATGAAATTATAGGGCCTGATCCAGTGGAACTGAATTAAATAGCATTGAAAATTAAAGTGAATTAAAATCTTTAGGCTCTTTGTCTTTCAGCAGGTGATGCTGCAGTTGATGGTAGCATTAGGAGCATCTGATTTCTTCTGAAAATATCTCTGGGCAAGAATGCCTCTTCAGTACTCTAAACATGGCAGCTATAGGTACTGAAACATTCCAGGTATTGTCATGAAGATATTCCTAAGTGCTTGAAAAGACAAGAATACATTTTTTTCATAAGAGAGGCTGATTCCATTATCTGATTTCCTTTAAGAGAATAAGTGGGTACATTTTCATATTTAATTATATCTACTGCTTTCATTATACCTTGATTTCTCATGTGCCATTTCGTACATTATGCAGGAACAAAAATGAAAGAAGACTCAGTGAAAATCTGGCTACAGAATAGCTGTGAATTTCACCAACTTAAATCTCCTGAAGTCTTTGAAGAAGGGTATACTTTCTGCTGCTGGTATGGCAGTTATGGGATAGCCAGAAGGAGGCTGGGCTCCCCATCACCGGAGGAGGTGAAGGACATCAGTGCCCATCTTCCAGGGACTACACTCAATTGGACCACCCAGGGGTTTCAAACACAACAAACTTGTGTCTTTTGTGGCAATAAATGGAGAGCCATGCCTGAAATATGGCCATTTTTACATACACAAGGGAACAAAGCACAGTGGCTTTCACTCTGATTATCCAGACAACCTTCAAATATTACTTCATCTATAACTGATATAAAGATTTACCAGCTGCAGGTAATTGATGACTCCTCAGCCGTGCCATTGATACAGTGCCACAGACAGGATGCCTTCACAGATTAAAAGCAGTGGCTATGACTGACGAAATCTTAAATCCCCTTTAAAAGCCAAGGGACACCCTTTTTTTTAACATCTTTTAAATTTTTTTTTCTCTCTATCTTTTCTTTGCTGGACTTCCAGGAATTAAAAAAAAAAAAAAAATAAAAAATTTGGAAAAAAAATCATGCATCCTAATTCACGACTATTTCTAGTCCTTTTTAATCCTGCCAGACTTTAACCATGAGAAAGATAATTTTGTTCTAATTTATTATTGCTGAAACACTTGGCTTCGGCTGTCTTCTGTAACTTTCCTGTTAGCTGAGAAAGCTCCATCAGGCATTTTATTACAGGTATTAATATGACATCTGATTAATACAGCTACCATTACAATTACAAACACCTTGTTCCAAGAAGATAATTACATTTCATTTCCTTTGATTCAATTAAATTAGTACACTTGCATTTTAATTTCCCATTTTAAAGTGTTACAGTATAATAGGAAAATTGATTTTTTTGCAATTTTTAATGTTTTTAAAGATTATTAAATCCACAAGAGTAAATGAAGTGCTTAATAAAATGTTAAATATTAGTCACTTTCTGCTACATGGCAACTGTTACTGGGTTGGCCAAGAGAGATTGTCTGAGGAATGGCACCTTTCATTGTAGATTCTGTGAACAGAGTGGATCTAAAGAGTAATTTGGGTCACTTTTGGTTAAATGCAAGAACATTGTCATTAACATTTTGATGTAAGCAAAGTTTTACCTCTTTTGCCTTTCAAATCTAGTCTAAAGATCTTTCATTGAGTCCTGCTAGCTCCTGTGCAAAGATCCTTTTTCCCCTTGAGAGAGGTGTACTCTATCATACATACAACCTGCACTTAAATCTCACTTTCAAGAGACTTCTGACTGTGGCCAAGCTTTAAAAGCCAGAGACTTCATGAGTATTTCTCTAGGCAGAATTAACTACGTCAAGATTTATTTAAAGTGGTACAACAGTTATATGATTGATGAAATAAAACCATAGAATCATAGAATAGTCAGGGTTGGAAAGGACCTTAGGATCATCTAGTTCCAACCCCCCTGCCAGGGGCAGGGGCAACTCCCACTAAACCATGCCACCCAAAGCTCTGGCCTTGAACACTGACAGGGATGGATCATTCACAGCTTCCCTGGCAACCCATTCCAGCGCCTCACCACCCTTACAGTAAAGAATTTCTTCCTCATATCCAATCTAAACTTCCCCTGTTTAAGTTTGAACCCGCTATTTTCCTAGCGTCTGATGCAAATCTACCCTCCTTCAGTCATAAGCCATTCCTCCTTGTCCTGTCACTACAAGCTTTTGTAAAAAGCCGCTCAGCACCGCCTTTGTAGGCTTCCTTTAGGTACTGGAAGGCTGCTAGGAGTCCTGTCTGGAGCCTTCTACCAAAACCATTCATTTTGAGGACCTTAACCAAGATTTTTAAGAACTGTACATTCATTCTCTGCATTCCCAGAGAGTCAAGTACCCCAACTGCTTCTTATTTGACACAGTGTTACACTGCCTTACAGCAGCATGCAGCAATGGCAGGAATGCAGGAAAAGAAGACCATGAGAATGTTAACTGTTCAATAAGCTTCATGTAGGACTCAAAGTTTACTTCTTAAGAGCATGTCAGTCGCCAATTTGTAGAGCACTACATGTTAATAATGGGGGGATGACGCAACTTATGTCAACATATAAGAAATTTCCCTGCATGCCTTTAAGAAAAGGGTTTGTTTAGCAAAATAGGACGCAACATTAGGGGCACACGATCTTCAGCTGTACACAACGTTGAAGATAATTTAAAGTGTATGCTCATGCGACCTTAAGATACTGTAAGCAGGTGAGAGAGAGCTGCCTCACTTGAGAGAAGGAAATGGAGCGATGCGGGCACAAAGAGTAGACTCCGACTCAGAAACAGATTGTTGGGAGCAGCAATAGTAAAGAAAAGGAAGCACCAGGAAAATGTTTTTTTCTATAGCTACCACAGACAGAAGAGAACCACTGTTGTTCCTGACCCACTCTGGTGCAGATGATCCTTTGTGGATACTGGAACAGTGCATTCATAAAAGAGAACCTGCCCAAATGCTTATGGAGCAGTGAAGAGAGAACTATGTAGCCAACATGCTATTTTATGTCAGATTCATCCCACAGATGTCCTGCCCTATCCAAACAGGCACTAAAAGGCAAGTGGGGAAAGATAGAAGTTATGCAAGAGAAACTGCAAAGGGGGGAAAAAAGTACTGGCTGAATGTTAGCCAAACTCAATATCCTGAAAAAACAAACCAAAGTTGTAAGCATCATACACAGGTTAGGAGTGATTTGTTGGGGGTTTTTTATAGATAAAACTTGAAGGCTTTTCCTTTTCTTCCTGTCTGCACAATCATTTTTGTTAAAACCTTTCCATAGGGTGTTAAGTAAAGATACCAAGTTAACATTTGGAACACATTACAGTCCCTGCATGCGCACAGAACAAAAAATACCACACAAACAAATATCAATGTACTGCCCCAGAAATGAAGTGTCAGTCTGGCTCTGAACATTTATAAATCAAAGAAGTGTGAGATTACTATCCACTTGGAGTTTTGTCCTCCAGGGTGCTCAAAAGCATGCCAATTAGTGCCAGTTGTGCTGAGAGTTATTCATTAAGTCTATCAGGAAACTGCTCTGAGATTTAGGGGTCTCATTAATTCCTCTAAAAACATCAGAGCTGGTGCTTGAATCATACTGGGAAATACAAGTGCTTCTTTTTAAGATAGCCTATGTATGCTTCAGTGTGGTCAAAAATAATTTTTGGTGAGGGTTATAAATGGCAGAGTACGCTGCTTGCTTCACTCATGCCTGCTGGAGTACTGCTACTGGCACTTGCAGGCAGTCCTTGCCATGATGGTGGGCTCTCTCTTTGTCTACGCATTATAGCAGGATCTCACCATGAACGTACTGCTCCCAAACATGTGATGTGATCTGTAGTTTTCAGGTGTAAGTTCAGATCATACAGACAAGCAAGAAGAATGACAGGAAGAAAATTTCTACTCTTATGGATTTTTCTGTACTTCAGGGAAAAGCAACTGGGATTTTCCTCTCTTCCTGTTCCCATCTGGCTGGCCTTAGCACCAGCTGGCTCACCCTACAGAGCCTCTTGTGAGGTGGTATTTATCAGTACAGACCTCAACTTTTTTGTGTTCTGGTGTTCAGTTGGCTAGATTCTCCTTAGCAACAGAAAATACTATGGGTGGTTTTCCTCTTTAGCTTATGACATGAAAGATGAATATAACACTTGATACTTTTTCCTGACAGACACAAGTATGGGTGCTATTGTTATCCACATAAAGCTCAAAGTTTCTTGTATGCCAAATTTTTGAGATTCAAGTCCTAGTGATAGTATTTTCCTCTAGAAGAAACTCTGAACATTGTACCCATTTTTTAGTTAATATCTTTCCATTTTTTGTCAGCACATACTCTGATGAAATCTGTAAATTTGTAATTGTCATGGGTTCAGCAGCAGCAGTCATTTTTTTTTTTTTCCTCCTTCTTGGTAGCTGGTGTAGCACTGTGTTTTTGATTTTCAGCCTGGGAACAGTGCTGATAACACCAGTGTTTCTGTTACTGCTTAGTGATGTTTTGGTCTGGCCAAGGATTTTCTGAGTTTCATGCTCTGCCAGGGAGGAGGGGGAGCCGGGAGGAGGCAGAGACAGGACACCTGACCCAAACTGACCAAGGAGCTATTCCATGCCACAGCACGTCATGCCCAGGATGTAAAACTGGGGGGGGCAGGAACCCGGAAGAGTTCAGTTCACAGCTCGGTCATCGAGTGGTGAGCAATTGTATCCTCTTTCCTTGTATTTCCCTGATCATTTTGTGGGTGGTGGTGGCAGTGGTGGTTTGTGTTATACCTTGGCTGCTGAACTGTTCTTGTCTCGACTAGTGGGAGTTGCATTCTTTTGATTCTTCTCCCAATTTCCCCCCCCCCCCCCTTGGAGTGGGGGGGAAGAAGGAGGGGAAGTGAGTAGTCGGGCTTTGTATTAGAAGGGGTGAGCTATTGTATCCTTCCCTTGTATTTGCCTTGTCATTACTGTTATTGGTGGTAGCAGTAGTGATTTGTGTTATACTTTAGTTACTAAACTGTTCTTATCTCAACCTGTGGGAGTCGCATTCTTTTCTATTCTCCTTCCCATCCCTCCAGGAGCGGGGGGAAGAAAGAGGGGGGAGTGAGAAAGCGAAAACTGTGTGGCTGACTGGACTTAAACCACGACAGTTCTTTTTGGCGCCCAACGTGGGGCACGAAGGGTTGAGATAACGACAGGATTAATAACCACTCGTCACAATGCTGATTTATTGGCTCTCAAAGTTGTTGTTCTGGTTCTCACGGGTTCAGCATATGACACTTTACTTACAGCCGGTGTTTCTTATCTTAACATTTCTCAGACATGGGCTTTTGGTTAAGGCTCTTGTTATATTGTACTCTATTGCACTGATTTTTAATACAGTAGACTCAATGATCATGAAACTGATCCGGTTTTGGTTCCCGATGTGGTCACCAACTCTATACTTTGGGAGGTATATAATAGAAGTGTTTAGCAATTACACATCTTTTTTCACCTCCTTGGGTGGTCAACCTGTGAGAGAGACATTCTTTTATGCTCCCAGCCCCCCCACCAGACCGTTTACAGCATCGTTTGAGAATTTTGAAGGTTTTGAATGGCCTTTAGATACCCTTGAGACCTGCCTGCTGATTGTGATGGGGATTGTTGTGCTGGTGCGCATACCGAGTGTGTTTTTCTCACGACTTTTTCGTCTGGTCCCGAGAGTTAAGCAGAGTGGGGTGTGGGCCTTGTCTGGGGTTAGTCTGCAGTCTAGGATGACTAAAAGATTTTCTCCAAGCCTGGACAGTCATGAGTGGCAGGGTGTGTGGGACAGTATGGGCAAGCATCTAGGCCAGTGGGCCCCTCCAGTGTTTTGGAACTTCACTAATGAACAAATGCAGAATCCAGAAAAATTAGTAAAACACTTAAAGGCGGTGTGTTGTCATTCTGGTCACACCAGAGATGGACAAATCACGGCAACGTGCTGGGGCTTGGCCTATGCTTACAGAGCCTTATTCAACACCGTCCAGCACCTTCAAAAGGAAAAAAATGTCCCTGGATCTGAGGGTGGAATAATGGACAGCGCAACTGCTCCAGCTCTACACAACAGCTACGCCACCCCCAGAGACAAGTACAGCAGCTACTCAAACTTCAACAGTAATGGACAGCGCAGCTACTCCAGTTCCAAGCACAGCAATTACACCACCCCCAGGGACAAGTACAGCAGCTACTCAAACTTCAACAGTAATGGACAGCGCAACTGCTCCAGCTCTAAGCACAACAGCTACACCACCCCCAGGGACAAGCACAGCAGCTACTCAAACTCCAGTGACAAGTATAGCAGCTACCCAAACCACAGTGATAATCACCGCAGCTAAACCAGAGGACCAACTCGTACCAATATCGGTTGCCCCTGTACGCAGGAGGAAAAGCAAAAAAGAGGCAATAAAGACAAAACAAGATGAAGAAACAACATACTCATCACCTGGGACAGCATCTGATCAGGAGTTATTATCACATGACGAAGAAGAAGAAGAGGTGACTTCCCGATCTCGGACCTCAACCGAGCTCCGGAATATGCGAAAAGATTTTACCCGTCAGCCAGGGGAGCACATCATCACCTGGTTGCTCCGATGCTGGGACAATGGGGCCGACGGTCATGAACTAGAAGGCAGTGAAGCCAAACAGCTGGGATCACTTGCTAGGGAAGGGGGAATTGACAAAGCAATTGCAAGAGAGAAAAAGTCCCTCAGCCTTTGGAAGCGGCTCTTGGCAGCTATGAAAGATAGGTTTCCATACAAGGACGATGTTATGAGTCGTTCGGCCAAGTGGACTACCCTGGAAAAGGGCATCTAGTCTCTGAGGGAATCAGCCATTGTAGAGATGATCTACAATATCAAGCCGAATAATGGGAATATACCCATAGATCCAGATGAAGTGGAATGTACACGACCTATGTGGCGGAAATTTACACGGAATGCACCCCCATCATATGCCCACTCATTAGCAACAGTAACCTGGAATGACGCAGTACCACCAACAGTGGATGAAGTGATTCATAAACTCAGAGAGTTCGAAGACAATCTCACCCCTTCCATCATCTCAGCTGTGGAAAAGCTGTCCCAGGACCTCAAACAATTGAGAGACGATTTATCCAGCTCCTCACGTGTACCAACACACGTCTCAGCTATTAACAAAAGGCGTCCTACTGTTCGAGAGAGAAGATATAGAAGGTATACACCACGGGGCACCCTATGGTTTTACCTGCTGGATCACGGGGAAGATATGACAAAGTGGGATGGAAAGCCTACTTCAGTTTTGGAGGAACGGGTGCGTGAATTGAAGAGGAGAATAAAGGTCAAGGCTGATCACCCCATGAAGGCTGCGGCTTCAGTCTCTGGTGAGCAGGCTCCCAGATGGAGCGGAAGAGATGATTTTACTTCAGCTCCTGTGATAAAGAAGAATAATCCCTTTCTACAAGATGTGAGTGACCAATGTGATGACTATTAGAGGGGCCCCGCCTCCAGCCAGGTGGAGGTAGGGGACAATCGGATTTATTGGACTGTGTGGATCAAGTGGCCTGGCACAGCAGTCCCACAGAAGTATAAGGCTCTAGTAGATACCGGTGCACAGTGTACCCTGATGCCATCAAGCTGTCGAGGGGTGGAACCCATTTATATTTCTGGAGTGACAGGAGGGTCCCAAGAGTTGACTGTACTGGAGGCTGAAATCAGCCTGACTGGGAGGGAATGGCAAAAACATCCCATTGTGACTGGTCCAAAGGCTCCATGCATCCTTGGCATAGACTACCTCAGGAGAGGGTACTTCAAAGACCCAAAAGGGTATCGATGGGCATTTGGTATTGCTGCTTTGGAGACAGAGGAAATTGAGCAGCTGTCCACCTTGCCTGGTCTCTCAGAGGATCCTTCTGTTGTGGGGTTGCTGAAGGTCGAAGAACAGCAAGTGCCAATCGCGACCACAACAGTGCACCGGCGGCAATATCGCACCAACCGAGACTCCCTGATTCCCATCCATAAGCTGATCTGTAGATTGGAGAGTCAAGGAGTAATCAGTAGGACCCACTCACCCTTTAACAGCCCCATATGGCCAGTGCGAAAGTCTAACGGAGAGTGGAGACTAACAGTAGACTATCGGGGCCTGAATGAAGTTACACCACCCTTGAGTGCTGCTGTACCGGACACGCTAGAACTTCAGTATGAACTGGAGTCAAAGGCAGCCAAGTGGTATGCCACGATCGATATTGCCAATGCATTTTTCTCAATTCCTTTGGCAGCAGAGTGCAGGCCACAGGTAGCTTTTACTTGGAGGGGCATCCAGTACACTTGGAACCGACTGCCCCAGGGGTGGAAACACAGCCCGACCATCTGCCATGGACTGATCCAGACTGCACTGGAACAGGGGCAAGCTCCAGAACACCTGCAATACATTGATGACATTATTGTGTGGGGCAATACAGTGGAAGAAGTCTTTGAGAAAGGGAGGAAAATAATCCAAGTCCTGCTGGAAGGTGGTTTTGCCATAAAACGGAGTAAGGTCAAGGGACCTGCACAGGAGATTCAATTTTTGGGAATAAAATGGCAAGATGGACGTCGCCAGATCCCCACAGATGTGATCAACAAGATAACAGCAATGTCTCCACCAACGAATAAGAAAGAAACACAAGCTTTTTTGGGTGTTGTGGGGTTCTGGAGGATGCACATCCCGAATTACAGTTTGATTGTAAGCCCTCTCTATCATGTGACCCGGAAGAAGAATGATTTTAAATGGGGCCCTGAACAACAACAAGCTTTTGAGCAAATTAAACGAGAGATAGTTCATGCGGTAGCCCTTGGACCAGTTCGGACCGGGCCAGATGTCAAAAATGTACTGTACACTGCAGCCGGGGAGAATGGTCCTACCTGGAGCCTCTGGCAGAAAGCTCCAGGGGAGACTCGAGGCCGACCCCTCGGCTTTTGGAGTCGGGGATACAGAGGATCTGAGGCCAGCTATACCCCAACTGAAAAAGAGATACTGGCAGCCTATGAAGGGGTTCGAGCTGCTTCGGAAGTGATTGGCACAGAAGCACAGCTCCTCCTAGCACCCCGGTTGCCAGTGCTGGGCTGGATGTTCAAAGGAAGGGTCTCCTCTACCCATCATGCAACTGATGCTACATGGAGTAAATGGGCTGCACTAATTACACTACGAGCTCGAATAGGAAATCCCAGTCGTCCAGGAATTCTAGAAGTCATCATGGACTGGCCAGAGGGTAAAGATTTTAGAATGTCACCAGAGGAGGAGGAGATGATGCGTGCTGAAGAGGCCCCACCATATAACGAACTGTCGGAAAGTGAAAAGCAATATGCTTTGTTTACTGATGGGTCCTGTCGCATAGTGGGAAAGCATCGTAGATGGAAGGCAGCCGTATGGAGTCCTCGACAACAAGTTGCAGAAACTGCTGAAGGAGAGGGTGAATCGAGTCAGTTTGCTGAGGTGAAAGCCATCCAGCTGGCTTTGGACATTGCGGAACGAGAAAAGTGGCCAGTACTTTATCTCTATACTGACTCATGGATGGTGGCCAATGCCCTGTGGGGGTGGTTGCAGCAATGGAAGCAGAGCAACTGGCAACGCAGAGGTAAACCCATCTGGGCTGCTGCACTGTGGCAAGATATCGCTGCCTGGGTGCAAAACCTGGTGGTCAAGGTACGCCATGTAGATGCTCATGTACCCAAGAGTCGGGCCACTGAGGAACACCAGAACAACCAACAAGTGGATAAAGCTGCTAAAATTGAAGTGGCTCAGATGGACTTAGATTGGCAACGTAAGGGTGAATTATTTTTAGGCCGGTGGGCCCATGACACTTCAGGCCATCAGGGCAGAGATGCGACATACAGATGGGCTCGTGATCGAGGGGTGGACTTAACAATGGACACTATTGCCCAGGTTATTCATGAGTGTGAAACATGTGCTGCAATTAAGCAAGCTAAATGGTTAAAGCCTCTTTGGTATGGAGGACGATGGCTGAAATACAAATATGGGGAGGCCTGGCAGATTGATTATATCACACTCCCACCAACCCGCCAAGGCAAGCGCCATGTGCTTACCATGGTGGAAGCAACCACCGGATGGCTGGAAACATATGCTGTGCCGCACGCCACTGCCCGGAACACTCTCCTGGGCCTTGAAAAACAAATTTTGTGGCGACATGGCACCCCAGAGAGAATTGAGTCAGACAATGGGACTCATTTCCGGAACAACCTGATAGATGCTTGGGCCAAAGAGCATGGCATTGAATGGGCATATCATATCCCCTACCATGCGCCAGCCTCTGGGAAAATCGAACGGTACAATGGGCTATTAAAAACTACACTGAGAGCAATGGGTGGTGGGACTTTCAAACATTGGGATATTCATTTACCAAAGGCCACTTGGCTGGTCAATACCAGAGGATCTGCCAATAGGGCTGGCCCAGCCCAGTCAGAACTTCTACATACTGTGGAGGGGGACAAAGTTCCTGTGGTGCATATAAAGAATTTGTTGGGGAAGACAGTCTGGGTTATTCCTGCTTCAGGTAAGGGCAAACCCACTCGTGGGATTGCTTTTGCTCAGGGACCCGGATATACTTGGTGGGTAATGCAGGAAGATGGGGAAGTCCGATGTGTACCTCAAGGGGATTTGATTTTAGGGGAAAACAGCCAATGAACTCAATTGTATGCTGTTGTCTGCTATGTAATACTTTCGTAGCCCGACAACTAGATGTCTTCAAGTCATCAGCGACGGGCCCTCTGATCGTCATCCCAACAGAGAATGAACTTTAATGAAACCGGGCGAGTTCTACAGTAAAGGAACGATCAGCATCAGCAGGCAACGATCCAACGCTGCACACGGCTTCCGCTGCTCTGAAGGACTGTTACAGGAGATGGAGCTTGACGTCACGGACCAAATGGACTCAGCAGCTTTGTAGGGATTGGTTTATGCACGAAGGGATGATCTCTCTCCCTCTGTATGTATGTGCCGATGTGTATATATATATGTGATGGTATATTGAAAATGTGGGATCCGAGCATGACGTGAATGGTATGGAATAAGGGGTGGATAATGTCATGGGTTCAGCAGCAGCAGTCATTTTTTTTTTTTTCCTCCTTCTTGGTAGCTGGTGTAGCACTGTGTTTTTGATTTTCAGCCTGGGAACAGTGCTGATAACACCAGTGTTTCTGTTACTGCTTAGTGATGTTTTGGTCTGGCCAAGGATTTTCTGAGTTTCATGCTCTGCCAGGGAGGAGGGGGAGCCGGGAGGAGGCAGAGACAGGACACCTGACCCAAACTGACCAAAGAGCTATTCCATGCCACAGCACGTCATGCCCAGGATGTAAAACTGGGGGGGGCAGGAACCCGGAAGAGTTCAGTTCACAGCTCGGTCATCGAGTGGTGAGCAATTGTATCCTCTTTCCTTGTATTTCCCTGATCATTTTGTGGGTGGTGGTGGCAGTGGTGGTTTGTGTTATACCTTGGCTGCTGAACTGTTCTTGTCTCGACTAGTGGGAGTTGCATTCTTTTGATTCTTCTCCCAATTTTTCCCCTCCCCCCCTTGGAGTGGGGGGGAAGAAGGAGGGGAAGTGAGTAGTCGGGCTTTGTATTAGAAGGGGTGAGCTATTGTATCCTTCCCTTGTATTTGCCTTGTCATTATTGTTATTGGTGGTAGCAGTAGTGATTTGTGTTATACTTTAGTTACTAAACTGTTCTTATCTCAACCTGTGGGAGTCGCATTCTTTTCTATTCTCCTTCCCATCCCTCCGGGAGCGGGGGGGAAGAAAGAGGGGGGAGTGAGAAAGCGAAAACTGTGTGGCTGACTGGACTTAAACCACGACAGTAATGACATCTGCTTTTTATATATCTGTATCGTTATATATGCCTTGAATATGTTTATCATATAGCCTTTTTCTTATAAGGACATTAAATAGGATTAGCAATTGAAGTTCTTCACAAAGAATTTTTAAAAATATTTTTCATTTGTTTTTTTTTAGTTACTTATTTTTCTGTGCTGTAACTTAAGGCAGGATAGCAAAATGAAATTACTATTGGTACTACAAAAGCAACAATAACTGATAAATCTGGGTAGGCATCTCTCTCATCTAATCTTTTCTTTCTTCATGCTTGCAGAACATTGGAGTTAAGACTTGAGATAGAGAATAGAGTTTGCCTCAATGCAAATAATGTATGTATGGGTGATATTTTTTCTGCTATTTTCTTTTCCCCTTTTAACAAAGGCATTTAAATTTATTTTTATTCATTTAAATACCAAGAAATGTGAATTAAACAAAATTATTTCCATATTGTGGTTTTGAATTTTCACCTTTAAAATCTTTCCAAAAGGGAGTGTATATTTGTTGTTAATAACCCTAATTTCACAGCCTCCCCATTTGCACATTGTCGTGTTCTGATGCAGCTTTAACTGAAATGTGTGTGTGACTACACAAATACAAATATGGATTATATGAAATTAAGAACTACTTAGTAAAGGCTTTTGGTTTGTTTTTTTTTTCTTCCCTGAAAGCATTAAATTTAAGTATTTACCTTGATGTCACATTTTCAAAAATCATTGTGTAACTCTACAGGATATACAGTGAAATTCTCATGGATACTACTGGGAACAGAATTAGTTTCATGGGTCAAACACTTCTGAAAACTTTGTGAAGACTCGATGTGTTTGCAGAAACTCCAGAAGGGACCCAGGGCTTTTATTTTCTCCATCTACAATTTTTGATACATTAGGCTGTATTAAGTTTGATTTTTTTTTTTCTCTTTCTTGGTGTTTATGACAGATTTTTTTTTTCTGTCACTTTTCCTCATTGCTGGAAAACTAGATGACTTGAGAAAATGTTTTACCTCTCAGGCAAGGCAGCCAATATCTCTTTTTTGTCTAGAATTTCATAAAACTTGGAGTTGAGCTGCTTAGTTCCTTATTTCTTTTCTTTGTTATTTTGTAATTGTTTATGCCCTTATTCCTTTTAAATGATTCAGAAGGTGACCTTGAAAACTAATAGAGTAAGGATTTCTAAATAAATAAAAGCACTATATAAGCACTAAAGCCTTGTAATACTGGTTGTAAGCTGTGTAGCTACTTTGCCGTCACTGGTCTAGACTGGCTTTGGGGGGAATGGGTGCCACGGAGGGCTCAGCCACTCCGGGGTGCATTCCTCTTCCAGGGTCCATTGCTTTAACTCTTTATTATCTCTGAATTAGGTTGTCCACATTGGCAGCAAATAACCTGGCTCACCACCTAGTCCCAGGGTGAAGTCTTTGACTTCCTCTATGTCTAAAGTCAGCTAGGATCTGTTACGGGCATTTCATACCTTCTGGTCTCCCTCCCCATGTGTTAAAGAAGTGGGAAGTTAGGGGCAGTTACTTTGCACAATTAATCCATTGCTTCTCCGTTTTTCCAGATCATATGGGATTAATCTGACCAGTGAGACCAGAGCAGATGTAGTCCAGGGCCCACAAGTGGTGCTTTAAGGTGAGCTTTTCCACATGGTACATGCCTATAAAGATTCAGAATGTGACTGTGACCATTTTTATCAAACTGAGTGTAACTTATGCCAATTTCTTGATGTCATTTGTTCAGTTGTATCTGTGTACATCATGTATCCACAAAAAATTTTTAATTCTCAGAGAAAAACTGTGTTCCTACTGAGAAATATAAAAGCAGGAATTAGTGTTGAAACTTGCAATATTTTGCTATAAACCTGGTCTTTTCCACTGTAGAACAGTGAATTTCAGCTGACCAATTTATCTGTGAAATGCTTCCTTATGCCATAAAATACTATAGGGAAGGATGGACTCTTTTCAAACAACACATGAATACTGCTGCCAAAATTTCATTTACTTAAATAGAATTACAGTCCACATTTAATGAGGAAAGTGCTTACACGTGATGAAAGGGCTTCTGTAGTTACACTGCTTTTCTGATTAACACTTCTGAGCTACAAACCAAACTAACCAAAAGTAATAAATTTTATTTAACAGCTCCAAAATTATGACAGAAAATAAAATCTACAGTGCTGTAAATCTTTCTCCTTCTCCTAAAAGAATGAAATGCTCTGTCTAAATGAAATGCTTTATTACTGAAAGCAGTATTTTCTTAATTTCAGTTTATAATGGACATTTGATCAAAAGAAAATCAGAAAAAAAAAAAAAAGAAAAAAGAAAAAGGCCAGAAGAATATGCTCATGAGAGATGTAGGTTTCCATTCTTTTAAGAAGCACAGCCCTGGATCAGGCATCTGTGTCCTGAGGCCCCTTTGCCACAAGAGGCAAAGGAATGAGCAGAGCTGTCATAGGCAGCTAATCCGAGATTTTGAAAAGCAGGCACCTTATTTTGACTTGTTCTGCAGTTCTTCCTATTAAATCTGGTTTAATGTTATGAGTTTATATTGGCCCTGTCTTGTAATATACAGAGGTGCATATCTTTTGAGGTAGGGAGAGCAGAAGTAGAGATGGGTAGAGGAATGATGAAATCAGGAACCAGCACCACCTCTTTACTCAAGCAGGGACCCTCTGCCTGCCCACATGCATGTGCCTGACTTAGTCATATATGAATAGCTGAAGCCTTGGACCCTTTATATCCTATGGGATTTTATGCTCCGACTTTAAAGGAAGTGGTTTTTCAGTCAGAACTAGGGAACTTTCTTCACAAGTACATTTATTAGATTGAAATATAGTTTCCCATAGGAAGTGCTAAAGGCAATAATACTAATTCACTTCAAAGCTTTTTTCCATGCTACTTCTGTGCTTCTATGAGTGTTTTGGTTTCTATTTCACTTACACAAATAAATATTTAACTCCAGTTTTAAGACTAAAATTACATTTGTTATATGCCTTATTTGGAAAGACCCTTACTAAATATCATATATTTCACGAGATTAAATGAAGTAACATTTTGTTTAATAATTATGAGAATAATGAAAAAGTCAGTAGCGCACATGTTTAAATATATAACAGAGCACTAGACCCAGCTGATAGGAGAACGTAGTAAAATGCATCTAAATTCTCAGTCTTAAAGGGAATTATGGTGACAGTTCTAAATACACATTACTAAATGAAGGATTTCAATTTACACACAGAAAAACCAGAAAATTTTTTGTAGAGGAAGTAATAGGTACTATTTTCCAACTAGGACTACTTCAGAAAACTTCAATTATGAAGGCCATTAGTCTGAACTCATTTACCAGCACAGAATTCACTTAAAACTGATTATAGTAGCAACTAATCTGTCATGCTTTTTTTTAAATACAAAGAACAAGAAAAATTGAATCAATGCAGTAATTATACTAAAATGTCTTCATTCTTCATAATTGTTTTTATATTAACAAGAAAGCAATATAACCAACAAAGTAGTTACTTATTTCTATCTGATACTGATTTTTGTAAAAAAACAAAACAAAACAAAACAAAACAAGAAACCAAAACCTGAACTAAGTACTCTAAAACTCTTCTTTTACCCTGCCTTACTTTTTATATCAAGATGAAAAATTGATGCATTCAGTGAAATAATTAATCTAAATATTTCTCTTTTTTGCATATATTTATCTAATGTGTGTTGAAGACAGAAAACAACAAACAAGGCAATGAATTGAATACTGTAGAAATTGAAATCTTTATATACTTTCCTGCCTGGATGACTTATCCTAGGCTGAAAGGAAATACAGTTTGATGCCTTTCCTAACATGGTTTTAAACAGGGTTGCAACTGGGCTTTGCCAGGAAAGGCACTTTGAGACGTTTGTTTTCTGCTCCCTTCCCTTCTCCTGCAAAATGATGCTGTCTGAGCAACGCGCTGCAGACAGCGCACAGACACTGATGTGGGGATCCATGCAAGTACTGCTCAAGAAGTGTCCCCCTGAGCTGGAGCAGCTGTAGTTCTGTATAGGCTGTCACTCATTTAAGCTGAGGTTAAATTCAGAATTTGCATTAGATGTAGGTTGAGGAAAGAAACTTGTTTCAGGGTGATGCAATGTGCAGGATAGGACTGAAGTTGGTGCTTGCCCTCACTGGGTTGTTGAACTGTGTAGTTCTCTTCTGCAGTGAACAAAAGCCCCTAGCTATGGCTCAAGGTAGCGCTAAATTTTACTGCATCTGCTGCTGCATATACACAACTTCCCTGGGCAACCCATTCCAGTGCCTCAGCACCCTTACAGTAAAGAATTTCTTCCTCATATCCAATCTAAACTTCCTCTGTTTAAGTTTGAATCCAATAGAGTTATAGAATCGTTAGGGTTGAAAGGACCTTAAGATCATCTAGTTCCAACCCCCCTGCCATGGGCAGGGACACCTCCCACTAAACCATGCCACCCAAGGCTCTGTCCAACCTGATCTTGAACACCGCCAGGGATGGCTGGATCTGTACATACTGATATCAGAGACCGGTGACCCCTCTTTAGCTTCTGAAGTGTACATAATCTGTGTCTCAGAGACATGGTAGGACTTTCAGAATTTAGCAACAAGTCTGTGTTCTGTGAAGGCTGCTGGCTCAAAAATATAGCCTACCTCAAAACCACTTCTTTCTTCACGAATTTAAGTAATTAGAGATAAAATACTTACTTATTCAGCTCCTTCAGTCTGGAACTGTTCCTGAAACCTTGGATTCAGTCTCAAGTCAAGATTCAACTATGTGTGTATATATATAAATACTCTACACATATATATATCTTTACATATTTACATTTATATATGTTATATCATACTTATTTACATTTACCCTGGAATGACAACAAAGTATTCAACTTACTGACACTTGCCCTTGCCCACTCAGGTCTACGAATGGGTCTAACTCATCAGTCCCTGGTCTCCCAGAATGAATCCTTAATGCTGAATTTGCTGCCATAATCTTGTGACCCACATGTCCCTCCCTCAGACATTCCCATTGTCACTAATCCTTATTCTAATATTAGAATTTAGAGTATTATCCCTGCAGGCACTTCTGGCTCAAAGCCTGACTTTAGTCAACACTAAAGCTGAATTTCCATTACAACAGGGGACCTCATTATCCCCTTAATGGTAATACATCTTTACAAAACCTTATTCTTTTCCTAGGGTACTTGGTTGAGAAACCTAGCATTTCAGGTTCTGCTGAGTCCTAATTCCAAGTCTAACACCAACATCAACACGAAATTCAATTGTTTCTGAAGGAGCATTAAATCTTACCTTCTGTCAGAACTGTGCCACGTTTTTCTCACTTTCCAACAACAGGCTTTAAGTAAGCCCTAATATTCTTGCACTTCCCAATAAGAGATTGAGGTCTCTTGTCTTTAGCCTCTGTCTCACCCACATTGCGATTTTAAAGAAAATGATTCTACCACTTTCTATGGGTTACCACCATATGCCTGAAAATCAGAACTGATTTTAGATTTAGTGCTTCTGTTGGTGTTCCTGATCCTAGTAGTAGCATCTTGAGAGGATCTAGAAATTAAAGTACTGATGGTTTTGGCCTGAGACCTGATCTATGTTAGTACAATATCATAGCTTAGTTACACCAATACAAGCTAGAAACAAATCATAATCATCTCAGGCCCTGATGACATCCAGATGCTTAACTATATAAGTTTAGAAGGATAAAGACACAAACCTGACTCATGATTTGTATTATCTCTCTGAACTCCAAGTACCATCCTTTGCTTATTTGTACTCCAGCAACCTTTCCTTTTTCATGGCTTCCCTTCCAGTTGCAACTACATCAGTGCAGCTCAGCCCAGTTCTGCAAGTCTTGTGCTTTGCTTCTATCAAGAAGCAAAAACTGTTTCCTCTACTCTTAGACCAGAGATTATCATATCCCTTGTTACTAAATGTAAGCTTTTGTTTGGCCATAGCAAAAAATCACAGAATCACATCTTTCTCATCCAGAAATTATCAGAAATGCTTTAAGATTTTTCTATAAGTTTTCAACATTTTAGCCACAAGGATATAAAATGATTTAAGCAGTAAAACTATTTTTTTAGACATTATTTCCTCAAACTTGAACTCAAATAAGCTTTGCTGACAAGTGGACCATTCCTGTTGCAGACTACAATGTGATACTTATTCCACTCAGCCAGAGTCTTCTCATCAGCCTTTTGTGACCCAAATTATTCATTATTCCTCTTTCGTCTGGACTGTATTCCCTGACAACAGGGATTAGGAGGGAATGAGGTTTAATATATGAAGTCCCTAACCTTCAAACTAACCAGCATTTTAACCAGTGATGGCCCAGAAGACGAACAGGTATAAATATATATTCATGTGCAGATTAGAAAGCTGTGAGATGCTTGGTTTTGTTTATGTGTCAAATAGAAAAAAATATAAGTTTTCTTTCTTTTTTTTGGAGAGACTTTGGTTAGATTGATATTCTTATAGCAATTTATATAAATTGTCAGACAAAGTGATATAGGTGGAAAACTATGGGGAAAAGTTTGTAAAGCTCATTTAACTATTAGCTCCTGTGGCTTGCTAGAGTGACAATTACATTTTTATACATGAAACATCAACAGAGTTCACCATTTGTTTAACTTTGAGGGAACCACAGAGAAGCCACCTGTTTGACTGGAGGAATGGTTCATTGAGCTCTGGGATTATCTGGGAGGTTGTGATTTGACAATCTAGACACTGCTGTTTATTCATTAAATAAACCTGACTACTACCTCTATTAAAAATTCTTGACTCCTGTGCTTATGAATGCTAGCTGGGTCTATTCTGAAGCTGAAAAACTGAGAAACCATTTCTAATTCTGTTAGCCTGTTTAATTTTATAATGCCAGTATGATTGCCCCTGAGCCAGATGAGGGTTGTGACCAAAATGAAGTCTGAGGACTGACACAAAACTGACACAAAGTATTTATTATAATTGTAGAGTTTCATCGGGCAGAATCTGTGCTAGAGTTCATGATTAAGACTGGTGCTCCTGACTGCTGCCTCTCACTGGGGCAGAAGCTGGTTTTCCCCCTAGAGTCTGTAAGAGCTAAGGGGCTCATTCTACAAACATATAAAAATTGCATCATGACTCTGTGGGTCTAGCATGACAGAGAAACACTTGGTTCTTTACATCTTGTTACTTCTGGTCTTAATCACAATGAAATTATGGTGCCACCACCATCACTTCTTAAAGCAGTCACTAGTGAAAAACTCCTACCTCAGCCTCACAGGAGTGAGCAATAAACCTCCAGTGCTTTCTTGCTCTCCTGTCCCCTTACTCTACTCTTAATCTATCAGTGACAGTATAGAGCAGAATTTGTCACTAGCTCAGGAATTAACATTAAGGCATCCATATTAGTACTGTGACTGACTTCTCCAAAAACATTCAAGTACTTCTTGTCAGGACAGGAGCTGGCAGGCAATACCGGCTACTGCTGTTAGAGCTGCAGTAAGATTAGAACAGTGGAGCCAGCAGGATACAGGGAGGGATTTTCTTAACCCAGGATTAAAACTAAGGGTACCAGAGGATGAAGAATTAGATTAACTTCTGAATTATTACTGTCAGGTACAGTTTATAATTGATTCTAAGACTGTGAAGTGTGAGCGCTTTATTGTGTTTAAGGCTATGTTGAGATTTGTAGGCAGGGTTATGGACAGCTGAAGTAGGAGAATTGATGTTAAGTATGAATTCCACATGGCACACAGAGCTGGTCCCTTTAGAAATACAGACTTTTGAGCATCTTCTGCTGGCACTGGTATCAAACTGATAAGAGTGGGATGGATTGAGATTCCCCTTGCCCAGCAACTTTAGTTTAAAGCCCTCTTCACCAGGTGGCAAGCCTGTGACCAAAGATGCTTTTCCCCTTCTCTTATAGGTGGACCCCAGCAGCCCTAGCAGACCAGATATCTCAAAGTGAGTCCCATGGTCTAAGTATATGAAGCTCTTGCCATTGCACCAGTCCTGTAAGCATTTGTTGATCTGCCAGGTTTGACTGGCCATTTCACACCTCTGGCAGTGAGTATTGATGAAAAGCTACCTGCACTGCAGAGCCCCTTACTGCTGCTTCCCGGGCTCTGTAATCCTTCTTGATACTATATGAAATGTAGGTATGTCATTAGGCTTTAGGACTAGAGAGAAAAAAAATATTGTATTGTGCTAAGTAGGAATGAAGGCCTACAGAGGTAAATGTGTTGTGATTTCTGCCAAAAAGAGGGTTGCTGGTCAACTTTGTTGAAAGCAGGGCTACATCTGAATCAGATTTAATGTCAGCCTTTAAGAAAACAGGCTGAATTTAAGTGGGGGTTAACTTAAGTAGTTGACTGCATTAGAATAACCTATCATCAGGTAAACCCCACAATTTGGTCTGAAGATCCAGATAACTGTCACTGGAAGAAGAGTAAGACTGAAAAGTATTGAATTAAGGTGAATTACTGCTTTGGTTAATCAAGGTCATTATAGTATTATGTTTGGATATTAATGCCAGAATTTGGTTTAGGATTAGGATGAAGTTGGACTATTCTGGTTCACTGAGAGATTTGACAAAGTCTGCTGGGCTAAGATGAAGGTCAGTGCCAGCCATGGCATTTGGCTTTTGGCTGATATTGGGACTCAGGAAGGTCACTGCACTTGTGGGTTGATGGTTGTGTTAGGGCAGGCATTTGAAACAGCAGAGCTAGGTTTATTGGTTGAATTCACAAGACTACCAGGGCTAGGATGATATCTTCAATAGGTCATACTTAGTGCAGGGACTAACAAGAATTGCTGCTCTACTGTGTTAAGGTTGTAACTAGAATTTGCTGAGGCCAGCAGGGTGGAAAGGAATCATAGATAATAGGCTTGTTATTTGTTCTGATGTAATTATCCCTGGGCTGTGAGACACCTGAGAAGATAAATGTAGATGAATCTCCATTAAAAAAAAAAAAAAAAAAAAAAAGGGTGGGGGGGTGGGGGGTGAGATATTCTAGGTGATGAAAAAATTCTGGTAATGCCCATGCCTTGAAACTGATTGCACAACCCTTCTTCTAGTCTATTAAAATTTATAAAGATCAGACTACCCTGAATCCCTTTCATTTCAGAGCTGGAGATGTTGCCTACCTCAAATATAGTGTAGCAAAACCGGATGCTCAGGTGCAACACTGAATTCCAGCTAATAAGCTTGCTGAAATTCAGAGCCCTGGCTGGGCGCAGACTCTTTTTGCACCTGAGGCACATTAGGACTTATTATTTTTGATGTAGCTAAGCATGTCCTGAAATATTTTTCTGTTGTAAATCCTAAACATCTGGTGAGTCGTGGAGCAGGTCTCAGGGAAAAACAAAACCACACAAACCACCAAAGCCCCCAAAAGTAAAAAAACCCCAAACATACAAACCACAAAAAACTCCTAGGATAAAAATGTTAAGAACACATTGGCAAGTAATTTAAGAATAAGTTACTTGCAGACATAGTGTAACTATTCTAACTAAAATGATGCATGTGTGGTGTTGAGTCGCCTTCTATGTATATGCATCTGGAAGAGGTATTTTTCTTCATGGGTTTTTGTTTTGTGTGAAAATAAAGGTATTCATAATTCCATTACTTGAAATAATAAATATTACTCTCTGACTTTGTTTCAAAAGGAAATTTCACTTTAGAATATAAAACAAATATTGCTCAAAATCCTATGAATTTTTAGTTTAGCTTTGGTGTAAATATTCCATATGTAGCCATATAGCAATTGAAATCATTTGAATCAATCTATGAAATCATCAAAGGGGGGGAAAAAATCCCCAACACTTTGCAAAATAGTTTTAAACACCTATTTTAAAGAGAGGCAAACTGAATTAAAATGAACCACTTGCTAATTCTCTTTGTCAAAATAGAAGAAATGTCTCTACATTCAGAAATAACATTGTGTACTTTTGACAAGGGCATACTGTCTTTTACATGAGCTGGGTAGCTGAAACCCTATTTCAAAACCATAAAATTTCAACTGTGTAACCATTGGGGATTCTGTGTCATTGATTCTGTGATGAGTGAGAACATACATTTATACTGAAGCAATGCAGAAAACCTTCATTCCTACCCATAAAAACACTGGGTAATCTCACATTTAACATTCTAGGTGGGGCAATGAGATTTAGCATGGTGCCCAAGGCAACAGTGGTTACAGTGCTTTTACCTTTTCTCATTATCACTCATACTTACAATGTTGCAAGGAAATTAGTAGAGCAATGAAGGTCATGCAATCAATACTCTGAGAATTGTAATACCATTAAAGACACTGCTATCTGATCGCACAATCGTGGCCCAGACGACCCTGGTTCTTCACTGACTCCTGTCTCGTTAAGCATCAGGGCGCTGCTGATGTGAGCATTTAGAAGCAGCTGAGTCAGATTATGAAACAGCATTGATAATGATGTTTAGTTAGCGGGGTTAGGGCTTATTCTATCTGTAAATGAAAGGAATGAGGCTGGGAAGGAAGAAAGCCAATGGTTAATGTGAACAGCATTTACCTGAGCACAGAAATCTGACCAAATGCCCATTTAAGTCAATGGAGTGATATTATATCCCTATACCCCTAATAAGTGAAAAGCAGGAAAGAATTAGGAGAAAACAAGAAGTTAGAACTGACAGAAAGTTTTTTAAAGGAATTTTGTCATTTGCCACAAAAAATTTTAAGTACATGTGCAGAATGGGAATTTTCTTACTGGACTCTGGGTATCTAACTATTCAGCATATACTATAAATTATGCTCCCTTTTCAACAAGAAGAGAGAAAGAGGCATCCTCAAAATGGGATTAAATCCTGGTTTAGCTGTTGTATTACATTTGGATGGACTACTCTGTGGAGACACCTTAGCCTCCCAAGTTTGTTTAAAGTAATAACGGAATAATGGTCACAGTATGGGCGCTTCTACCTGGAATTAGCTGGTTTGAGGTTGGAATGGCGCCATACTGTTTCAGTTGCAAGCATTCCAATATTAGCCTGGTAACAAGTTCAAAGAGGTCATAATCATGTCTCAGATATTTGGATAGTTTCCAAATAAAATAGATACATAAATAAATAAAAATCTCTGAGCAACAGGATGTACTGGTTTTATCTTTAATGCAGAGAGCCAGGCAGATCTTCTGCAGCATGCTTCATTCGTCTCTTGCATTATTAGTATGTTCATCATCTTACAAGTGTATGCAAGTACTTTTGAAGATAACGTATGACAGTTGATGGGGTCTGCTGTGTTTACAAAATATTTTTGTCTGCTGTTTTGTAAAACCTGCATCAAAAGTGCTCCCACTAGTTTGTACCCATTTAGGTGAAATCAGTATGCTCCCACTGCTGTGTGGTAAACCTGCTCATCTTTCTGGATATGAAATGGTTTTCTAAAAAAAGTTAGTTGTAAAACAATGGTAACTGGGATAATGCAGTTTGTGCAGTGGCTGTTATCCAAAGAAATCTGAGTAATCTTGTCCCCTTAACTGAAAAGTAACATGCATATACTGGCTATAATCCTGACCTTTCAAAAATACCAGTCCAACAGACATTAAACAATGTCTGGTCACACTGATTTTAGGAAAAGATATTTGCATTTCATTACAGTATACTAGTGTAGAATGATTGGCACTGATGTGTTCCAGAGTTCATTCTTACAGGCAATTTTGTTTCCATTTCATAACAACTTTATTTTGTAAGCACAAAGGAAAAGGTATCTCTGTTCCTTAGTCAGGTGCAGCAATGCGAGTAGACCTGGAAAGCAAACTAGCCAGTGCTGAGTACCTGTCCTGGGTTCAGCAGTAGCAGTCATTTTTCCTCTTCAGTAGCTGGCACAGTGCTGTGGTTTTGACTTTCAGCCTGGGAACAGTGCTGATTACACCGATGTTTGTAGTTGCTGCTCAGTAATGTTTACTCTGACCAAGGACTTTCTGAGTCTCATGCTCTGCCAGGGAGGAGGGGAAGCTGGGAGGAAGCAGAGACAGGACACCTGACCCAAACTGACCAAAGAGGTATTCCATACCACAGCACATCATGCCCACTATATAAACTGGGGGCAGTTACCCAGAAGGGCTAGATCACTGCTCGGGTCAGGCTGGGTATCAGTCAGCAGGTGATGAGCGGTTGTATTCTCTTCCCTTGTTATTCCCCTTATCATTATTATTATGGGTGGTAGCAATAGTGGTTTGTGTTCTATCTTAGTTACTGGACTGTTCTTATCTCAACCCATGGAAGTTGCATTCTTTTGATTCCCCTCCCAATCCCTCAGGGGGGGAGGGGGGGGGGGGGAGGAAGGGGGGGAATGAGAGAGCATCTGTGTGGTTCTGAGTTACGGCTGGGCTTAAACCACGACAGTACCCCATGTCCACAGTATGCACATTTCAAGCAGGGTGAGGAGGAGGTTTCAGGCCAAGTATTGTCTGTTTCCATGGAGTGACCTCCTACTTGCATGTGGGGTGCATTAACTAAAATCCTAGACACTTCATTGAAGTCCAGTTACATCCAAAGCGAATTCAGATCAAGTTGTCTGAGCCATCTCTGTGACATGTACTGAAGTATAATGAAGACAGAATGTTGGAGGAACACTTCAAGAAAGTACTCCTGACCCAAGTAAAACACTAAGGCAGACTCTTAATGAGAATAAGCCTCAGGAAAGTACTAATAAGAATAAAACAAACATTGTTTTCACCCAGTTTCAATTTTGGAGACACAAGAATCACTTTACCTCTCACTATCACCAGCTGGCAAGTGAGATGAAGCAAAGAGATTCCTTTCCTATTTGCCCATAAACGTCAAATTTTCTTCATCTTAAACTCTCCTCACTGGGATAATCATGGGAGATTTTGAGATTTAGACTAACATTTCTAGTTGCAGGCATAATACCAAAACATATCCAGACATGGAGTTACAGTCCTTATTAGGTAAACAGCTGTAGAAATAGTCCATTTCTTATTGAACAAATTGCTGATGCAGAGGGTCAGGTTATCCTCTTCTTTCCTTATCAGCAGAAGAAGTGCTAGGGTTAACAAAGCACTCTGGAACAAAACTGCCAGACACCCAAGAAAAGGTTTTCCTTTGCTAATTATTGAAAAGCTAATGCTACCTATTTTATCTATTCTCACAAATCTCTGGTGAAATAATCAGACTGGTAACAACTGAAGAAGTGTGTGATAGAAGAAGCAGAATGTCATTTGAGTTGGATATAGAACATCTGGCCTGAGATACAAATAAAATATAAGAAAATGAATTAAAAATAAGTTAAACAGAATAAAAGCAGCCCATGGAAAATGTCAATGTGAAAAGGCCTTTTTCTGATTAAAAATTTAGTTGAATTTCTAAATGCTTCTTTCCAGCCAAGTACTGGGGAAGCTCTATTGTGTACTCACAATTTCCTGAATGACCTAGAACTGATTGATGTTATAATTTTGTCACAAAAGACAGTTATAGATGAATAAAAAAACATTTTCTCAACATGAATATTGCATGTGCATTTAGCAAGAAACTTGTTTTTAATATGGTGGTGTTGCATTTTCTTAATAGGTAAGACATCTATGATCAGTCGTTTAGGCCTGAAT
This sequence comes from Ara ararauna, assembly GCA_028858755.1. NCBI lineage: Eukaryota > Metazoa > Chordata > Aves > Psittaciformes > Psittacidae > Ara > Ara ararauna. The sequence goes on from CM054378.1 coordinate 44,924,408, forward strand.
ACTCAAATAGATTTCGAAATGTTATCATTCAGCAGACTAACCCATAATTACACTGGGGATATGAGTTTAAATGCTCTCATTTAGTTAATAATAACATATTATGATGTAATCAATGTGCAGAAGCAATTGTTTATTTTTTTTTTGATAGTTAATGATGTTTAATTTTGAGAACTAATGACTTGGAAAAAATAAAGAGTAAAAGAGAAATCTAATTTGTAAGGCAAGTTTCTGTTTCATAAAACTCTTCAGAGAGTGAAAGACAAGAAAATGCCACTTCAGTTACTGCAAATTTATTATTTCAAATTAGAAGTTTTTTTTTTAAGTAGTGCAATAAGGAACAAAGAATGACGAAAAGAAAATCTGTGTTAGCCAATGCAGAAACCAGGTTTTTAGCAAAGTGCAATGAAGTCCCATAAAAGGCACTGAAAGGTTTTTTAAAATGTGCAGTTTTGGTTAATGAAACTTAGAGCTCTCAAGGACATTTACTTAAAAGGACATCTACTTCAAAGGACCTCAAATAACTTACAAATCATGTAGTCAGGCATAGTCCACCCTGAAATTTGAGGTATTATCAGCTTTACCAGTTAATATTGGACACAGAAGTGTGGGGTTTATCATCAAACTCCTTGGGAGGGCTGGGGGTTGTGTTTTGCTTTGTTAGGTTAGGTTATTTTCCTGCTTTAGGAAGACATGCTGAATAGATCATAACCTCAAATGAAGAAGCATATAATATTGTTGTTTTTATAGCCACTAAATCATACTTGCTATTCCTCCCATGTCAACTTCCATTTTCTCTTGCACAACCTCCTGCGTTTGCCTGTGATTGCTGTGAGATTGGTTAGCTGTCAAACTAAATCAAATGTGCTAACCTATTGGCACTAAATTGTCATTGTAAATATCAGTTAGAAGTGTGCTATTTTTAATTTTTAAAGAATAAGTCAATAAAAGCAAAGTTCAGATGCTACAGAGTGTCCAGAAGAATAAGCAAGCCAACAAATTTTTCGTTTTAATGCAGAAACAAAATGTAAGGTGCCATCATGATTAGTGTTCTTCTGAATGGCACTGTGCCTGTGCTTTCAAGAACTGATGGATCTGAGCCGTTTTCCTATTTTAGATTAAAAATTTGGAGGACTAAAGTATGAGGGAACATAATCAAACACTGAAATTCACAGAATTCTGATATACTTTCTCCTTAATAAAGACATTAGCATCTGTTTTCAACAAGCACACCACTGGAAATTGTCAAATAAGCTTCCCATTAGGGGGGAAAAAAATCAGTAACACATTATTCGGGTATGTTCTCAGTATCACTTGTTTCATCTAGATCCTGTGCATGTCTTTTGTAATTTAGATAGTCATAAATATACAATTCCATTGGAAGCTGCTTTCCAGGTGGGGTAGGCTGAAGAGGAGGATGGGTGGCCGCAGGCAGCCCTGGCCATGTCTGACAATCTTGCTGTGGTACACACAGGACTTTATTCAGAGTTCTCAGCTTTGACTCACTGCCCAAGGGCTGGAAATAAGTACCTCTGAAACTCACTGTATTCCAGGAAATAAATGCAAGTAGCTTTCCATCTTCCCATATCTGTCCTAAAGAACTGTCTATACAAAATCTAGTAATATGAACTTTTTTTTCAATGCCTTACAAGTAAAGGCTATGTGCTTACATGTAAAAGTTATGTAACTATTCCCATAATAGTTTTGTCTTCAGGAGGAAGAGTGAAGTTGTGCAAATTAGTAAGTAATCACATAAGCATATGATTGCTTTATGATTGCTTTCATGATGACCAGGTTATTAATGTATTTAGATACTAGTTGTACCCACAACAAATGCAAATCTAGGCTGGAGGATGCTGTGGAAAAAAGGAGAGGAGGAGAGGGGAGAGCTGTGCTGTCCCACTGGTCTTCCTGACGGCTGCCTACATTAGGGAGTGGGTAGAAACAAGTCTCATACATCTCCAATACCCCTGAGCAGATACACACTGCCTGGGCATACAGGGAGAGCATCCAGACTGCAAGGCCCTCTTCAAGGGTCACAAGGCAATCAATCTATGTAGGCTTCTGAGCTTTCATATTTGTATGCTTCCATTCTAATTCATAAGGATGAAGGCAAGGGGTTAAACACATCTTTCCTGTAACTGCTATTAATCAAAAGCCAACCCTTAGCCAAGGATTTGAAATTACAAAGATTTATCCTTTATTCATAGTCTAAGCTCCTCCAAAAATTTGGGAAGGTGTTTTTTACCAAAGACTGAAGAGAAGCTAGTCCTGGAGACAGAAGTCCAGCAGAGGCAGACTGAAAGGAGAAAAAAAAAAGAAGATTGGTGTGAAGCTTCCACCCTCTGCAACATATATTTGTGCCTCAGCTTATTCTTAGCTGCTTTTTCAATTACTAATGTAATTGTTCCTGTTATTTCTGGCAAACCCAGAAATATTACCTTCATCTCAGCTTCGTCCTTATCATGAGGAGTTCTTGAATGATAATTCTCTCTGAGCTCTCCATAGCATATAAATGGAAGGCCACTGCCACTGAAACTAAATTATCTTCTACTAAGAAAAGCCACTCATGTTTAATCCAATTATATCCATGATATACTAGGATACATATATTAACCATATATATATATATAGGCTGCTTTACAGAGAGATTAAACAAAGTACTGATGCATGCCCAACATTGCTGGGAGCATTCAAAAAAAAACCTGTCATGTTAGATGATTTGTTCATGGCATGCAGCCTGAGTTCAGCTGAGTTCCAGATGCTGACAGGCCTGACTTTGCTGAAGCAGATATCAGGGAGTTTCTAGGAAAGGCTATGACAGTCTTCTGTACTGAGCACCATCACTGCAAGGGCATTTGGAGGTTTCACAGAGTGCCAGAAAAAAAACATTTGGTAAGCATGTGCTGGAAAGCATCTCAAGGGATTCAATACACTGGTTGTTTTCCCAGGGAGCTACTAGCAGAGGTTATTCCTGAATGTAAGCCCAACAACATCACTGAAGTTACACAGAAATACAGCAAATCCAGTGGCTAGTCTGCCTGTAAGGCAACTCACAGTTTTTCCAAGGTATGACCATGATAATATTAATAACAGTCAACCCCACACACATGCTAGAGAGTGCTCGGTTTTAAAACCTGTGTTGTTCCATTTTACCTAGCCCACTAGTAATGCTATATGTAGAAACTGTGTGTAAGACGTGCTAAAAAAATTAGTACATGGAATTATGTACTTCACCTAAGCTATATTCCATGTTGCTTCACTTGTGTATTAGATAGGACCCTAAAAGGCAGCATAGGCAGTAAGGTGTTTAAAAATTAGACCCCCTGCATTTTATACTTCTGTATAATATTTATTATTGTTACATGTAGCACAACAGGTGCATCTGATGCTGACAAGCAGGGAAAGAGTTAATCTATTAAAACTGTCAGCAATTTCCATACAGCTCTTTTAAAGGGTGTGGAATTAAGCCAATAAAAAGCAGAAGTTTCAGAAACATAGCAGTAAGTACAGCCTCAGACTGAAGACGACTTTCCATTCCAGATCCTCTCAGCATTTCTTGCATGGTCCATAACCAGGCTGCTCCCAGCCCTCACTCTATTTCTCCCAAACTGAGACCATAGTGTTTTAATCTGGACAGTGACATAGTTATGGTAATTGTCTGTCATAATGTTCATTGCTTTATTTAGACTCTCATCCAAGTTGTGCCATAATGTTCCCCTGAATGTGTTATCACCTTTCATAGAAAGGGTCATGTCTGGTGTTATTATAGTCCTGGCATAGTCAGTGTCCAGGTGAGAAAATTTTGCAGGAAGCAATGTTAATGATGTACTGTGCTTCCCCTGGAATGACTTTTGAAGACCAAGTGTCCCTTGAACTTTAGGCTTTGTGGTTTTCTGAACACTAACCCTAAGGGGAACCCTAACCTCTATGACACCATAATGCTGAGGCTCACATCTCAGACATCATGGGTGTTCCTCAAGAGAAAGGTATGTAAGGAACAGTGTTGATGCAGTGTCGTACTAGTCTTGGCATGCCTTTTGCAACCCCAATGTCTCTGGACTTCTAGGCTTTGTAGCTGTTTGAACCTTAACCGTAACTCTAATCCTAAACTTTATGATACTGTAATAATGAGGCTGACATCTTCAGCACCATGCACATTCCAGATTAGAAAAATATGTAAGTATAAATGATGCTGCAGTGGGGTATTCATGTTGGTATGTCTTTTGCAGCCCCAGAGTCCTTGGACCTGTAGGCTTTGTGGCTTTCAGAACCATAAACTTAATGCTAATTGGAATGTTCATGGCACCATAATACTGAGGGTGTGTGCTCCAGCACAGTCAGTTTTCCATATGAGAAAGGTGTGTAAGGACCAATGCTGGTGCAGTGCCATATTCATCTTGGCATAATTTTTGCAGCCCCAATGCCTCTGGACCTGTAGGCTTTGCTGCTCTGTGAACACTAACTGTAACCGGAACCCTAACCTCCATGATACCATAATTGTAAGGCTCAAGACTCCAGCACCATGGGTGTTCCTCATGAGAAAGTTATGCAATGAGCAATGTTGATGCAATTCCATACTCGTCTTGTTTTGCAAGGATGCCTTTTGCTGCCCCATTATCTCTGGAACTTTAGGCTTTGTGGCTCCCTGAACCCTAACCCTAACTCTAAACTTTATGATACCACAGTACTGAGGCTCACATCTTCAGCATAATGGACGTTCCACATGAGAAAGCTATTTAAAGAGCAATGTTGATGCAGTTCTGTACTGGTCTTGGCATGACTTCTGCAGCCCGAGTGTCTCTGGACCTGTAGGCTTTGTGACTCCTGGAACCTTAACCCTAACCCTAACCCTGAAGTTTAAGATACCATAACAATTGAGGCTCACGTCTCCAGCACCATGGGTGTTGCTCATGGGAAGGGTACGTAAAGAGTAATGTTGATGTAGTTCTCCACTCATCTTGGTATGCCTTTTGCAGACCCAGTATCCCTGGATATGGAGGATTTGTGGCTCTCTGAACCCTAACCCTAAACCATAGCTTTATAATACCATAATACTGAGGCTCACAGCTTCAGCACCATGGGAGTTCCAGATGAGAAAGATGTGCAAGGATCAGCGTTGGTGCAAAGGGATGTTCATCTTGGTATACCTTTTGCAGCCCCAGTGTCTCTGGACCTGCAGGCTTTGTGGCTCTTTGAAACCTGTACCTAATGCTAACCCTAATCTTTATAGCACTGTAATACTGAGGCTGTGTGCACCAGCAGAGTCAGTTTTCCAGGTGAGAAAGTTTTACAAATAAGAATGTTAATGATGTACTGTGGTCTCCCTGGAATGACTTTCCAGACCCAGCGTCCCTGGCCTGTAGGCCTTGTAACTCTCTGAATGCTAACCCTAACCTTAACCCTAACTTTTATGACAGCTGAACACTTACGCTGTGGTCTCCAGTGCATTCAATGTTCCAAATGTTAAAGGGTTTTTTTTTGAGCCATGTTGATGCAGTGCTGTAGTCCTCTTGGGATGACTTTTGCAGACCCAATATCTCTGGACCTGTAGGTTTTGTGACTGTCTTAACCTTAACCCTAGTCGTAACCCTAACCCTGAAATTTATGCATATGATATACATAATATTTATTATTAAATGTAATTATCATATTGTATTATATACATAATATTGCATACATAATTATTACATTATTATGCATATAATATATAATATTGAGGCCCATATCTCCAGCACCATGGGTGTTCCTCATAAGAAAGTTACACAAGGAGTAATGTTGATGCAGTGCCGTACTTATCTTGGCATGCCTTTTGCAGTCCCAATGTTTCTGGACCTGTAGGCTTTGTGTCTCTCTGAACCCTAACCCTAACCATAAATTTTATGATACCATAATACTCAGGTTCATTCTTCAGCGCCATGGATGTTCCAGATGAGAAAGATGTCAAAAGACCAATATTGCTGCAGTGCTGTACTCATCTTGGCATGCCTTTTGCACCCCTAATTTTGTGGCTCTCTGAACTTAACTAGAATTCTAACCTCTATAACACCAAAATAAGGAGGCTTTGGTCTTCAGCACCATGTGTGCTCCTCATGAGAATGGCATGTAAAGACCAATGTTGCTGCAGTGCCACAGTCTTCTTGGCATGCCTTTCGCAGCCCCAATACCTCTGGACCTGTGGGCTTTGTGGTTCTCTGAACCCTAACCCTAACCGTAACCCTAAACTTTATGATACCATAATACTGAGGCTTACGTCTTCAGAACCATGGTTGTTCCATATGAGAAAGAAGTGTAAGGACCAAAGTAGTGCCATATTCATCTTAGTATGCCTTTTGCAAATTGAGTGTTTATGGACCTGCAGGCTTTGTGGCTCTCTAAACCATAACCTTATCCCTAACACAAACCGGAAACCACATCCCTAACCTAAATATGTCTTAATGGCACCTTTGAGCAGAGCTTGAGGTCCACAGCATGGCAGGTGGCCAAAAAGAAGTATGACCAAAGAGCAAAGTTGGCGCAGTGCTGTAGTCATCTTAGTATCCTTTTACAGCCTTGGTATCCCTGGAATTATGCTTTGTGGCTCTCTGAACCCTATATTTAATGCTAACCCTAATCTTTATGGCACCTTAACATTAACCCTAACTGGAATCCTAACCTCTATGACACCCTAATACACTCAGTGTTCCAAATGATAGAGGTTTCTAAGGAGCAATGTTGATGCAGCACAGTACTCATCTTGGCATGCCTTTTCCAGACCCAATGTCTCTGGACCTGTAGAAATTGTGGCTCTTGAAGCCTATACCAAACTCTAACCCTAATCTTTATGGCACCATATTACTGAGGCTGTGTGCTCCAGCAGAGTCAGATTTCCAGGTGAGTATGTTTAGCAAGGAGCAATGTTAATGATATACTGTGCTCCCACTGGAATGAATTTTCCAGACCCAGTGTCCCTGGAACTTTAGGCTTTGTAGCTCTCTGAACTCTAACCCTAATGGGAACCCTAACTGCTATGACATCCTAATACTTAGACCGTAGTCTCCAGTACACTTGGTGTTTCAAATGATAAAGGTTTCTAAGGAGCAATGTCGATGTAGTGCTGTCTTGGTATGCCTTTTGCAGTCCAGTGTTTCTGCACCTCTATGCTTTGTGGCTCTCTGAACCCTAACCCTAACACTAACCCTAAACTTTATGAGAGGACAATACTGAGGCTCATAGCTTCAGCACCATGGGTTCTCCAGGTGAGAAAGATGCTTTAGGACCAATATTTGTGTAGTGGGGTATTTATCTTGTTATGTTTTTTTGCAGCAAAGTGTCCCTGGACCTGTAGGCTTTGTGGCTCTCTGAAACCTAACCCCAACCGGAACCCTATACTCTATGACACCCTAATACTTAGGCTCTGGTCTCCAGTTCAGTCGGTGTTCCAGATTAGAAAGGCATGTAAGGAGCAGTGTTGATGCACTGCTGTGCTCGTCTTGGCACAGCTTTTTCAGCCCCAATATTTCTGGACCTGTAGGCTTTTTGGCCTTCTGTGCAATAACCCTAACCAGAACCCTAACTTCCATGACTGCATAATATTGAAGCTCAGGTCTCCAGAGCTAGAGGAATTCTTCATTAGAAAGGTGTGTAGATGAAATGTTGATGCAGGGCAGTACTCGCCTCGGCATTCGTTTTGCAGACCCAGTGTCTCTGGACGTGTAGGATTTGTGGCTCTCTGACACTAACCCTTTTTTGAATGGCATGTGGAAAGGAGGCTCACGTCTCCAGCACCATAGGCATCCCACATGAGAAAGGTGTGTAAAGAACAATGTTTCTGCAGTGACCTATTAATGTTCACTTGTTTTTTTCAGCCCCAATGTCTCTGAAGCTGTAGTCTTTGTGGCTCTCTAAACCCTAACACTAAAAGTAACTCTAACCTCTATGACACCCTAATACTGAGGCAGTGGCCTCCAATACAGTTGGTGTTCCAGATGAGAAAGGTGCGTAAGGAGGAATATTGGTGCAGCGACGTACTCATCTTGTATGCATCTTGCAGCCCCAGTGTCCCTGGACCTGTAGGCTTTGTGGCTCGCTGAACACTAGCCATAACCCTAACCTGAAAAGGAAACAGAGTCCTTAATCTAAACATGTCCTAATGGCAGCTTGGAGCGGAGGCTCACGTCCTGAGCACCACAGGTAGCCAAAGAGGAAGGTGACCAAAGACCAATGTTGGTGCTCTGCAGTACTCATATTAGCATTCATTTTAAAGTCTTAATGTCTTTGGGCCTGTAGGTTTTGTGGCTCTCTGGACGCTACACCTAACCAGAACATTTCCCCTCTATGGCACCTAAATACTGAGCCTCACATCTCAAGCACCATGGGTGTTTCTCACGGGAAAGTTTTGCAAGGAAAAATGTTAATGACATACTGTGCTCCCCCTGGAATAATCTTTCCAGATCCAGTGTCCCTGAAATTTAGGCACTGTAACTGTCTAAGCCCTAAGCCTAACGGGAACCCTAACCTCTATGACACCCTAATAATGAGGCTATGGTCTCCAGTACAGTCTGTGTTCCAAATGATAAAAGTTTATAAGGAGCTAGGTTGGTGCAGTGCCGCACTGTCCTTGGCATGCGTTTTGCAGACCCATAATCTCTGGAAATGTAAGCTTTGTGGTTCTCTGAACCCGAACCCGAAACCAAACCCTAAACCTAAACCTGTCTTCATGGCACCTTAAGAGCAGAGGCTGAGATCTGCAGCATCACAGTTGGCCAAAGAGAAAGATGTCCAAATGCCGATGTTGATACAGTGCTGTAGTCATCTTGGCATTCCTTTTACAGCCCCAGTGTCTCTGAACCTGTAGGCTTTGTGGCTCTCTGAACCCCAAACTTATTGCTAACACTAAGCTTTATGTCACCATATTAGTGAGGCTGTGAGCTCCAGCAGAGTTGGTTTTCCAGATGAGAAAGTGATGTGGTTTAAGCCCAGCCGGTAACTCAGGACCATGCAGCTGCTTGCTCACAAACTCCCTGCCCCTTCCTCCTCCCTCTTCCAGAGGGATGGGGAGGAGAATGGAAAGAATGTAACTCCCACAGGCTGAGATAAGAACAGTCCAGTAACTAAGAACACAAAACCACTACTGCTACCACCCATAATAATAATGATAAGGGAAATAACAAGGGAAGAGAATACAACCACTCACCATCTGCTGACCAATACCCAGCCTGACCTGAGCAGCAATCTAGCCCTTCTGGGTAACTGCCCCCATTTTATAAAGTGGGCATGATGTGCTGTGGTATGGAATACTTCTTTGGTTAGTTTGGGTTAGTTTGGGTCAGGTGTCCTGTCTCTGCTTTCTCCCGGCTCCCCCTCCTCCCTGGCAGAGCATGAGACTCAGAAAGTCCTTGGTCAGAGTAAACTTTACTGAGCAGCAACTAAAACCATCAGTGTTATCAGTGCTGTTCCCAGGCTGAAAGTCAAAAAAAAACAGCACTGCACCAGCTACTAAGAAGGAGAAAAATGACTGCTACTGCTGAACCCAGGACACTGGGCCATGCCAAAATGCTCGTTGTGGTGTTCCAAAAGCAGGATGCTAAGTGTCATAGGTTTCTGCTTGGACTTGATACCTTATCTCTGATGAGCATTGAATCTTCATTGCTAGCTTTGACTGATAAGCTCAGTATAAAATGATATTTTTTTTTGTCCCAAATCTGTTTACTTTCTTAGTTTTAGATATGCAAACAACTAAACTTTTAGAGCAACAACTAAAAACATCAGTGTTATCAGCATCGTTCCCAGGCTGAAAGTCAAAAACGATTGCTGCTGCTGACTCTGGGACAGAAAGGTGTTGAGGGACTAATACTGGTGCAGTTGTGTACGTGTCTTGGCATGTCTTTTGCAGCCCCAATGTCTCTGAACATGTAAAATTTGAGGCTCTCTGAACTCTAACCTTAACAGAAACCCCAACCTCTCGGACACCATAATATGGAGGCTCAAGTCTCCAGCACCATGGGTGTTTCTCAAGAGAAATGTATGTAAGGAGCAGTGTTGATGCAGTGCAGTACTCGTCTTGGCATGAATTTTATAGCCCAATGTCCCTATACTTGCAGGCTTTGTGGCTCTCTGAATGTTAACCCTCACTCTAGCCCTAAACTTTATGATACCATAATATTGAGGCTCATGTCTCCAGCTCTGTGGGTGTTCCTCATGACAAAGTTATGTAAGGAGCAGTGCTGATGCAGTGCTGTACTCATCATGGTATGGCTTTTGTAGCCCAAATGTCTCTGGATTTGTAGGCTTTGTGGCCCTTTGAATCCTAACCCTAAACCTAAATTTTATGATATCACAATACTCAGGCTCACTTCATCACCATGAGTGCTCCAGATGAGAAAGGTATGTGAGGACTTATGCTGGAGCAGTTCCATACTCATCTTGGCATGCCTTTTGCAGCTCCATTGTCTCTGGAACTGTAGGCTTTGTAGCTCTCTGAACGCTAACCCTAACCACAACTTTAACCTCTATGGCACCATAATACTGAGCCTTTGGTCTCCTGCACCATGGGTGTTTCTCATGAGAAAGGTACGTAAGGAGCAATGTTGCTGCAGTGCTGTACTAGTCTTGGCATGCTTTTTGCAACCCCAATACCTCTGCACCTCCAGGCTTTGTGTCTTTCTGAACTACAACCCTAACCCTAAACCTTATGATAACATAATGCTCAGGCTCAGGTCTTCAGCACCATGGATGTTCCAGATGAGAAATTTTTTATGAAGCAATATTGGTGCAGTGGCATATTCATCTTGGCATGTCTTTTGCAGCCCCACGACCTTTGGACCTGTAGGCTTTGTGGATCCCTGAACCCTAACCCTAACCCTGGGATTTATGACACCGTAATGCTTGGACTCACTTCTCCAGAACCATGGGTGTTACTCATGATAAAGGTTTATAAGGAACAATGATGTTGCAGTGCCATACTCATCTTGACATGAATTTAGCAGACCGAATGTCTCCGGAAATGTGGTCTTTGTGTCTCTCTGAACCCTAACCATACTTTTAATGGCACTCGAAACTGTGGCTGACTTCTCCAGCACCATGGGCATCCCACATGAGAAAGTTGTGTAAGGAGAAAAGTTGGTGCAGTGATGCACTCATCTTGGTATTCCTTCTACAGCGTCAGTGTCTCTGAACCTGTAGGCCTTGTGGCCCTCTGAACCTTAAACCTAACCCTAACTCTAAAATTAATGACACCAAATTACTGAGACTCACATCTCCAGAACCGTGGCGCTCCTTATGAGAAAGGTACATAAAGAACAATGTTGATGCAGCTCAGTACTCATTTTGGCATGTCTTTTGCTGACCCAGTATCTCTGGACTTTTAGGATTTCTGGCTATCTTAACTCTAACCCTAATATTAAAAACAACCTGAAACGGAACTTAGGCCTAAACCTGCCTTAAAGGCACCTTGGTGGGGAGGCTGAGGTCCGCAGCATCACAGGTCCTGAAAGATAAAAATGTCCAAAGACCAATGTTGGTGTAGTGCTGTAGTCATCTTGGTATCCTTTTACAGCTCTGTTATCCCTAGACTTTTGACTTTGTGGCTATCTGAACCCTAAACTTAATGCTAACCCTAATCTTTATGGCAACATAATATTGAGGCTGCGAGCACTAGCACAGTGGGTTTTTCAGATGAGAAAGGTGTGTAATGACCACTGCTGGTGCAGTGTTTTACTTGTCTTGCCATGCCTTTTGGAGGCCCAATGTTTCTGGAACTGTAGGCTGTGTGGCTCTCTGTGTGGGAACTGCAAGCTGTCCAGTTCCTACTATGTGGATAATTAAAGAAGAAGAAGAATTGCTGATAGTGCACCCGGGTCTTTTTAGTAAGCCAGGGAGTGTTTGGGTGCAATGCCAGGCTAGGAAGCAGCCTGGGGAGTGATTATAGAATGGAATTTATAGTGACTGAAAACAGTCACTGGGAATGATGTAGCTGCTGTTTGGCTTCATGGCTCGGACCCATATCTGTATGCTATATATTACCATGCTTGAGTGAATAAAGTGAAACTAGTTATGAAAGAAGTGTGTGTGTGTGTGTGTGTGCATGTGTGTTTAGCCTTTTTCTGTACAGAAGCCGCAAATGGTGCCCTCCATGTGTGGTAAGTAAACTGCTCAACATTGCAGTATCAGCGGGACTGGGAATTTCTGGTACTGACATTTGCCTATTAAAAGTCAGTAATACCTGTTGAACAGGGAATTATGGGATTTAGTTAGAGAAATGGGACAAGTAGAATCAGACAAACAGAAATTATATTTGAAAGTTTTGCAGCAAATTTTAAAATCCTCTGGATATCCTTTGTCTGAGAAGCAAGTAATGAATTATTTGTTATGGATGAAAACAAATCGCAACTGGTTTCTGGCAACAGGGTCACCTCATACTCAAATATGGGACCGAGTGGGAGAACATTTACAGACTCAAAATCATCTTGGTATGGAGGTTCCAATTGATTTAACGGTGACATGGCGTTCTGTCTATTCTGTGTTATCTAATTTACAACCTGCTGAGGATATAATTCAGAAATATAATAAAACAAATGATCAAAATACTGACAATTTGAAAGAGCAAGGACAGAACGATGCAAATGTCTTTTCTGAGAAGCCCAACGATCCTTTTGACTCTGGCTCCGTAGATTCAGAAAAGCAGCAAAGTTTATACCGACCTCTGACACTGTTAAAGGCATAGAATCATAGAATCATAGAATAGTTAGGGTTGGAAAGGACCCAAAGATCATCCAGTTACAACCCCCCTGCCATGGGCAGGGACACCTCCCACCCAAGGCTATGTGCATTCACATCGAATATTCCTCATGCTCCTTAACCTACTGCACCTCCTTTGACTGATCTCAAATAAGAAACATTTAACCAGGCGTTAGTTAACCAGAAGGCTACTAAATCATTTATACAAAAATGTACGGGGAAAGCGGTAGAGGATGGTGATTTTACTGGAGACATGGCTTTTGATTTTCCTGTATTTTATAGAACAGATGGGAAGGGACAACAACTGATACATGAAAATATTCCGTACATAGTATTTAAGGAATTGAAAAAATCAGTGATGGAAAATGGAATTCAAAGTTCTTATACATTAGGTCTGCTAGAAATGATGGCTAGTTCAGGATATATGATGCCATGGGATTGGAACACTTTAATGTGAATGATTTTGACACCTGCTCAATACTCTGTGTGGAGATCGGAATATAATATCTTAGTGGCTTTACAGGTATTACATGATGTTCAAAGAGGAATACCAATAGACGCTGACATGTTAACAGGCTCTAGGCTATGGTTGCAACCTCACGATCGAATTAATTTAAACCCTCTGGCATTCCAGAAAGCCACCCTTATGGCTGTTCAAGCCTGGAGGCGAGTATCTGAATTAGGAAAGAAAACTACGTCTTTTGCAACTGTTAGCCAAGGGTCTCAGGAACCCTATGTGCCTTCTACAGACTGATTAAAGAATGCTGTACAAAGGCAGATTGATAATCCTGAGGCTGCTTATGCACTTTATTTCAGCTAGCATATGAAAATGCAAATGGAGATTGCAAAGCTGCTTTAGCCCCAGTCATTATATTTGCAAATAGAGAATAGAGTCTTCAGTGGATTAATAGACACTGGGGCAGATATTTCAATTGTTTCACAATCTCAATGGCCAACCAATTGGCCCTTTGAAAAGACTTTAGCAACAGTAGCCAGAATAGAAGGCTTACAATCTCCTTTTAAAAGTACTTGAGTCCTCAAAGCTATTTCACTGGATGGTGCTGCAGCTCATTTTCAACCACATGTACTGCCAGTTTCTATAAATCTGTTGGGACAAGATCTGCAAATGCAGTGGAATTTGTTACTTACCACAGACGGGGCAAATTTATTCTAGCGGTCACAGATCTGAAGCCCCTGCTCAAGCTTTCATGGTTAACAGAAAAACCAGTTTGGGTTGATCAGTCGCCTTTAAAAGGGAAAAAATTAGAGCAAGCATATTTATTGGTCAAAGAGCAACTTAAAGCAGGATATATTGTTCCATCTACTAGTCCCTGGAACACACCCATTTTTGTAATTCCAAAGAAATCAGGGAAATTGAGACTTTTGCGAGATCTGTGTGCAATTCATACTGTAATGCAACCCATGGGTCTTTACAACCAGATTTGCCTAATCCTACTATGATTCCAGCTGACTGGTTTCTTTGCATTGTTGATTAGAAGGATTGTTTTTTTACAATTCTTTTGCATCCTGCAGATTGTGATTATGTTGCTTTATATGCGCCTTCAGGCAATTGTGCTGCTCCCATACAAAGATATCAATGGGCTGTTTTGCCACAGCAATGATGAACAGTCCAACAATCTGTCATCTAGTAGTTTCCACAGCTATATCACCATCTAGGAGCACATTTCCTAAATTGATAATTTATCATTATATGGATGATATTTTGGTCTGTGCAGAAACAGAACAACAGTTAAAAACTACTTTTGATCATTTGACAGAAAATTTATATTGTTTTAGACTACAAATTGCCCAGGAAAAAATACAAAGAATGCCACCCTGGAAATATTTGTGGTGGGTGCTAACTGCAAGAACAGTAAAGCCTCAAGAAGCTAAAACTGAAAAACAAAATCACAAATTTGAATGCTTTACAGAAGTTGTAAGCTACTATTGATTGGGTGCGTCCTATGTTGGGTGTTGCTAATCATAGAATCATAGAATAGTAAGGGGTGGAAAGGACCTTAAGATCATCTAGTTCCAACCCCCTGCCATGGGCAGGGACACTTCCCACTAAATGCTGACCTTGAACCACTCTTTGATTTATTAAGAGGTGTTGGTCGATGAAAAAAGGAACATGAGCTGGCAGTGTGCACTTGCAGCCCAGAAAGCCAACCGTATCCTGGGCTTCATCAAAAGGATGCCCCCTCAGCCATACTGGCTCCAAAGCATACTTCCCAAACTAAATTGCAATTCTTCATATAAAGCAAAAAGATCAGAATATTTTTTTTTTTGAAAACTGAACATCTGATGACTGTATCACTTGAACCTTTCTGTTAATTAGCCCTTGTCAAGATTTAACATAACATGCTCCATTACATCTCTAATAATCAATATAAAAATTGGGTTATTGAATGATTCCATATTTATCCTTTACATTTAAGATCTCAGAGGGCCTAATCAATGACAAAATTTCTAGGATTCATTAATACACTCTCTTTGTCAATGCAGTTTTTATTAAGTAGGGTATACCTTAGTCTATGTAAAATGTGATTGATTATAATAAGTACAGTGCTTGAGGCACAAATCAGATTTTTTTCTGCATTAGTGTTTAACATAAAATGGCTAAAATATATGCAAACTTGTGCTCACCACCCTCCATCAGAAACAACTGACTTTCTAGCTATGCATGTCACTGGTATTCCCTCCTCCCCTACAGACCAGGAGGTTGTGGAACTAGCTCGCGCTATTCTGAAATGCATGCTACAAAAACAAAAAAGGGGGAATATGGTCCCTCAAGAACAAATAGACAATGCCATCTATACATTGAATTTTTTAAATTACACTCAATCTTCCATGAATACTCCTGTCACTGCAGTACAATGACATTTTGACACTGATAGTCCACCTTCAGAACGTGCTAAAGTGTGGTATTGTGATCCTTTGGGCCTGCAGAAATGGGAAGTGCCTTTGGAACTGATAACCTGGGGGAGGAGGTATGCTTGTGTCCTCCTACCTAGAGGTCCACTGTGGCTGCCTGCAAAGTTTGTCAAGCTGTACCATGAGCTGAACAGACAAGTTAAAGAATCCAGTGCCTCAGATGCAGGAGCTGACCTTGAAGACCCTGAGCAGAATGAGACAAAGGAAGAGAAAAAGGCATGATTTGTAAAACATCACTTGGGGGCAACTGAAAAGTATCTATAACCAGACCATGTTTAAAGACTCAAATATGCGTGCTTGCAACGTAGCTGTTAATAGAGGCTGTGATTTTGTGTATAAAGCACCTTTATTTACTAGCCAGTTGCTAATAAGAAACTACACCGTGTATTGTAGTATTATTCCAACGCCTATCTGTATGAATTTGTCACTTGTAAAACAGATGTTAGAGTATGCAAATCTATAGCAGCTGCTAGAAAATGCTAAGGAAGAAGACAGAAAAATCTTAATAACTGTACATCACGATGGTAGTATTATAAAACAGGTAAGGGAATGAATTAAGAGTGTAGGAGAACACCACTGGTAGGAAATTTCTTTGGCTGGTCCTTCACTGTTGTGAGCATCTTCAAAGGACTGCTTCACCCTGTACTACTTATACTGCTAATGTAAATCTGTGTGTGCTTTGCCATGATAGCGGCTTGTTATTGGATGAGGAAGGTGAAATTCTACATTGACAATGAGGTGCAAAGGCTGAGGTTGGCCAAATGCCTCCTATCATAGTGAAGGGCAAGAGTGGGCTAGCCTCTGTGTTTGCCACCGAGAAAAACCTTTAGCTCAGCTGTTGGCTGCAATCCAGCAGGCGTTGAGTGGTGGGGACACATGCCATGCCAGACCTTGATGTGAGGGATGGTCTCCTCTGTTATGAGAGGGTCATCCAGGAGGGAAGGACAGGCCAAGCAGCCTGCGGTTGGCATGAGAGATCATTTAGTCCAAATCCCCTGCTCAAGCAGGGTTACCTAAAGCAGGTTTCATTACCCTCACAGTAAAAAGCAAAAGTTAGCCTAAGTAATTATTGTAAGTAATAATAATATAATAAGTAACTATTGTATTTGAACTTTCCATCTTTAAATGCTAACGTCAAGAAACTGCTCTTGTGTGATTAAAGACTTCTCAAGCAGAGAAGGGAATAACGAAAGCCAAGCACCGTGTTTTTGGAAGTAACAGCATCTATCTCCAGGTTCCCAAGACTCCCAGTATGCCTAGCCAACGCATTGGTGAAATCTTGTCTTTGGAACCTGGACATCACCACTTTGCATTGCTTTTCCTCCATGTCATCTAGAGACTTGTTGCCAACTTGCGAAGAACCAAAGCCAAAGCGTTGTGCGAAACAAAAAAAGGGGAGATGTGGGAACTGCAAGCCATCCTGTTCCTGCTGTGTGGATAATTAAAGAAGAAGAATAATTGCTGATAGTGCACCTGGGCCTTGTGTAATCCAGGGAGTGTTTGGGTGCAAGGTCGGGCTGGAAAGCAGCCTGGGGAGTGTTTATAGAATAGAATTTATAGTGACTGAAAATAGTCACTAGGAATGATGTAGTTGCTGTTTAGCTTCATGGCTCGGACCCATATCTGTATGCTATATATTACCATGCTTGAATGAATAAAGCGGAACTAGTTGTGAAAGAAATGTGTGTGCGTGTGTGTGTGTGTTTAGCCTCTTTCTTTACAGATGCCACGTGTAAGAATCAGTATTGATGCAATGCTTACTTCTCTTGGCATGAATTTAGCAGCCCCAGTGTTTCTGGAACTTTAGGCTTTGCACCTCTCTGAACACTAACCCTAATGCTAACCCCAAACTTTGTGATACCATAAAATTCAGGCTCATGTCTCCAGCACTATGGGTGTTCCAGATGAGAAAGGTGTGTCAGGACAAATGTTGGTGCAGTGCTGAATTCATCTTGGTAGACATTTTTCAGCTCCAGTGTCTCTGGACATGTAGACTTTGTGGCTCCCTGTACCCTAACCCTAAGAAGAGCCCTGACCTATATGACACCATAATTCTTAGGCTCACGCCTCCAGCACCCTGGGTGTTGACCATGAGAAAGGTATGGAAGGAGCAATCTTAATGCAGTTCTGTACTCTTCTTGGTATGCCTTTTGCAGACCCATTATCTCTGGACCTGTATGCTTTGTGGCTCTCAGAACCCTAAACTTAATGGTAACCCTAATCTTTAGGGCACCGTAATATTGGTCTATGAGCTCCAGCATAGCCAGTTTTCCAGATGAGAAAGGTGTAGAGGGACCAATGCTGGTGCAGTGCCGTACTCGTCTTGGCATGCCTTTTGCAGCCCCAGTGTTTCTGGACCTCTAGGCTTTGCTGCTCTCTGAACCTTCACCCCAATCCTAACCCTGACACCAAAGTACTGAAGCTCACCTCTCCAGCACCATGGCTGTTGCGCATGAGAAAAGCATATAAGGAGCAATGTTGATGCAGTTCTGTACTCATCTTGGTATGCCTTTTGCAGACCCAGTATCTCTGGACATGTAGTCTTTGTGTATCTCTGAACCCTAACCCAAAACCAAACCCTAAACCTAAACCTGTCTTAATGACACTTTAGAGAGGAGGCTGAGGTCTGCAGCATCCTAGGTGGCCAAGAAGAAAGATGTCCAAAGACCAATGTTGGTGCAGTGCTGTAGTCAACTTGGCATTCCTTTTATAGCCCCAGTGTCTCTAGACTTCAGACTTTCTGGTTCTCTGAACCCTAAACATCACGCTATTACTAAACTTTATAGCACAGTAATAGTGAGGCTGTGAGGTTCAGTGGAGCTGCTTTTCCAGATGAGAATTGTGTGGAAGGACTAATGCTGGTGCAGTGCCATACTTGTCTTGGTATGCTTTTTGCAGCCCAAATGTCTCTGGATCTGTAGGCTTTGTGGCTCTCTGAATGCTAACCCTAACAGGAGTCTTAACCTCTATGACACCATAATACTGAAGCTATGGTGTCCAGCACCATGGGGTGGGCCTAATGAGAAAGGTGTGTAAGGTGCGATGTTGCTGCAGTACCATAGACATCTTGGTATGCCTTTTAGAGCCTTTGTAGGCTTTACTTGGAGGCTTTGTGGCTATCTAAACCTTAACTCTAACCTTAAACTTTATGATAGCATAATACTCAGGCTCGGGCCTTCAGCACCATGGGTGTTCCAGATGAGAAAGATGTGAAAGGACCAATGTTGGTGAACTGGGATATTCATCTTGGTATGCCTTTTGCCACCCCAGTGTCCCAGAAATTGTAGTCTTTGTGGATCTCTGAACCCTAACCCTAAAGCTAACCCTAATCCTTATGGCACTGAAATATTGAGGCTGTGTGCTCTAGGAGAGGTGGCTGTCCAGATAAGAAAGGTTTGCAAGGACCAATGTTAATGATGTACTGTACTCCCTCTGACATGACTTTTGCAGACCCAGTGTTCCTGGAAATTTAGGCTTTGTGGCTCCCTGAACCCTAACCCTAACAGGAAACCTAAGCTTTATGCACCTTAATACTCAGGCTATGGTATCCAGTACACTTGGTGTTCCAAATGATAAAGGTTTGTAAGGAACAATGTTGATGCAATTCCGCATGCCTTTTGCAGCCCCAGTGTATCTGTATGTGCAGGCTTTGTGGCTCTCTGAACCTTAATCCTAACCCTAACCGCTATGACACCATAATATTGCGGCTTACGTCTCCAGCACCATGGGTGTTGCTTATGAGAAAGCTATGTAAGGAGCAATATAGATCAAGATCTGTACTTATCTCGGTATGCTTTTTGCAGACCCATTGTCTCTGGACCTGTAGGCTTTCTGGCTATCCGAACTCTAACCATATATTCAATGGTATGTGGAACTGACTCTCATATCTGCAGCACCATGGGTGTCCCACATGAGAAAGCTGTGCAAGAACCAACGCACATGCAGTGCTGTACACCTCTTGGAATTATTTTGGAGACCCAATGTTTCTGAACGTGTAGGTTTTGTGGCTAAAAGAAAAACAGCCTTAGCTTTGATGGCACATGAAACTGAGGCTCACTTCTCTACCACCACGGGTTTCCACATGTGAAAGGTGTGCAAGGAACAATGTTGGTGCAGTGCCGTACTCGGTATGCCTATTGCAGCCCCAATATTTCTGGACCTGTAGGCTTTGTGGGTCTTTGAACCCTAACCCTAACCCTAAACTTGATGACACTAAAAAAGTGAGGCTCACGACTCCAGAACCATGGGTGACCCACATGAGAAAGCTGTGCAAGGACCAATGTTGGTGCAGTGTTGCACTCACCTTCACATGCCTTTTGCAGCCCCAATATGTCGGGACCTGTAGGCTTTGTGGCTCACTGAATACTAACCCTAACCTTAAGCCTAAATCACTATGACACCATAATAATGAGGCTGTGGTCACCACTACAGCGACGTGTTCCACATGAGAAAGTTGTGCAAGGAGCAGTGTTAATGCAATGCCATACTTGTCTTGGCATGCCTTTTGCAGCCCCAGTGTCTCTGCACCTGCAGGCTTTGTGGCTGTCTGAACTCAAAACTTAACGCTAACTCCAATTTTTATGGTACCATAGCACTGAGGCTGTAAGATCCGTAAGAGTGAGTTTCCCAGGTGAGAAAAGTATGTCAGGACAAAAAGTGGTCCAGTTGCATACTCGTCTTGGCATGCTTTTTGCAGCCCAAGTGTCTTAGACCAGCAGGCTTGGCGGCTGTCTGAACCCTAAGCATATCTTGAATGGCACGTGGAACAGAGGCTCATGTCTCCAGCACCATGGGCGTCCCACATGAGAAAGCTGTGCAAGTGCCATACTCGTCTTGGCATGCCTTTTGCAACCCCAATATGTCTGAAAGTGTAGGCTTTTTGGGTCTCTGAACCCTAACCCTAACCCAAAACTTGATGACACTATAAGATTGAGGCTCAAGTCTCCACCACCATGGCTTGTTCCTCATGAGCAAGCTATGTGAGGGGCAATGTTGATGCACTGCTGCACTACACTTTGCACGCCTTTTGCAGACCCAGTGTTTCTGGACTTGTAGCCTTTGTGGCTCTCTGAACACTAACCCTAACCAGAACCCTAACCTCTATGACACCATGATTATTATGCTGAGGTCCCCAGTACAGTCAATGCTCTACATGAGAAATTTGTGCAAGGAGCAATGTTGATGCAGAGCAGTACTCATCCTGGCATGCCTTTTGAAGCCGCAGTTTTTCTGGAACCTGTAGGCTTTCTAGCTCTCTGAAACCTAACCCTAATCAGAATCCTAACCTCCATGACACCACAATTCTAATGCTGTGATCTCCTGTAGAGTCGGTATTCCACATGAGAAAGATATGCAAGGAGCAATGTTGATGCAGTGCAGCACTTGTCTTGGCTTGCCTTTTGCAACCTTATTTTCTCTGGAACATATAGGCTTTGGGGCTTTCTGAACCCAAATAGAAACCCCAAACCTATACTTGATGACACTACAATATTGAGTCTCACGTCTCCAGCACCACATTTCTTTCAGATGAGAAAGCAATTGAAGGAGCACTGTTGGTGCAGTGTCGTATGCGATATGCATTTTGCTGCCCTAATATCTCTGGATCTGTAGGATTTGTGGCTCTCTGAATGCTAAACCTAACAGGAACCCTAAGCTCTATGCATCCTAATACGTAGGCTGTGGTCTCCAGTACACTGGGTGTTCCAAATCAAAAAGGGCTGTAAGAAGAAATGTTGATGCAGTGCTGTACTCATTTTGGAATGAATTTTGCAGACCCAATGTCTATAAATCAGTAGGCTTTGTGGCTATCTGTACCCTAAACTTGAAGCTAAACCAAATTTTTATAGCACCAGTATATTGAAGCTGTGGTCTCCAGTACTGTTGGTGTTTCAAATGAGAAAGGAGTGTAAGGAGTAATGTTGGTGCAGTGCCCTACATGTCTTGGCATGCCTTTTGCAGCCCCAAAGTCGTGGACCTGTAGGCTTTGTGGCCCTCTGAACTCTAACCCTAACCCTAAACTTGATGAAACAATAAGACTGAGTCTCATGTTCCCACCACCATGAGTGTTCCACATGAGCAACGTATGTGAGGACAAATGTTGATGCAGAGCTATACTACTGCTTCTATGCCTTTTGCAGACAAAGTGTTACCAGACTTGTAGGCTTTCTGGCTATCTGAACCCTAACCCTCACCAGAATCCGAACCTCTATGACACCATAATTCTAATGCTGTGGTATCCCGTGCAGCCAGTGTTCTACAGGTGAAATTTGTGGAAGGAGCAATGTTGATGCAGTGCAGTACTTACTTTGGCATGCCTTTTGCAGCCACAGTTTTGCTGGAACCTGTAGGCTTTGTGGCTCTCTTAAACTTAAACTGAATGCTAACCCCAAGTTTTCTGGCACCATAATATTGAGGCTGTAAGATGCAGAGGAGTTGGTTTCCCAGATGAGAAAAGTGTGTCAGGACCAAAGCTGGTTCAGTTGCATACTTGTCTTGGCGTGCCTTTTGCAGCCCCAGTATATCCAGACTCCTAGGCTTTGTGCCTCTCTGAACCCTAAACTTAATGCTAAACCTAATGTTTATGGCACCATTGTATTGAGGCTGTGGTCTCCAGGATAGTCAGTGTTGCAAATGAGAATGTTGTGTAAGGTGCAATGGTGGTGCAGTACCCTACTCGTCTTGGTACGCCTTTTGCAGCACCAATATCTTGGATTTGTAGGCTTTGTAGCTCTCTGAACCCTAAGTATATCTTGAATATCATGTGGAACTGAGGCTCACATCTCCAGCACCAGGGGTGTCCCGCATGAGAAAGCTGTGCAAGGACCAAAGTTGGTGCAGGGCCGTACTCATCTTGGCATGCCTTTTGCAGCACCAGTATGTCTGGATGTGCAGGCTTTGTGGGTCTCTGAACCCTAACCCTAATCATAATTGTTAACTTGTTGACAGCATTAGACTGAGGCTCATGTCTCCACCACCATGGATGAGAAATCATGATGAGAATGGTGTGTATGGACCCATGCTGGTGCCGTGCCGCAATCACCTTGGCATGCCTTTTGCAGCCCCAATATGTATGGACCTGTAGACTTTGTGGGACTCTGAACCCTAAACGTAAACCATATTATAGTGACTAAAAGGATGTAATTGCCTACTCTCTTGTCTCTCTCTGGATTCAAACCAAATGACACCGACCAAGAAGAGGGGAACAAGGGGCATATCACTGCTACATATAAAAGATCATCTATCTGAAGTGTGAATGAACACAATTCTCAACAATATTGTCCTCTGAATTACCTTCAAAGTATATAGTCTTTTGTGAAACTTCACTCTGACTATCCTAATCGGCAGACTACAATGCCAAGCATGCCCCTGTGAGGTGTGTTCATATTTATTACAGCTGAAGCAAGAACCGGGAGACAAAAGAGGGAATATGGATGCTAAGGCTGAATGCGACCTTGAAGACTAGAAAAAAATTCTTTCAAAGATATGCCAGTTTTTAGATTCTGTTTTGCTGCTGACTTAATCTAACAAGAAATTGTGTCCATACATCATGTTACTTAGAGCTGCTTTAGAGTTCTTTTTAATATTCTGACACTCACCAAATGACCATTTCAAGTTTGCAATGCTTTAGGTTGATGCTGCATTTGCTCTAATCAGGGTCTATTCATTTATTCTCTTGGATTTGTTTTTTCTTTCTTTCAACCTTTCATATTTGTGCTACAATAAGTGACTTCTCTGCAGAATATGTCATGTATTCTGAACCCAATAGATGCTAGAGAGCTCCAGCTTGGTTTAAACATGATGAAATCATTGTGCCTTTCTCACTATAGGTAGTTGTCAGATCTAAGCTTGCTTGATAACCCAGAGCTTGGGCAGAGTGCATTTAGAGAGTGGTGTACAAAAGTTATGCAGAACCTAACATGAGAAGGTCTATACACAGACTTATACTGATTTCTGCTTCTGTATTTGTGGGACTGTACAGTAGTCACTGTTAGTGTCAATACAGTACTAGCCAATAAAGGAAGAAGCAAAGAAGAGTGAAAAGGTTTTTTGAAGGCAAATATGAAATCAGAAGCAAGAATTTTTGTCCTATTCTTACAGTCCACACCATCATCTTTAGTGCTTCTGTCATCTGTATCATGGAAAGCTTTAGTAAGTTACGACTATTGACTTTTCTCCATATATATATATAGACCTAATAACAATGAAAAGCACATTAAAATATGTATCTGACTCACAATAAAATACAAGTTATTATGTAGTCATCTTCACCCACTTTAATATATTCATTCTTGTGTTTGCTTGCATTATTATTCCTGTCATATAGCTATAAATTGTTCCTGTTGGGCATATTTTCTCCTCTTTAACCTTTCAGGAAATTCAGGAAGCAAAAATAAAGAACCGCATTAGAACCAACTCTCTTACTTCTATTCAAAGAAAACAGCTAGCAAGAGATTCTGAGTCGTTAAAGGAAAGGACAGTTATGCCAGGCAAATAGAGAACAGGAAAAAGTTTTTTATTAATGCATGTGAAATTTCTTAAAGGTAGGTAGTCTCAGTATAGTTTTCCTTTTAATGCCTGAACAACTACAGAATTATTCTCAACTGTAGGTAAATTAATGAGTAAGTACATTTGCTAGGTTTTTATGGAAACCCTCTACTTTTTCATAACAACAAATAAATTAAATGGAGGAAAGCACAATAAAGTAGCATGAGCAAAGGAGAAGGACTCTGAGGAACTTCTCACCTTTAATCAAGGCTGTTAGAAATCCCTCCTGCTTGAGACAGACTCTCAGACATGCTTCCTGACAGGCAAAAAAATCCCACCTATGTGATTTTCCGGATTCTCACCTCCTGCTGAAATCTTTGCATGTTTAAGTATCTTTTCTCTGGTATTAATCTCGTATCTTGTCCCATTCAGACATATGTTGCATAGATTTACAGTGAAGTCATGAGGGACTTCTGGAAACTCAGCAATAACCTGGTATCAAATCATTGAAGAAATAGTATCTAGGTTTCTTAATCTCCTAAAAGAAACAATTGTGGGGGAAAAAACAACCAGTAGTTATTTCTTATTTTGTCTTACAGAGCTAACATTCACTGTTACTAATTTACTTGGTTTTGAACAGTTCATGCTTTGCTATGAAACAATAAGTGACTGAAACAAAGAACATAGCAAAAAATGTGTTCTTTTTCTATTAAGTGTTTTTTCTTTTTCTACAAAACAAAAGGAAGGCTAAATTAGCTAATATATAAACATATGTATATGCATATTCTGGGATTCTATGACTTTGGCTTTCCCACATTACTTGGAAAAAATAATAGCTAATTTGCTGAAGAGGATGAACCTGAAAACTTAAAGCAAAGTGGGAATGGAATGACAGGAGAAGGTATATGAATTTAGACATCTTTTTCATAAAAAAGCTCCTTACCCACAGGCTACAAAGTCATTTTTCCTGTGTTTTTTTTGGACTACTGAATATTTAATTACTGCATGTGAAGTAGAACAGTGCCTCAAAAAGCCTTACCTGATAATGCTTGAATCAGTCCCATTGCCCTAGGCAGGAACAGAGGAGGAAGAGAGTGAAGCCTTCACAACCCTTGCACTAGCCTGACTTAGGGGAGTTTTCATTAACGGTCAGCTCAGGGGCTGAATTTCTGTTGGATAAGGACAATCTGTGCTGGCCTGAAGGAAAATGTCTAACTCTGAGAGACGGGTATGCTTTATTACATGTGTTAGTTCTCACCGTTTTGTATCCTCTGGCATAGATGTTCACTACTTGATGTGCTGTTTTCTGTGATTCACCTTCTTAAACATGAGGTTTTCTTCCTACGTGGTGCAAAGAATATAAACCCTTAGGAAGGACTGTGAATGTTGTCAAGTAAGTGTGCACAGTAAAGATGGGCAGTGAATTGTCGGTCTGCACTCTATCTTGAGCAGTCCCAAATTCTTTCATAAGAACATTGTGTACACCTGTGTTTTGACAGGTGGCAGTGACCATGGCACTGAAAGATAGAGTGATGTGCAGAGCATACCAACAAAAGTATACTTTCTTTTTATCTTCTCCATCCAACATGAGGTATCAAAATCAATCCTTTCCAACTTCCTTTTTCGTTCTTTGTAGTAAATGTTCTCCATATCAAATCATTTCTCTGTGCATATTTTTGCAACCCCACTGATTTTCCCATTCCCTCAGTGACAGCTGTGTAGTCACATTACTTTCATTTTATGTCAACTCTGACACCTAGTCAACCAGTAAATTGGATCATTTTCTCAGACTGTCTTAGACTGTAGTCAGTGTTACCTTGGTTATTTCTGTGAAGAAGCCTGCTCTTGCACCCAGCTGTAGCTGGCTCTGCAGGACTGATAGCAGCAGAAGCAATAAAATCTTACATGTGTTAACACACTTAACAGGTGATCCTGCTTCATAGGAAAAAGGAAACATTTTTAATTTAGGCACTTTGCAGAGCCACCTCCTTGTTCTCTGTCCCAGTGCATTTCAAGAACTTGATTTAAGTTGACAAAAGAAAGGAAGATTTAAAATAATGCCTGACACTTATACTGAAATCCTCACTGTGGTGCCATCTTCTTGCCCTCTTTTAATTTTGTTTGACACAGTGGCAGGTGGCAGGGACATGTTAGGTGCCTTCACTTTAGATCTGATTCTGTTAGACCACTGCAGTCATCTTCATGTCATTGGTACACTTTATAACAAGAAACATACTTCTTCCTGTGCAGAAAACCAATAAATATAGCCACAAAGAACAAACAAATGAATTCTAAACTGGTGGCATGGGGTTAAGTAGGAAATTCAATAGTGGAAAGGTGCTTCACCCAGGTGATCCAAACCAAAATAAAATTGAACAATGTGCACAGATTTTTCAGGGGAAGTAATGAAGAGTTAAAATTCAGTTAGAAGTATCTTAATCGGTACTTCTTTGGCTGTGACGGTTTGGTCAATATAAAACCTAGATAACCAGAGTGGGCATATTTTAAGCTTTCTAGAGAACAGCAATCATCCTTCAACATAATGCTGGCTACATAACCAGTGAACCTCTGGCTACATAACCAGTGAACCTCTTTAACTTGTACTATTTTCCTGGGAAAATACACACAATGACAACTTAGAAAAGAAACAAGAAAGATTCCAAACAAATGATCAGATGGTCTCATTGCAGATCACACTGATGGAATGTATTGGGTGTACCTGGTAACGTTTTGGTAGCGGATGACTTCTGTGAGAAGGCACAGAACCTACTCCACTGTCAGACAGTTAGTTACAACAGGCTCCAAGATAGAATCACCTCTGGCCAAAGCTGAGCTCATCAGCAACACTGGTATTACTGCTGTGATAATGTATTTAAGAACGCAAAAAACTGCAGCTGGGAGAGAGGGATGAGAATATGTGAGGGCAACAGCCCTCCAGACACCAAAATCAGTGAAGAAGGAGGGAAGGAGGTGCCATAGGCACCGGAACAGATTCCCCTGCAACCCCTGATGAAGACCATGGTGAGGCAGGCTGTCTCCCTGCAGCCAATGAGGCTTGTGGTGGAGCAGCCCATGGAGGATCCCATGACACAGCAAGTGGATGTGCCTTGAAGGATGCTGTGACCTCATGGGAAGCCTGTGCTGGAGCAGGCTTCTGGCATGACCCATGGCTCTATGGAGAGAGGAGCTCATGCTGGAGCAGGCTCGCTGCAGGACTTGTGACCCCACAGAGGATCCAAGCTGGAACAGTCTGTTCCTGAAGGGCAGCATCCCATGGATGGGACTCACACTGGAGCAGTTCATGAACTTCAGCCCATGGGAAGGACTCGCATTGGGGTAGTTCATGGAGGAGTGTCTTCCACATTAAGGACCTCATGCTGGGGCAGGGAAGAGTGTGAAGGGGAGGAAACAGCAGAAATGAAGCGTTACAGATTGACCACGAACACCATTCTCCATACCGTGGGCTGCTCCTGGAGAAGAAGTGCTCATAGTAGAGAAGTAGGGAATGAAGTTGAGCCTGGGAGGATTTTTAGATTTGTCCTTTTATTATCAAATTCTGATTTTTACTGGCAATAAATTAAACTGATTTAACCAAGTCAAGTCTGGTTTTCACATGACTGTAACTGATGGATGGCCTCCCTATTTTTGTCTTGACCCATGAGCTTTTCATCATATTTTCTCCTCTCGGCCTGTTGAGGTGGTGGAGTGAAAGACTGGGTCGGTGGGCACCTGGCAGACAGCCAAGGTCAATTCACTGCATGAAAATATAGAGAAAATCCAAAATTCTACAGGAATAGCTCCACAATAAATCAATGCATGGATAAATAAATAAATAAATGTGGTCACCATAGCAGCATGGAGAGAGATATGTGAAATGAGAGAATTATTCATCAATCTATCAAATTCAGTTAAAATCGAATGAAAATCTCTTCAGAGGCCTGCCCTGGAAACTTGTTAAAAACCTACTAGTACTGGTAACATTTGCACAAAATATCATCTTTGCAGTTGATGTCCTGGGTTCAGCTGTAACAGCTGTTTTTTTCCTTCCCAGTAGTTGGTGCAGCACTGTTTTTTTTTTTTTTATTTTAGCCTGAGAACAATGCTGATAACACACCAGTGTTTTTAGTTGTTGCTAAGTAATGCTTACTCCAGTCAAGGACGTTTCAGTCTCTCATGCTCTGCCAGTGAGGAGGGGCACAAGCCATGAGGAAGAGGAGACAGAAACCTGACCCAAACTAGCCAAAGCAGTATTCCATACCACAGCATGTCATGCCCGGTATATAAACTGTGGTGAATTACTCAGAAGGCCCAGATTGCTGCTTGGGTTGGGCTGGGTATCGCTCAGGGGGGTGGTGAGCCATTATATTGTGCATCACTTGTGTTTATTGTTTTCTTTTCCTTTCCCCTTTTGGTTTTATATTATCTCCTCTTGTTATTTCCCTTATCATTATTCTTATTAGTGGTAGTAGCAGTAGTTCCATATTATACCTCAGTTACTGGACTGTTCTTATCTCAACCTGTGAGGCTTACAGTCTTTTGATTCTCTTCCCCATCACTCCGGGAGCGGGCGGGGGGGTGTGGGGTGTGGGGGTGGGGGAAGGGAGCTAGTGGCTGCGTGGTTCTGAGTTACCGGCTGGGCTTAAACCACTACATTCCACTACTGCGGAATGCTACAAGGGGAAGAGAAAGGTGAGTATCTCCAGAGAGGAGCCTTCAACTCCGGAGAGAGGGGAAACACCGAATCTAGGAGCCTCAGCGCTGAGAGGCGAGAGCCGCCAAGGAAGCCTCGAACCCCCCCCGCGCCTTACCCACGAGCAGCAGCCCCGCTGAGCCGAGCAGGGACTCACACGGGGCGGTGCCAAGAGGGACGGCCCCCTCCTGAGCGGGGAAAACCCGCCCCAGGCAGGGCGGGAACAGCGCGTGGCGCGGCGGTTGGCGCCGACAGCGCGAGGGGGCAGCAGGTCGCGGGCGGAATGACGAGCGCTTGCTTCAGGGCCGGGGCCCGCTCTGGGAGCTCTGCTCTGGCTGCCCCGGCGGTGGCAGCGTCGGCACCGGGCAGAGCCGATGGGAGGGAAGGCTGCAGCGCGGAGCTCAGGGTGCAGAAAGTGCCTGCACTGGTCTCGTGAGGCGAGGGTGCGCAATGAGCAGGGCTGCGCTCGGTGCGCCCTGGTGGAGGTCCCCCTGCAGCAGGGGCTGAGCTGCGGGATGCTGTTAATAGGCTGAAAGGAAGCTGAGAGTAAGTTGGATTGCCTGCTCGCAGGCACAAAGTGTGCAGGGGCCTCAGGCGTCTACCATAGTGCATACAGAAAAGGAGGAGGGCATTAATCCAGGAAGCTGGGAACTAGTAACAAAAACAAACGAACAAAAAAACCCAACAACAACCAAATCCCAAAAAAAGCACAAAGGAGGAAGAGGACAATTAGAATCAAGGGGTTTAGATGCCTCTATGCAAATGCCTGTAGCATGGGGAATAAAAAAGAGGAACGAGATGTATGCATGGCTACAGGCATATGATGTCATTGGCGTCACAGAAACGTGGCATGGTTACTATGACTGTAGTGTTGGAATGGAAGCTTACAGGGTCTTTAGGAAAGACAGGTGAGGATAGGTGGGGAGGGGGAATTGCTGAAAAAAAGGAATTTGGAAATAATTAGAAATTTGAATTTGAATTAGTAATTTGAATTACAAAAGACAGGCAGGGATAGGTGGGGAGGGGGAATTGCTGTTTATGTTAGGGATAGGCTGGAGAGTATGGAACTCTGTCTGGGGACAGCTGGCGGGCCAACAGAGATCTTGTGAGTCAGGGCCAAGGGGCCAACAGCAATGGGAGACATTATTGTGGGGATCTGTTAAGGCTGTCCGATGAGGAGGACTTTGTGTATGAAGTGCTCTATAGACAGATAGGAACAGCCTCACTCTCGCAGGCCCTTGTCCTCATGAGGGACTTCAACCACCCTGATATCTGTTGGAGGGACAGCACAGCCTGGCACAAGCAATACAGGAGGTTCGTCAACTGTGTGGAAGAGAACTCCCTCTTGCAAGGAACAGAGGAGCCGACAAGGAGAGGTGCCATACTTGACCTCATCCACACCAATGGGGGGGGGGCTTGTTGGGATTGTGATGCTCCAGGGCAGCCTTGGCTGTAGGATCATGAGATGGTTGAGTTTCATATCCTGAGGACAGTGAGAAGAGCATGCAGCAAGCTCACTGCCCTGGAATTCAAGAGAGCAGACTTTGGCCTCTTCAGGAACCTGCTTAGTAAGGTTCCATGGGATATAGCTCTAGAGGGCAGGGGGGCCCAAGACTGTTGGTTGATATTCAAGGATCACCTGCTACAAGCTCAGGAGTGTTCCATCCCAACTAGAAGGAAATGCTGCAGGAGGGCCAGGAGACATGCTTGTGAGGTGAGCCCATGCCAACCTGATGAAGTTTAACACTGCCAAGTGCAAGGTGCTACACCTGGGTCGGAGCAATCCCAGGCACAGCTACAGGTTGGGCAGAGAAGAGATTCAGAGCAGCCCTGCAGAGAAGGACTTGGGGGTGTTGGTTGATGGAAAAATGAGCATGAGGTGGCAGTGTGCGCTTGCAGCCCAGAAAGATAACTGTATCCTGTGCTACCTTAGAAGGAGCATGACCAGCAGGTCAAAGGAGGTGACCCTGCCTCTCTACTCTGCTCTTGTGAGACCTCACTTGGAGTATTGTGTGCAGTTCTGGTGTCCTCAACATAAAAAGGACATGGAACTGTTGGAACAAGTCCAGAGGAGGGCCACGAGGATGATCAGAGGACTGGAGCACCTCCTGTATGAAGATAGGCTGAGAAAGTTGGGGCTGTTCAGCCTGGAGAAGAGAAGGCTGTTTGGAGACCTCATAGCAGCCTTCCAATATCTGAAGGGGGCCTATAGGGATGCTGGGGAGGGACTCTTCATGAGGAATAGTAGTGATAGGACAAGGGGTAACGGGTTCAAACTTAAACAGGGGAAGTTTAGATTGGATATGAGGAAGAAGTTCTTCACCGTAAGGGTGGTGAGGCACTGGAATGGGTTGCCCAGGGAAGTTGTGAATGCTCCATCGCTGGAAATGTTGAATTGGACATAGCCTTGGGTGGCATGGTTTAGTGAGAGGTGTCCCTGCCCCTGGCAGGGGGTTTGGAACTAGATGATCTTATGGTCCTTTCCAACCCTAACTATTCTATGATTCTACTTTTTTTTTTTCTCCACCAGTAAATTAAAATAACCATAGTATCAATAATATCCATACTATTGAGCTGAAGGCAGCTACTTTCTACACAGTTTTAAATATAATGTAGTATTAATTCTTTTCATGAAACTAAAATATATTGAAATTTTATTATATATTTTTTTAGCTCCTACAAAAAAGAGTGCCAAGGGTGGTCTAGGCTTTTCCAAATTGCTACATATCTGGGGAGAGAAGACACTGTGGCCTTTTTACTTGACCATACGTACACATGTTTTGAAATAATGAATTTTGGGCATTTTTTTCAAAAAAAGATTGTAAAATTATCCCAAAGTGTTCCTTCCCGAGTCTTTAAATTATAAGATATACTCCAACATGTGTGAAACTCATTATAAGATTTTGAGAATTACTTTCTGTCCTTGTTTGCACTGGATGTGAAGGAAAAGCTGGGGAACACAGTGACTCATCTGCATGAGTTAATTAGACGTTGCCTGTGGAGCTCTATTATCTCACTCTCACATTGTCAAAAGGGTCTCTGGCATGATTTTGCCCTGGGCCACCAAGGGCTCTCCTAGTCACTGTATGAGCAAGTCTGCGTGACCATTCCTAATAGACAATTTAGATAAGAGAACTTTTTCAGGTGCCAAGAGAGTTTAATAGTATCAGTGCATCAGTTGGTCCCAGGGCCAAGGAATGGGACCAGTAATTGTTTAATTTATTAGTTTCAAGGTGACAAAAGTGAGGAAGACTTGTGAGGAAGACAGGTGTGGAAAAAGTGTACAGAAGAGTAGTAGACCTATTGAGAAAACCATTTCCTCAGAAAGAATAAACAAAAACCTTACTGAGGAATGGAAAAAAGAGATATGTACTTGCAAAGTGAACTTAGGGGTTTGTATGATCAAATAAAATTAACAATGGCGAAAATCAACCTCAGAACTTGCAAATGAACTGATGCCATAAAAATAGGCATATAAATAAACAAGAACAAGATAAGGCATCCCACCTCCATCGCTACCCCTACTACACAATAAGGATGGAGCAAAAATTAAAGGCAGTGTCGGCATGAATCTTAATGTAAATCAAAGCTTTGCCTTCTTTGTGGTATGATTGATGAAGCTAACTAACCAACTGTCCCAAAATATAATGGGAAAGACAGTAGGAAAATGGGATTACTAAATCCAAGACTGAAGTAAAATTCAATTTGGAGATATCCATCCCAGAAGTTGTGGAATAATTAGGAATTAAACTTACATTTGAAATGCAGCATTGTCCACACATAAAGGGAAAACGGACTTTCAGGACCTCTCAAAGCAGGGTGCAGCCCCCCCTGGAATGTACACTCCACAGCAGTTCTGATGCATGCACAGGTGAATGATGGAGCGGGGTGAAAACCTTGCAGCCATAATTTGTCTTAACATCGACAAGAAACAGGAACCAGGTGCCACAAGAAACTGATAAGCTGCATGAACGCTACCCTGAGTCGGCGACCTGTAATCTTTTGACAGAATGCCGTCCTCTCTGTGAGCTTTGCTTCATTATAATGTCATTATAATGCATTTACATGCTAAAATACACTCCCATCTCCAATGCGACCCCCCCCAAAAGGAGACCACCCCCCACCGAGCATGCGCTCTGAATTTTTGGTGTCATATACCTTTAAAAGTGAAGCAAGAGAGATTTGCACCAATAATAATAAAGGTATGTAGGACTAGAGTCACTCAAGCTCCACCTTGAAGGTGAAAAACAGTATAAAATGACCCAAGAGAGAGGGGAATATTGGGGAAGATACCATTGTGGAAGCTAACATCAGCAGACTCCTGTGACCGGTTGATGGGCTGGAGCCTTCTTTCCCCCCCCCCATAGGGATGCCTGTGGGTAAGATTTGCACTGTATCCAGTGCTTCCCTGGGAAAACTTAGAATCTCTATAGAGTTACTTTTTACGGTTACCTTTATATTTTAGAGCCAGGCTGTGTTAACTTTATCCAGCGCTTGTACTCATGCAACTATTATTCGCACATGCTTTGCAGACAGTATTTATCACCGGCATTCCATAAGAACCTGTACCTGTTGCATCAATAAACTGCACTGTTCCAGTAGCCAATCGCAATAAACTGCACTGTTTCAGTAACTGATCGTAATTTTCTCACTGAACGTGACCCCATCTCTCGGTGTGGCCCTGAGGGTTCATGAGCACGGTTTGACCAGCAGTGTGGTGCACTATCAGTGAATCCGGATCAGTAAGGTTCGAAATAGCGAACACGGCCAGACTGATAGTTGCAGCTGATTGGACTGGGCAGTGTGGTGCACTATCAGTGAATCCGGATCAGTAAGGTTCGAAATAGCGAACACGGCCAGACTGATAGTTGCAGCTGATTGGACTGGGCAGTGTGGTGCACTATCAGTGAATCCGGATCAGTAAGGTTCGAAATAGCGAATGCGGCAGGACTGGTAGTTGCATACTGGAGCCGTTCCTGGCCCCTCTAATAAAGAAAGGGGTTTATTTTCCCCCTTTAACACAACAGAGTTCTAAAAACCCTGCACATTAAATCTAGGTCAAATATCAAGAATCGTTAATATGTTTATGAAGTTGATAAGTGTACCTCTTGGCTAAAGAATTGGCATTGTGGTACCTATATTAAAGAAATGGAGAAGTTACAGCTGAATACAGAATCCTTTATTTGACCTCAGCAGTAGGAAGGACTTTCGAATATTTTAGAATAGGCTACCGAAAGTTATAGAGGCAAATAAAAAAGAAGTTGAATAGTGTGGGTCAATCATCTGTGCACTGTGCAATACCCTCCAGGTAAGGCCTCTGGATTTCTAGACAATCGAAATAAAATAAATCTAATCAATTTATATTTCAGTAAAACATTTAATATGATGCTGCATGAGAAATGACTAGTCAATAAAAACAAATTGATAAAAGAATTGATAAAGGTGATTATGTTACATTATATTGAAAAGCAAATCTTTCCATTAGGAGAGTCTGGTAGTGAAGCTCTTAGATCAGTCTTGTGGACAGTGTCATCTTCACTGGGCAGTATCATCATCAGTGCCTTTGCTCTTAGCTGTGCTCAGTAAAAGTTCTGATTCACAATTTGAGGATGAGATGTCAAGAAATAAGTCTAAGAATAATATGCGTAAACAACAGAAGACCTTAAAATTTAACTAAAGGTTGTGAATTGATGAGAAATTATAATAACTGCACCCAAAAATAACAACCAAAATTAAGCCCCTAACCCCAAACTCTTACATAAAGGGTTCAGAGAATCACAGAATGGTTAGGGTTAGAAAGGACCTTAAGATCATCTAGCTCCAAACACCCTGCTATGGGCAGGGACACCTCCCAATAAACCATGCCACCCAAGGCTCTGTCCAACCCAGCCTTGAACACCACTAGGGATGGAGCACTCACAACTTCCCTGGGCAACCCATTTCAGTGCCTCACTACCCTTACGGTAAAGAATTTCTTCCTCATATCCAATCTAAACTTTCCCTGTTTAAGTTTGAACCCGTTACCCCTTGTCCTATCACTACAGTCCCTCATGAAGAGTACCTCCCCAGCATCCCTATAGGCGCCCTTCAGATACTGGAAGGCTGCTATGAGGTCTCCAAGCAGCCTTCTCTTCTCCAGGCTGAACAGCCCCAACTTTCTCAGCCTATCTTCATATGGGAAGTGCTCCAGTCCCCAGATCATCCTTGTGGCCCTCCTCTGGACTTGTTCCAACACTTCCATGTCCTTTTTATGTTGAGGACACCAGAACTGCACACAATACTCCAAGTGAGGTCTCCTGAGAGCAGAGTAGAGGGGCAGGATCACCTCCCTCGACCTGCTGGTCACGTTCCTTTTGATGCAGCCCAGGATACGGTTGGCTTTCTGGGCTGTGAGCGCACACTGCCAGCTCATGTTCATTTTTTCATCGACCAACACCCCCAAGTCCTTCTCCACAGGGCTGCTCTGAATCTCTTCTCTGCCCAACCTGTAGCTGTGCCTGGGATTGCTCCGACCCAGGTGGAGGACCTTGCACTTGGCATGGTTAAACTTCATCAGGTTGGCAAGATCATCTAGTTCCAACCCCCCTGCCGTGGGCAGGGACACCTCACACTAAGCCATGTCAACCAAGACGCTGTCCAACCTGCCCCTGAACACTGCCAGGGATGGAGCATTCACAGGTTCCTTGGGCAACCCATTCCAGTGCCTCACCACCCTCACAGTAAAGAGCTTCTTCCTTATATCTAACCTAAATCTCCCCTGTTTACGTATGAACCCATTCCCCCTTGCCTTATCACTACAGATCCATAATGAAGAGCCCCTCTCCAGTTTAGAGACAAGAATGTTGTGCAGGACAGTGTCAATGCGTTGCAGAAACCAAGGAAGATGATGTCAATTGCTTTACCCCTATCTGGACTTCTTTCATAGCATGTCTTTTTCATAACTAATGAACGAGGTTTACACACCTTCTCCACAGCTTTGTAACTTATTTTCTACAGTGGCCACACCTTACAAAGTAGTTTAAGACAACAAGAATCTCAAGAGAGAAAATATTTCCCCAGAAATAATTTCCCAATTGAAGGAAGGGTGGGAAAATTTCTTCACACATATTGCAAATTCATTTGTAGTTCTGGGAAGAGGGTGTAGGTCTCTCTCTCCTATGATTGTCACCCACAAGTACAGGTCAAGAGGAAAACTGAGCTCTTTTCTGCTCTAAGTGGATATATTTTTTTATCAAGACTAATATGAAAATGAACTGTTTCATAAATTCCTAATCTGTGAGCATAATATCTTCAGGAGCAGAGCTGTCTCTTTCCACATTGAAAAAGTTCTGAAACACTGTCACTTGTGCTCCAGATTCTGCTGATGTATAAAGCATATTAAATGGCAAATCTTAAAAAGTGTCTACTTAAGTAACCTTCAGATTATAATAGTTCTTTTGTAAGGTGGTCCATGTAAGTTGAAGGCCAGACTAAATTTCTCAGCCCCACAGGACAAGCTCTGAAAAAAACCTCCATCAGCTGTTATTTTATTTTAGCAAAAAAAAAAAAAAATCCCAGAAATCAAGGATGGAATATCCTTCTGGGTTTTTTTTGGAAATCTGATTGCTTTTGTCACTTTTGAATCAAATCCTTGATGACATTTAAATATTTGTTTAAAAGAATTTCCATTTCTACCATTTTTAATTAAAAGTTATAAAATGCATTATTTACCCAGGAGATCGGTTCAGAGCCATTCCATCCTATTTACAACAAAGAGAGCCTGTAATAAGTCCTTGAAACCTGTTCTAATCTAGTATATAAATATTTATTTAATCAGTTTAAAAATGCTAATTATTTACCAGAGAGACTGAAGCAACTTCTATGAAGTTACTATGGATGAAAAGAGTTTATAAGAGTTTTTTGAAAGTATCATATGCTTAATAGCTTGAAAGAGTTCCTTTACAATATGCTCAAATCTTTTGGCAAATGCATTTTTAGGTTGCTATCTCTTTATTGTATTTTTTTAGCTATGTTCTAAGGAGATTTTTTTCCAGGCACCGATTGATTACATCAATTGCTAATTAACTATTTGCTTAGAAGTGTATGATTTCGGTCATTAGAAGAAATGCTGCTCTTCACCATTACTTAAAAATTATAATTAGACTCTGCTTTCAAACACCTGTATGGGGTTTGTGTGGCAAGGTTTTGGTAGCAGAGGGTCTACAGGGGTGGCTTCTGTGAGAAGCTGCCAGAAACTTTCCATGTCTGACAGAGCCAATGCCAGGTGGATCCAAGAAGGACCTGCCGTTGGCTAGGGCCAAGGCCAAGCCCATCAGTGACAGTGTGGTGGTGCCTCTAGGGTAACATATTTAAGAAGGGGAGTAGAGCAGCCTTCCAGTATTTGAAGGGGGTCTACAAGGATGCTTGAGAGGGACTCTTCATCAGGGACTGTAGCAATAGAACGAAGGCAATGGGTTTAAACTGAAAACGGGGAAGTTCAAGTTAGATATAAGGAAGAAGTTCTTTACTGTGAGGGTGGTGAGGCATTGCAATAGGTTGCCCAAAGAGGCGGTAAATCCTGGCAGTGTTCAGGGGCAGGTTGGACAGAGTCTTTGATGACATGGTTTAGTGTGTGGCATCCCTGCCCATAGCAGGGGCTTGGAACTAGGGGATCTTAAGGTCCTTTCCAATCTTAACTATTCTATGATTCTATGAAAGTTATTGCACATGAAAAACTGCAGCCAGGAGAGAGAAGTGAGAATCTGTGAGAGCAACAACTCTGCAGACACCAAGGTCAGTGCAGAAGGAGGGGAAGAGGTGCTTCAGGTGCCAGTGAAGAGATTCCCTGCAGCCCGTGGTGCAGACCATGGTGAGGCAGGCTTGCTCCTTGCAGCCCACAGTAGACCCCAGGGTGGAGCAGAGGGTTGCCTGAAGGAGTCTGTGACCCCGTGGGAAGGCCGTGCTGGAGCAGACTCCTGGCAGGACCTGTGGTCCTGTGGAGAGAGGAACCCACGCTGGAACAGGGGAAGTGTGTGAGGAGTCCTCCCCTACAGAAGAAGGAGCGACAGAGACAGTGTGTGATGAACTGACCAGAACTGCCATTCCCCCTGTCTTCCTGCACTGCTTGCAGGGATGAAGTAGAGAAAATAAGGAGTAGAGTTGAGGGAAGAAGAAAGGGGTGTTGGGGAAGATGTTTTAAGATTTATGTCTTCTTTTCTCATTATTCTACTCTGGTTTGACAGTAATTGATGAATGATCTCTCCCTCTCCTTATCTAGACGCATGAGCCTTTCATCATATTTTCTCTCCCCTGTACAGTTCAGGAGGGGAATGTATAGAGTGGCTTTTGGTGGACATCAACTTGTATACCCAAACAAATACACACTCCTTAAATTTAAAACCAACTTTCCACAATGACAATGACCTCTTAGATATATTGAACCAAGTAGGACATCAAAAGCAAAATCTACACCTCCCAGAAGACAGCAAAATTATATGTACATGATAGTATGTGAAATACTGTGGCTGAGTAGAGTGTATCATTAGTGGCTCTGGATGTTAACTTGGAGGAAATCACCTCTTGCTGTAATGTAGAGGTGACTGAGCTAGCACTGCATGGAGGAGTTCAAACAGGATAGCTCAGCACTGTTTGTCTAGCTTATCTGTCTATGGTCAGAAACTGGGGCCAAGAAAGGCCTGATGGGGGCAACAAGGAACTTGTCATGTGGGATGTGATATCAACCAGCATGGGAGGATTTTCTGTTTTTCTTGCATCTTCTTTCATACTATATTCTTCCTTTAGTGTTTTTCTATTCTTTCCATGCTCTCCAACACATATGGTGCAACTATGGGGTGGAGGATGACACTCACTGGAGAGCAAAAAAGCTTGTGGTTGTTGGCAGCATATCCAGTGCTGATGACAGAGAAGCCACAGTATACTCCTACATCAAATATTTGGGCTGTGTTGCTTCTGACAGCTGTCTCCACCAGAGCCAATGCCAAGTCTGATGGTAGCCAACACCTAATTCTCAAGACAGAAATGAAAATTCTGTATAAAGTAATCATAAAGGGCACAGGCTTTGTCCTAGCTTTACCTTTCTCAGTGCATATTCCTCTGCAATATAAGTATGGAGAACATACTAAATAGGTTAAGGTTTATCAGTGTTCATAGCCTAGAAGAATAGTTATTTGATTTTGTGGTATTAATATTGACTTAAAAGAATGAACCCATTCTGATTGCAACTGGAAAGTAAAACACTTCAAAGATCTCTGACTGATTTTCTTGAGGCTCTTGCAATCTTGAAACAGTGCATTTAGACATCAAGTCTATGTTACTGTTTTATCTCTGTTAGCGTCAGTCTCAGTACTGTAGTTCCTTTTCTGCTGATAAATATGCTTACTCTTCATTTGAGTTTAACAATTACTTTCACTGAGGTTTGAAACTAACCTCTGTAATCCATGAGTCTATTTCAGGTGAGGATGTTTCCCAGAACTTTTGGAGAGATTTTGAAATTGTAAACTCCCAGTAAAGATCTGCCTTGCATTGTAGTGCCTCTTTTTCTTATTCTCAGCATCACCTTTTGTAGTATATGATTATCACAGTTTCTTAGCAGGTTTTAACAGAAGACCTTGTATATAGTCCTCCATTTGAAATAAAACAGCTCTTTACTTACAAACAACAGCTTTATTTTCACTTCTGTAGATACCAGAAATACCTGAGAATTCAATTTTCAGTTATGTATGTATTACTCCAAATGACATTCTCCCTGGCAGTTAATATGTAGGCCCACAAGCATGTGAATAGTTGTGTTTCACAGATCTGTTCAAGACCCTGTGTTTCAATTGCAGATCCACACTGGATTCCTAAGAAGGCAAACCTAGTTCTTAAAAGATGCATATTTTTTCATTAATGACCAAGATCAATTATCTGTACAAAATAAAGTAAATATGGAAAAAAAAAAAGAAAAAAGCATGTTAGGAAAATATAAAGGGGGAATAAGTACTCATAAAGGAGAGGGAATACCTATAATTAATGGATGAAATTGATTATAATAATAATTTGGTGTCCTAAAAACCATCAAATCAGAGATAATTTCCAGTATTTGAGTTAGAGCATGCTGAAAGGGAGGACTTTGTGAGGACAAGAGCTCATAGAAGAAGAAAAGAAAACAAATTAGTTTGATGGTTTTGTCAGGAAACTGCCATCATGATATGTAGACTTCCAGATAACCACTCTACGTGGTGCAGGTTAAGAGTCTCCAAGAAAGCTTTCCAGATGTACTCTAAGTATTTAGACTGGTACTGGACATGTTTATGATTTTTCTCTGTCTTTCTGTTTGTTAGTCTCTGTCTATTTATTTGTTTTTCAGAACCAAGACTCAAGTGCACTTCCAGGCAAACTTCTCATTTATTTACTTCTCCCTGTACCGTCTCTTCAAGCATGCAGCCCTGCGTAGCTTCCCAGTCTGTTTACATATACATGGATTTTGGGAAATTTCTGCATTTGTACTTGTCTCAGTCATGGGTCTAAGAATTGCAAGGAATGCAGAGTAATGCAGCAAAGAATAGAGCATTGTGTTCTTGATAATTTTTTTTATTAATGTCTGTTTAATAGCAGTTATTTAAAAAATGTAACTAAATATACATAAATACTTTTTTTAATTTACAGTGGATACCATATTTCTGTGCACTTGACATGCTCGTAGTTGAGTGATCATAACTCTTACGGTGCCTGATAGAATGCTAAATGCATTTCCTGGCACTATAACAGGCCAGTTAATCTTGTTGATATTGGTGAAACCATGATCATTTTATCAGATGATCTTACTTATATTTTGTATGGCAAAGATAAAAATCTCATTAGAAGTATAGGCAGCAGACAGCTTCCAAGTTCAAAAAGGTGACTGCAGTAACAATATTTTGTACCATAGGTCACCTTCACCTTGACACCAGGCTTCAGACTGCAGGTGCAAAATACATTGTTTATATTAAAAATGCATTTAAATGTGAGTTGCTGCAAGTAAACAAATCCATTTGCTATGTTTTAAACTCTTTGTGATACACATGAGATAGGAAGATACAGGGTGGTCTATGTCCTGGGCCTCTGGAGCCAGAAGATCGCTTTTACCGCATTAATCTCTAGCTACAGCATATGGTCAACCTTTGTAAGTAGGTGGTGTGCCTTGGTGCCTGTCTTTTATTGCTAGGCTCCAAATTCTTGCATCACAGAGATTCAACTTTTGAGCAATTCCCCTGGAACCTGGAGGGATACACAACTTAAAAAAAAAAAAAAAAAAAAAAAAAGAAAGAAATTAAAAAATGAAAGAGTTGAAAGAAGTTAAAGGTTACTTGTGCCTTTCAAAGAATTGAGGACATGAGGTTCTTGATAGTATAGCCAAAAAGAATGTGATTGCAGTTCATGTGACGGGTATAACATGGGTATAAACCCATTGCCTTGGATAATGACAATCCTGATTTATGCAGCTGTAGTTGAGAATCACAGAGCTTACAGTCCATTCACAAAACCAAAGATGGAATTTGTCTTGATCCAGGCATGATGTCATTTTCAATAAACTTTAAAAAGAAAAGCATGCATCCAGGTTTTTAAATGCCAAAAAAAAAAAAAAGCGCCTTTTTTGACATTTTCTTGTTAGCTTTCATTTGTACAATTATAACATTGCTGTGATTTGAGCTACTTCTGTTGCACTACAGTTCTTGTATCAGTCAGGGTCTTCTACTCTGCTCACACACACCACACACACACTGCTAAAAAATAATTTTCACTATACCATGTTACTCTATTCCACTGTCACCCTGCCATTCCAGTGGAGCTAAACAGTTGTAAAACTTGAGCAATGCAGTAGTAAATCAAACAGATATATGTGCACCCACACAGGTGCACAAAATCTTTCCCTCAGAGAGAATGCACTGCCTGCTTTACTATAAGTAAATCCATAACTCTTCATCTTTTTAAGAAAAAAGAATACACACAGAATATATCCTAAAGAGTTATCCTTAAGAAATAAACCAGCGGAACAAGAGGAAGCACCAAGAAAGAAAATATTAATGGAGGGATATTTACTGTTAAATTTATTAATAAGCAAAAGGTCAGGTTCTCAGCTGGTGTAAGCTGGAGCAGCTCCATTGCCTCAACTGGAGCTGTGCCAGTTTATCCAGTGCATATGCTGTAGGCCAATACGCCCTGCAAATCAAATCACTGAACTGGAATCTTCAAATCCTTCCCTATCATGCTGTTCAATTTGCATTGCTATTAGCAACAATTTATTTTAAAAAAAGTTTGCATGCGCAAAT
Organism: Ara ararauna; assembly: GCA_028858755.1. Taxonomy (NCBI): domain Eukaryota; kingdom Metazoa; phylum Chordata; class Aves; order Psittaciformes; family Psittacidae; genus Ara; species Ara ararauna. The sequence continues at coordinate 44,966,519 of CM054378.1, forward strand.
AATTCACATTGCTTTATTTTTTTCTTTGTCAGTTCACAAAAAAGTATTTCAAGTTGTCATAACCTTGCATTTAGCCAGTGAAAGAATAATCTTGAACATTTTTTTACAAACTGGACACATACCCTGTTTATTTTTCTCTAAAATTTGCACACTATAAAGCAAGTAGGCTTTTTTTGTTCTATTTTAAAACCTTCTTCAGATATTATACAAAAATATTCATATGCAAGTAATAAAGTTTTTTTTAAACATCCAAGTTTTTTAAACCTAAAGCAAAGTCACACCAGAAGGTTTTTTGTTTTTTGTTTCTTTTTTTTTTTTTTTTTTTTAAATCTAGACAAAAGTACGCCTTGTGCTTTAACAAATGTACACATCATGTGCTCTTTACAAGGATTCTAGTAAGTATGCTCATGTGTCATTATTCATTAAGTAATGCAAAACTTGCCTACTTTTGTGGATTTTATTTCCCTTAATCTTCTTATTTTCCCCTCTGTGTTATTTGTGTTTGTTTATGCATGTGGAGAAGTTAAGGCAAGTGCAATCAAAGTTACAAAAAACAATATTTCTATTGCTAACATGTGCAGCATTCATATTTAGTGAGTGATGTCTTTTCTCCTGTAAGAATAAAAATAGATGAAAATACAAAAATGTTTAATATGTAATAGTTATTATAATAAGCTGTTCAGTCTTATAGTCCAGGCTTGGTGAATTTTCCAAAAGTTAGGATAACATAAAACATGTTCTTTTTTGAAGCAACAAACACTGAAACTAGGTAACATTTTGATCATGACATTCTTTCTTCTCAGCAACATGTATAGTATTACTACAAAAATGCAGTTGCTTTTAGCTATGACCCATCTAATTTTTTTGAAATAAATATGTTAATCTCTTTAGATAAAATATTTAATATACCGTAGGCATAAATAGAGGTTGAATGTATCTCAGCTTTAGTGCTTCTATTTGAACTTCAGTGATTTTGAACAAAGTGTGTAAAGGAAGAGTCATATTTTCCAGTTTTTAGTCATATCTGTAGCCTTAAAGAAAGCCTTGATAAGAATGTGTATGTTAACCTATGGTTTGTATGGCAATAGTAATGAATATTTGGAAAAGGCAATGAATTTTCAATTAAATTGTAGAATAATCAGAAATCCATGGTCACAGATTCTGGGCCTGATTCTGATTTTTTTGCACCAGTTATATATAGCATTAATTCTGCTGACTTGAGTATAGCTGGTTTTGACTTTTACCAACCATTAAGCGAACTAAGAATGATGATCCCAAAGCCTAGCATGGCACTTGTTTTTTTCATTCGATCAATGCAGTGTCTTAAAGTCAGTGAACACACCTTTATATTTTCAATGTATATGCATATATTCAGTAGGAACTACAGAGCATTTCAACTGTGGTTTTTCCCAGGATTACCCAAGGCCAGCTGAGAGCTCTATTAACAAGGTGCATTATCAAGATGCTTATCCAGCTATTAACTTTGAATAGCACATTCCCAAGAAAGGACTATTACTACTTGAGCTGTATTGTGAACTCTGCATATGTACAGTCAGTTCCTGAGCTGAGTAAAATAAGGGAAAAAAATTAAAGAAACTAAATCCCCTATACAAATTGAAGTTGGTAAAAAGATGCTGCAGTTGACATTAGAATCAAACTATTCTCTACAGACTTTAATTTCTTTATTTGTATTACATTTGCAACTTTTTGTAAAAGTGAAGGAGGTGAAATTTTTCTTCTACTATTGCAACTAGGCACATGTTCATTCTTATAAAGGTCTTTTTGGTCATTTTGTTTTATTAGCTCCTGAAGAAAGTGCAGTTATATACGACATGCTAATAAAAATATTTACCTATTGAATGGTTCTTATGCTTAAGTTCATATATTATGAATAGTCACTACACTAGTAAAAGCACACACTTAATAGTGCGCTTTTCTTGCGAAATTCATGTGACTCAAAATTACTGTGAGTGACAGCAGTGGATATTTAGATGTAATTTTGGGAAGATATTTCTATTTTACAGTAAGAGCTAAGATGAATATTTTATCTTGTAGCATCCTCAACTCACTAACTCCAGTGCCTGCTTCACCACTGCCCAGCACTGGGCAGTTGCCTACCTTAGCTTCATTAGCTGCCTTACAGGTATAAAATAAAAAAGAATAACAAATCTGCAAAGCTTTATGATGAGACCAAGATGTTGCATCAAATTATTTCTTAGTTTGCCCATGGCATGGGGGGCTGGAATTAGATGATCTTAAGGTCCTTTCTAACCCTAACTATTCCACGATTCTATGATTCTATGAAAATAATAATAAAATCCCTAGATCATATTTTTACAGGACATGTAAAAAAAGTTATAGCCATTGACTATCTAGGACAGAAGTATAGGAAGAGGTATGGGAAGAAGGGGTGGATATCTGCGTTCTAGTCAGCTATTCAAAACAATCAATTATGAAAATATATTTTTCCATTAATTCACTTTGACTTTGAAATATCTGATTTTATTTTATTTTTTGAGTCTTAGGAAAACCTCAGCAAGCCAATAGATGACAGTCGGATGGCCAAAATTAGAAGGAAACCTCAAGTTTCACACAGAAACCTCATGTCTCAGGGAGCCTGTGATATCAGACTTACTGTATCTGAGACTCCATCTATTTTGGCACCTGAAAGCACCATTTTCCCTTTCAAAACCTCTTTGGTAGAGTGCCTATGAAGTGGAGAACCAACTGAAGTGGAAGCTAAGGAAATTCAGCAGCTCTTTCAACAGCTGCAATGTGCAGAGGTAGGAGACTTTCAGCCTAGTTCATGACTACTTTACTCCAGTTCTCTGGAGCTCAACTCCATTCTTTCTAATGTGGCTATGCCATCCCCTAACAAATGTAGTGCTGTAGTATGTCAGTTCTGATGTCTCATTCCTTATGAAAACAAAACAAAATAAAACAAACTAAAAACCAATAGGAGTCACTACAAGGAATAAAAACATCCTTGAAAATTATATGCATGTGCAGTTCAGTCTGTCTGCAGCCCTTTATTCACTAGGTTGCTCTTTGCCGGGATCTAGAAAGAAGAATTTCAGGTAAGGTGCCTAAGATGACTGAACAGGGAATTTTTGAACTTGGCAAGTGTCATTTCAAGCAGATAGTAACTTTGCTGCTATTTCTCACTTTTCAAATATCTAACAGTAAAAACAATAAAAAAAGAGTGTGGGAATGCTATTTATTGTATGGCACTGAGAACTGTTCACAGTCTTTTTTTGTTTAGAAGAGTGAAAACGTAAGCAGAGAAACTAGGAGATGAGCTGTACTGACACTAACTATTATTTACAATGGTAGGAATTCTGACAGATATTCTTTTGATTCGGGTAGATCATGTCATCCAGAAAAAAAAACATTCTCTACCCCTAAGAGGGTTATATAAATGGCTTCAGATAGCACCCAGGAAGTGAAAGAAGTACCTGTTAAATTTGTAATTCCAGTGTCCTACAGGCAAAAGATGTTTGTAACCTCCTGTGGCAGTAGCACCAGATGAATGCCAGTCATGTACCACCTACCTTTCCTGACACGACCAGGAAACATCTTCGCTATACTTCTCCCATTCAGTGTCACCCCTAGCTACATATCTGTGTCACAGTGCCACCGAGCAATGCTCTGGTTGCAAGTCTGTCATCTTGCAGCACATTGAAAATGTCATCTTGTGAACAAACTGATGTTTCTGGAAGTTCGTTGAATTTTTATGAGTGTTACTTATTTTGTTGCACTGTTTGATGATTAAATGATTGCAAGCTAAAATACCTATGTATAAGTATGGATATTTGTAAAGTTGTTTTTGTGATATAACTATGATTTGAGAGTGTTTATTGCAAAATTTTACACCAGATATCTGCACATTTTGTAGATTCTTGTGTTTTCCTGCTGTAGGCATAGGAGAGTGATCTCAAAGAAGGAGCCTGTTGTCACAGAACTATTTTGCTAAAATAGATGGAAACTGTTGTATTTTCCTCTCTGTTTTGTATTTACATAATTGTTCCATTTGAAGTTGTGTGCGTTTTAAGAAAACAAATGTACAATGATCTAATGTGATGCTGAAGGTACATATATAATACTAATTTTTTAAATTTTCTACTGAGATGTCCCTAAGAACTTACTTAGGGCTGCAGTGGGCTGTTCAACAGCGAATATTAACTCTGGCAAACAATTTCTTCTAAGTCTGTAAATTCACTGCAACTTGTGTTTTAAACTTACAATAAAGAATTGAACTTTCTCTAAAAAGAAATAAAATCTCCCCATGATTTACCTGTCATGCAAGGAATGAAGAGAAAATTTAAAACAATCTCTCGCATAACTTCCTACAAAACAGCAGAAACAAGCAACTTTCCCTGACAAAAAAAAAAAAAAAAGCTCTCAAAGCCATGTTTAAATAGGGTTTAATAATTGCATTGCTATTTTGCTTTTCTTTGTTTATTTTTGGGTTTTTGGAGTGTGTGTGCAGACACTGCAGCTTAATGGCAGATTCATGGGTGAAAATATTTTGAACCCATGACTGACATTTTTAAGACTGACTTTTTTCTTCACAGAAGGTTCAGGAAAATATCAGGATGTTCTTCCAGATGAGCACTCTACAGGGATGTGAAAAATGGTGCGCAAACTGAGAGCAAAAATAAAAACATTTTAAAAATCAATGCTTTGTTGCTGTTAAGTCTCTTCTTAGGAAAGAAGGAATCTACTTACCCTAAACATCTCCGCAAAGAGTTTTCACATATACCTCAACCTGAAGGCTCACAGCAAGCTTTGTGTGCATGTACTTTTAATACAGTTGGCAAGGTAAATGGAGAAGACGGGATGGGATGGGATGGGATGGGATGGGATGGGATGGGATGGGATGGGAAGGGATGCTTGGGATGGCACAGCATGGGATGGGATGGATTGGGTTAGGGAGTTGCTGCAAGAGAGTAATATTAACTGATTGAGATGGCAATTTCCTGTAATTGTCATTTAGTGGATTGCACACTAACCCAGTAAGAAACTTTTCTATGCTTAGTGCTGGCTCTTATTTTGCACACTGAGCAAATGGAAAACAATGTCAGCTATTTCTACTCTTTTGGCTGCTTTGCAGTAGGGTATCTGTGCTTAGCCATCTGATGGCATTTGTATTTATTGCCACCAACATCAAGGTTTACTGCCCACCTTCTCTGTGTGTTGCCTATAGCAGGTAGAAGAATCGTAATATATTAAGCCTATAGTTCCTTCTGCATCCATCCGACGTAGGAGTAACTAAACACAATGGACAGAGCTCTGTGCCTCTCACTGCACAGGCACACAGAGTGTCCCCACTGTAGAGATTCCCAGTTGCAGCCATGTGGTGCAGCCCCTCGCTCTGGCTTGCCCTTCTTTGTCTGTCACCAAATGGGCTTCTGAGTATGGGCTTAGTAGGTATTCATTTTTCCTGGATAATTTTGTATTTTTGACGGGGGCACAGAGCGAGATAATATTTGATAAACAGAGAAAGAGAAGGTTACAAAGCACATAATTTTATTTTTTGAGTAATTTGTGTGTTCTTTCTGTTGTACCTTTGCAGTTAAGAGAAATATATTTATAAAAATAACAAAAATATCTCCAGCAAATTCATAGCTCTTAAATTTTGCTTCAGATTGTTTTCCTAGTGCTAGCGAACCAGCAAAGAGATTGTTGCGCTTCCTGTAAGCTCAGTACTAGATAAAGATTATCTATTTTATTTTACATTTAGATCCTAGAGAATCATGTTGCTCTTAAGTCATCAAACCAAAAATATTTTAATTGACTATTGAATGTTTCTGAAATTACATTATCTAGGATATTGGCTATTTAATGTAAGAATGCTGATAAGCTTTTGCAATGAGGCTGGTTGTACAAACAGAATACTTTCCTTCAACAACTGTCAATCTCAATGCACCATTTTATAGTAATATGGAAAGCTTAAGAATTTATAAATTTTGCAAATATGGTATCAGACCTGCCTTTATAGTTTCTGCTCTGACTACTTCATGGCTGTGCGGACTCCAGACCTCCCACCCACTGAGCTTATCAGTGCAGAGCAAAGGTCAAAATTTGTCTTAGACAGAATTTAAAAAAAAAAAAAAGCATAGAAAAACTCTTACTAGATGAAATATTTCTATTAGTTTCACTCCCCAGGGCAACAACTCTGAGCTCTGGAACACCAACACAAGACCAGCTGGAGAAGTGCAATGCTGCCAACATGTCTTCTTGGAGGATACAGGCAGAGTCGATGGGAAATAGCCCAGTGAAATTACATCACAAATGATAGCTTAGTATCCATACAAAGTTCAATAAATCTCAAATGAAAGACATAGTGGTGTCCTCCAACCTCCACTCAGCAGGCTATTTAGGAGGTGAAGACTTGTGATTATACAGAAAAAATGCAGGGGAACTTGCACCAATACAAGGAAACTAATTGTTATGGCGTTGCTTACATTTTTTCTGATGCCAGTCACATTAATCACTTGCTGAGCTGAGAAATGGGCTAAACAAGTATTCTAATAATAGCAGATCAGGTAAGGGGTGGGTGTGAAGGAATATAGTTATTCTGGATAATAAACTAAGCTTGTTACTGAGATTATTTTAATGCTGACAGATTTCTTCAATTCTGTGTATCACAACAATAGAAGACGTACCAAAAACTCTCTGTGCTAGACTATCAGCAAGCACAAAATCATTAGGAAGTGTGTTAGACATACAGGTACATATTTGTGTTGCTGATGTGTATGGTGGGCCCCAAAAAGCCAGGTGCTTGATGTAGGTCAGCAAGAGTCCAGAGCTTTCATGACAAAAAAAGCCACAATACAGACAGAAAACAGGTGGCCATTTTGGCCTTTCTTCTCCATTGACCTTTATCCTATTTTTAAGCTTACTTTACTGCTGTGATTTGCTTTTCTTCCTTGGATTTTAATTAAACTCTCCTTAGGCTTGCTAACTTGACATTTTCTTTTTTTTTTTTTCTTCAATTTAAGAATGAAGGAAGCCTGTTTACCCAGCCAGTTTTCCCCAAATCTCACTGCTCTATCTATAATTTAAACGTGTCATTAATGTACAATATCCAAGTAAAACTTTGTGAATTTTGATCAGGCGGGTATAACAAGCTTTCCAATTATTCTGAAGCTGATTATCACCCGTTATGTAACATACACATGGTTTTTGCAGCTGTGCAGTAATAGAAAAATCTTAGTTTGCATCTAAGCCTAGCAGCATCTAGCTCTGAACCAGATCATTTTGAAAGTGTTTGAAGTCAGCTGCCAGGTGAGAACTGGGCCCCTACTAAAATTCAGACGACATTTTGCTGCTGCTTTCCTTGCAGCCAAGATTTCAGCTTGTCACAGACTCCAAAAATGAATTCTTTTTCTCTTTGCTTTTCCAATTTTCTTCTCCCACACAAATCAATCTTAACCTCATTCAGCTTTATTAGATTTTCTCTCAAATCATACTGCTGCAACTGAGAACAGAATCAGACCCAGCAATACACTTTACCCTCAAAATAATTAGCTGAATACTGTACAGTTTCCCCATTACTGTTCAGCTACATGTGCTGTCCGGAGAACCGATATACTGAATTTCCACAGGTTGTAGAATAGAGTCCTTTAGTTTTATACCAAAGACTACCCTGATTATAGAGAGCCTTATGAAGACAAAGCACCACACTTGGATAATTCATGTGCATAGAATACACATACAAACCCGAAGTTATTGACCAGGCAGAGTAAGTTTTTCTGATCATCACACTGTGCGTGTTTTTAAAATAAAGTGCTATTTGCTTATGGCTAAACCTTATATGTGGCTATTGCATGCACACTGCAGGCTGCATTGTCAAAAACTGGAACACCTTCACCAAAAAAGGATGGAGCCCAAGAACTAGGGCAACAACAGGTGTGGTTGGTTTTGGTTGTTTTGTTGGGGTTTTTTTTCATTTTATTTTACATTCAAGCAACTTTTGGCAAACATAGAGCATGTGAACACAAACAGTTCTCTTCACTATTCCCTGCACAAAGCTATTCATAGAGGAGGAATTCTAAGGAGGAATGTTTCTAAAGCCATAGACAGCTTCTCCATTTGTTTTAGGTTTTGCTTTACGTTGATTCTTTTTCTTTTTGTTTGTTTGTTTTTCTTTTGTTTAATATATTATAGCAAGACATTGTAAGAAAAAAATTTTACATAGTGTGAATATCAAATAGTATCTGTCAATCCCTGAATCATGCTATTCAAAGTGCTTAAATCTACACTAAAAACAGAACAACAGAAAAGTACTCCCCATAAGGAATTGGCTACCAATTGTCTAAATGTGACCGCGGTCAGATAGTTGCATCCTACATTTATTTCACATCCCAGTCTTTACCCCAATGTAAAGAAGAAGGAAAGGGGAAAAAATAATGCATTGCTTTCATAGGATACTGGGGTATTTGGCATCCAGATGAATGAAGGAAAATGCCATCACTGCCTGACAGGTGCCTGTAGAAGCAGATAAATAATAGCTTTCTTTCTCCCACTATGAAAATAATCAAATGTGTAAAGCTCTCTTAAATTTTTATGTGGCCTGGCAGCTTCATTTCCATTTTGTGGATGTTTGGCGCATGTCCAGAGGGAGACACCATAATAAAGAACAGATTGTAGAAAAGCAAATTGTCAGAGAAATAAACATTTTTAAGCAACTAAAAATCAGTGCATATCCCAAAGCTCTATTAGGTTGTTATGCAGATACTGAAATTTCTTGACTTTCACAACAGGAGCATAGTCATTTCCTCCCACACTGTCAGTTCTGGATTACTCCCACAAACATCCCAAAAACTGCTGTTTACCCACTCTCTACCCATCACTTTTCATTAAGAAGACCAAAATATTATAAACTGTACTTTTCTCATTGTGACAATAAGGATAAGAAAGCCCCACACATCTATTATATTGGTCAATATTATTTAGCTACCATAAAAATACATAAAGAAAATTAATCACATAAATAGACTAAAAGGTCTGTTTGTCAGGATACCAGTTGCATTTCTGCCAGGGTAAATCAAACCCATGACTATATGACAGTGTGCTGCAATGAGTAACTCTACCCCAGCTCCTCTGCTTCTGCTAGCAGAGACTAGCAGAGAGCTTGGCCTGGATATGTTATAGAGCTACAACACCACTCCTGTCTCTTTCTAAAACCAGAAAAGCCTTTTCTGTTATTTAAAATGTAAGTATGAGTAAGATGCTTACTGTCTCAAAGATGTCCAGATCTAAACCTAGTGGGGTTTTTTTTTCCTCCCTGGCAGCCATGGTACATGCATTATTTACAACTCCTGAAAGATAGAATCATACATAAAAAATAAAACTAATTTATTTATTCATTAAAGTGAATAATTTTTTTTAATACTTCCGGGTCTAATTTAAATATTAATTTTGTATAAATAAAGTTTATTTTGAAAACAATTATATTTGTTGGTATTCATGTCATTTTTTGTCTGCCTGAGTTCTTACTGAAATAATTTTGAAATTAAGAAAGTTTTACATTACAAGCTAAAACCAAATGAAAGAAGATTTCTTAATCCTGAATATATAATTTTAAAGCAAATAATACAGGGTTTTTTGAACATTAAAATATAAGGGGACTCTGTAATCCACAGCAAAATAGTGTTTTGCTCTTACTTTTTTAGAAAATAACACTTTCTATAATACAAAGTGACAAACCATCTACAACACTGCCTTTTATTCCCCTTTGGTTTGGAAGTCATCACTGTAAATATCAGCAAGATATTGCAATTCTGTGCCTATTGCCTCACTTTTCTTATATTGCCTTACAATCGTAAATGGTCTTATTTGCAGGATTTTGAAGGGGGGGGGGAAGTTAAATGCTTAAAAATAAAATCCACAACCACATTAATACTTTTCCAGGAAGTGTTAAAAATAGCATTTGCTTTTATATTTATAAAAGGGATACAATCAACTCATTCTGAAAATAATAATTAAAAAAAACCCCAAACCCAAGAAAGCAAAAACCAAACCATCTCTAGTTTCTACACACTCTGTAGTGACTACTGTGAAGCAACCGATACAGATTGGATATATTCTGTTGTTTGACAGGTATCTACCAAGTTACATGTTAGATGATCAGACTGCGGTGTTACCCCAAATGAGGGTCATTGTAAGGGCAGGGAAGGCGCAGTGCACATTACAGGAGTAGAAATGAAGTTGGAGCTCTCAGTGAAGGATGAGGTCCTTCTAAGAACAAACATTCTCTGAAAGAGGTGAACTGCAGCAGGCATGGCCTTCAGAAATCAGGCTAGGTAGGCCAACAAAATGGATGGTGCTTCTGATATCAACATAGCTTTGTCCAAGCATTCCCAAGAGAGGTTAAAAACAAACAAACAGGAAGTCTAAAACTATACTAATGAAGCAGAAAAGTTTCCTATCTATACATCAGTCTCTTCATTTAAAAAAATGTAAATATACAAATTCAAATGACATATAAAACAAAGTTGAAAATGTGAATGGAAAGAGACATGGGTAAAACAGGAAGACTGATGCTACAAAGAAATTGCAAAAACCATATGTACAAGACCCTGTTTTTCCTTGTATGTTATTGATTGTAATGCATGTTTAACAGCAGCAGTTGAGGATGTAGTTCCAGGCACCGGACTGCAGACTCAGCTCCTACTCAAGGTGGTTGACAGCCCCTTGCATTTCAGTCACCAAATGACACTTGATATACTGGTCTCCCGTGGTAAGAGGGGCAGTATCGCACTGTTTGTGTGAGCCTCTTCTGGATTCTGCTCCCTGTTAGTTTTTGTCTGCGGCCGCTGCCCGTTTATAAGTGTCATAGGGATGTTGCAGTAGGTATGCTGGTTACCTATTGAGGTAAGTGGCAGGGTGCCCGTAGGAGGTACATCGTATTCGTAGCTTCGATAATAGTGTTTCTGGCGCATCTGTGAATGATATGTGTTATGAAAGGTGGAGCGCAGGTCTGGATGGGCAGTGGCAAGAGCAGTGGAGGTGGCAGCAGCCATGGAAATTGCAGAGACTGTCTGCAGTTCCCCAAAGGGCCCCTGCTCACTGACATCTAAAACCTGCTCATGTGTGATGGGTTCAATCCTCTTAAAAGGCATTTCGTACTGTAAACGTTTCCAGAACTTGGAATTCAACTTGTTGCATTTTGGTCCATGCCATTTAATGACAGTGAGGAGCTTGATGGTATGTTTCAGGGCCTCAACCTCCTGGTAGTTCATAACTCCTCGTAGTTCACTGCATTCAATCAGTATCACTTTGATTTCGCCTGTGACTAACATGTTTCGAAGTCTTGTTTCCAGTTCAAAGATGCTCCAGCCTCTTCTTACCACATAATTTGGAGTCATAACGATGATCAGCCGCTTGCTTTGGTCTACACATCTTGCCACATCTTCAATGTAGGCTACAAAATAAGACAATTGCTGAAAAAACAATCTAGAAAACGTTGCTCCCATAGACTTGTGAGAAACCACAGAGGCAAATCCATGCTCCCAGAAAAGCTGAAATACTGAAATTTTCCAGGCAGGCTTGGCAGGACATGGTCCTGGGCAACCTGCTCTGGAGGCTCAGCTTGAGTACAGTGCTAGACAAGATGACCTGGAGAGGGCCCTTCCTATCTCAACTATTCCACGATCCTGTAAAACGTCTACTCCTGCATGCACTATGTGCTATGAGTCTTGTTTATGAGCCATGGTTTCGTATTAATAACTATATCTTCATTAGACCAAGTGTGTCCACCATCATCCTTTCCTTTAAAAAGGCAGTCACCCAGGTAGACAACAGAGCAGCAACTATGAGCTTGAGAAGCTCAGTCTGAAACCAAAATGATACTCTAAGTTATACTGTAGGCTTACATTCTTCTTTTCTTTTCATGCTTACACCACACACATTCACAAAACCAGTGTGGTCTCCTGCAAATTAACATTCAGTTTGCTATAGATATAAGAAATATTCATGCAATTGTATGCTGTTGTGCTTTGCCTATACCAAGCATCCTTTCTTATCTTTAGTTAAAGATACTGATCTCTGTAACTGTCTGTATGGTTAAAGTGAAGTTAAATGAAGAATACTACATCAACATACAAAAAATTACTGTATGTATATTCTAATATGTGAAAGAAACATGAAAAAAAAAGATTTACTTGAAGCAGCTGTAATGAATTCTGATTTTCAGTCTCTGAGAATGTTCCAGTACCTCAACTACACATTTGTCTGCATTGGACACTAGCAGAATTCACTGCTTTGCTCTGCTGCAGATGTTACTACTCAACCCTTATTTTAGTCCAAACACAACTTTTTCCTTCCTGTCTGAATTTCCATAACAAATACTTAGAATCATAGAAATCTTTCCAGGTAAGACCTCTGTATTCATTCCCAGATATGCAACGTCTCAAAAAATTTGTGAAAAAATGTTAGTTTCATTCATTTCTTTTACTTATGCATGACCTTTCTTCGCTATCTCACCTTCAATCAACATAATACAAAATCACAATCTTCTTATCTGGGAAATACACATTATGTATGCTTGGTGGCTTATTTTCACCATTCTGTAAGATAAGGGAGGAAAGATGACATTTTGAAGCAGTAGGTATAGAAATGATACCACTGCAATCACTGCATTCGCAGTTTAGGAAACACACAAGAATAAAGACATTACTTACTTCCTGTGGGAATCAAATCTCTGTCTGGTATAAACAACTTATATCCATAATGCTTTTCAAGCATATCTGGTAGGATCTCAAGAGCAAATCTTTCTTCTTCTCCAGTTTCTTGATTCCACTGGTCAGGATCCACTTTGGTATAAGATAGATATGCATCGTAGTCTTTGTTGTCTAAGGAAAGAGAGGAAGAAAGTAAGTTAGTTTATTCATTATTCTTGCAGATTTCCTAGGCAATTCCTCAGGAATTACTTCTAGAATAATTTCCCAGGAATAGTAAACTGTTTAGATAAAATGGCAAGCTTTCACCCAGTATGAATCCATTCACCTTTCCTGTTGCACCCAGTAGAGGCAATCCTTGTTTACACAGATGAAAGGGAGAAGGCATCCATATCCATAGGCTGAAGCCAGTTTATGTGTAGACATTTGTGTAAAGCTCTGTATGGAGGAAATCCACTCTACTGTGAGTGACACCTTGTGAGTGCAAAGGAAATAAGTCATTATAATGATTTCAATTCTTCTCTAGCTTTAAAAGGGAAAAGAAAAGCATAGCAATACCTAAGCTAATGTGCAGTTGCCTCTGTTTCATAGTAAAACCACTTCAGTTTTGCCGTATTTTTACTATAGGTTTAGGGCCTGAGGCTAAAATTCTATGAGTATGTGTAGCTTTACTTGTAAAACTCATTGGCTTTCCCAGTCTGAAATTATTGCCAAGCATAAACCTTTGCTGCATCAGCTCCTGATAATGCAGTTTTAATCTCTTGAATTCTGTGTGCTTAAATTTGTAAATTTAATGTTGCATTAATGTACATTTTGTTACTTAACAGTGTGTTATTTCATTTCAATGTGAGAAATAAATGTGCCTGTTTCTTAAATATGTTTGGTATGCCTACTTGAAAGACTGAATCAAAAGAGCCATCATTAATTTTCATTAGGGGGTCAATAATGCCAAGTGCTCTGGAACTAATTCAGTGGTATAAGAGGTCATGTTTTGACGTGTTGTGATGAAAACAGAAAAAAATCAATGGCAAGAGTAATGAAACGTTAACATCCTTCTAACTATCTTGACAACATTATGCACAAGCAATCGAGAATATCAATTGCTTGTAAAAGAGATCTGACTGAATACTCTGCATACTATGTGTCATAAGTAACATTATATTCAGTCAATGCTGACTACATTTATTTACTGAGCCACTCCTTTCCTTATTTTACACCTGTTTGTACTCTGGTATCATTATTTAGAAAAGCCTACCAAGTGTGTGATGGGTGAAAGAGTATAAATGAAATCAATGGTACTAATCTTGATCAGTTCACTCTTCTTTCTAAGGAACCATGCATACTGTGCTCATTAACATTTGAGGATGATAAAATTAGAATTGGCTATACTGTTACTATTTTCAAACTTTCCAAACCCATGAAATGACTGTGGGCTCATTCTCTGCCCTGAATGCTTTTTGTGTGATATTATTTATTGGATTGTTGTATCCACAGAAAACCAAACACAAAACCAGCAACAACAACAACAAAAGAAAAATAAGAAAAAGAGAAGCACTGCCTTCTATGGTTCACTCTTCACCATTTTTCTTGAGAATGTTTGTGAAGCAATCCTTAACAACAGACAAGCACCTAATGCCTTTGACAATGCCTTTAAATAACACTGAATGGATCAAGTATGAGATTACATAGCAGTTTTTTGTTTCTGCAGTAGGACACTGTTAATCCAGCTACTGAGTTAACACACAGAGAGGTCAAGAAATACATGGGAAAAGTATGACAACTGGCAAAATGAAGATCAGGTAATGCCATTTTCTGCTGTCACCTAAGTAATGGTCATAACCATGCCACGTGCTTGAAAACAGTGCTGCTCTGTTGAAAATCTTTGAGTAAAGATGAGAATATATCACTTCTTGAAGGGATGAATAATAAGAAATAATGCAGTATTCAAACTTTTAAAGGCTCAGGGTATTGTCTGCTAAGATGGTTTACAAATCCTTACTTGAAAATTATTAATGCTATGCCATTGTTTTCTTGCTTATGTAAATATCACACTAACACATTTATTTGACATATACATTTTTCATACCGTGGAGGCAGACAACGCATTATCCTGTATTGTAGGGAACATTTATTTCTCCTCTGGTTCCCTAGTTTTAATAGCATTTGAAGGGAAAGAATGACCAGGATCTAGGCTACATCTGCACAGATGGGTTCAGGCAATCATGAATTTATTCAAACAGCAAGATGGATAGTCTGGTTTGGGAAACTGCTAGATGCATTAGCACAGTGGTTTCCCTGAGCCATTATGCTCCATATCTGTCAGGGTCATTTTAACTTTTTTTCATGAAAAGTAAAAAGATCAGTTTAAAGCAGAACCACCTTATATGCTAATTTTGTTATCTAATGGGCTGGTGTACTGGCATAAGCAGACGATTTGGAAACTGTGAAACGCCTGGGATACACAGGGGATGATCACACATGCCTTTTCTTCTATAATATTTATAAATTAGTCTCCTTTTAGTTAATTAAAATTATTTGAGTTACATGGCCGACTCTGTGAAATATTTTAAGAACTACCTCAGGTTCTTCTCAGTTAAATGGTCCCACCTATTCCTGCTTGTAATGGGTGGGACTGATAACTACATTCTAAAGAACATTTCTCTTCATAATGCATTTCTTTTAATGTGCTGTCCCAATGGACTGAGAGGGAGACATAGGAGCCTACAGACATCTAGATCTTATAGCTGAATGAAACTCTGGGACCTGGGGCTCACATCTTACCAGCTTTTTAGCCATGTCACATGGAAGTAGAAGGCTCTTGTCTTTCCTCACAACCCTTTTGCTCTCAGGATGTTTTCCATGTAAGCATTCTTTTGAGCAATGCATCCAAGAGTTCCCAGACTCCCAGCAAGCATGCAGAAAGTCCATCACAGCTTTGTGTTTTCTTGACCATTTAATGATGCATGTAGTTTACCCATGAAAATAATTGGTGTCAGCACACCTGCCTTTTCCAAGAAAAAAAGACATCACCAGAAAACTTCTGATCTGGTCCTAATCATAAAACAGGTCATAAAGGACTTAATATTACTAATTACATTATTATGTAGTATGATAATTACAGATTTGGCTGCTTGTTAAGTTCAGATCCCAGACAGATCTAATATTCAGTGTCAGGAAAAAAGGGCAAAACTCCAAATTCAAAGCAAAGCTTTTCTTTAAAATGATAATTTCTTTATATCCCTTCATCAGCAAACAATTATGTCATCATCCAAGAATTATCAGAATAAAACTGTGATTGATTGTTGCTTGCACTCTGGCTTTACACATGGATTATACTATTTCAAAGATTTGTTTTTGTCAAGCTCCTGTGCCTTAGCAATAAACTGGAATATAGTTACTCACTGTTTCCTCCCACACTTAGGAAGAAAAATACCTGCTAATAACAAAAAGCAGGGCTGTTGATCATTTCTTATGAAACCTTTTTTCTTTCCCAAGGAGTCTGAAATTATTTATCTATGTATACTTTTGTACCTGAAAGTACTCTTATTTCCTTAACTGTTTCAGAATTCTTTATTTAGAAACATATCAGAACAAGTTGATCTTGCTTTGCCTCCAGGTATGCTGCAGAGCTGTATTATGTAATGGCTGCCCTTTAATTTAGTGAACAGAGATGGATGTGACATAGAATATCATGCAACAGTAAAACTTTGAAACATTCTGGTGTAATAAGTTTCCTTTTTCCATTCTTTGTAAATGGACAAAAAATCATCTTCCGTTATGTGGTTTGTTTTCTGCTGCCTACAGGTACTATACAGGTACTATAATATACTGTACTATACTAGGATGGAGCTCTTCAACTCAATAGCCTCCATTTCTGTGAAGTTTTTTTGTATCCATTAATTGAAAATATTGAAACAAAACCTAAAGCAGACTTTGCATGGCCAAATTCAACCAGACTTGATGCAAAAAAACTGTTATTGTACTGCAGGCAACCATGAGAGCATATAGAAGCTCTGGATTAGTTTACCGTAATGGGGTCAAATACAGCCTGTGCTCAAGTTATGGATGCATTCAGCCCAAACATGTTTCACAGACCCCAAAACCACTGTTACTGCAAGACTTTGGTCAAAACAGACTGTGAGGTACAAACTTTGCTATATCGTTTTAACCATTCAATGGAGTTGAAAGTGAGAACATTGAGTAATATCAACCACAGGTCTGACAAAATTGTTAGGATCAATCAATCTCAGGGGTAAACACTGAGGGTGACATCCCAGCTTCATTAGTAACACACAGAAACATTACTTCATTTAGTGGCCTAGTATTTTAACCAAAACACCTGCTGCATCATTGCAACACGCATTCTTTAATGCCGTCCATTCAATTTGGAACTCTTCCAAATATAGAATATGTTATCATACACCCTGTAACTTTCTACAGTGTTAATCCAGAAGAGATATAAACTTTTAGGGGATGAAGTTGCAAATGCTTCTTCTGCTCAGCAGCAGTCACTTAAAGGCTGATTGTAAGCATAAAATGAAACCCAAACTCTATATGCATCCATTTTGTCACAAGCAGATGGAATCTTTGGGTAAGTAAATTGCCATCAGACATCTAAGAACTCATCTGTGTGCATGCTCTTTTAACAGCTACGCATGAAGAAATGGTAAGCTAGTGACTACAGAAATGCAGATAAAACTTCCTCTTCTACTGGGACCACCACATATGTTCAACTTTGAATTTGCATTAAAGATGGACATGTTTTCTAATGATTTGCATGTTGCACCCCAAAAAGCCAGCACTTTGGGCCTTTGAAGATTTACTAAACCCTAAACATTGCAAATATTTTTGCTAATGGGGGATGGAAGAATTATATATACATGAATGAAAAAATAAAAATATTTTAAAAAACCTTCATAGAGTCCACTAAGTTAAACAGATGAAAAACCGAATTTCAGCTGGCATGATATGTTTTAGCACCATACAGATTAATAGATCAAAGCAAAGAGAAATCCTATAAAGTCATCTTTCATAATGAATCTTATTTTAATGAAGCTGTAAGGCCTAGACACCAGAGTGAATCCATGCCTCTGTTCATCCTGAAATCCTCCAGAGTAATTAGCAGTGCCTTCAGAAATGTTCAGTGACCACATACAGGCTGCTCTGCAGCTAGGTGCAAGCCAGCAACATTGCTGGCTTTGGCAGATCTTCCATTTCTAGATCAGTAGGGAACTGGACAGCTGATTCTCCTCCTTTGCCGCAGCACACGCCAGCCTAGTAAAGATTCAGATACTCATTTCTGGAGTCTAGGAGCAATGTGCTGATTTAACTCAAAGTTTCAGAATTTCAAGTGGGTTTCTAAGAAATGACAGGCCAGATCCTGCCAGTGCTTCAGGGAATTGGAATTGAGCCAGTGGAGGAGGCTTTCCTCTTTAAAAAAGCATGCTGTGTTCAGGAAAGGCTGCAAACTACTGGGCTTTCAGTATCTCCCAGAGACTGTAATGGCTTCAAAATTATGACTATGGCATTTCATAATCTGTATTTGTTTTATTATTTGTGGAGCCACATTTAGTGTATCCATTGCAACAGTGTTCATCATCCTTAATGCAATGAAAAGTGCGATTTAAATACTTAGTTGAGTAAAATGGCCAAATCCCAAGTCTTCCAAAGTGCTTGTACTTTTCCTCAAACTATTTACTGTTGCTTATGAAGGTCACCTTAAGATTTTCTTTTATGTCAAGCCCTTTTAATGTTAATAAAAATTAAGAACTGCCAATAATAACTATTTCTAAGGCAAAGTACTTAAGTATCACATTCCTAATGACAATTCATATCCACGTGAAGAGTGGGTAACGGTGGATTGGTGGGAAGTTTTGTAAATGCGGCACTGGAGAAGAGATTAAAAGAATGTAATCAGTTCTAAAGAGGATCTAGAGTATTCTCAGTACACCATAGACTGGAAAAAAAAAAAAAAAGGTGCTTTGTCCTTACTAGCACGTTTATAAAGACATTAAAGCAATCAACATGTATTTCTTTTTTCTCCTTTTTTCCCTCCACATTAAACCGTATTGAATAAAGAAATACCAATTTGAAAGTTGATTTTATAAGAACATTTATGAAAAATCAAAAATATCAGTACTGCTTTTGATATTTCTTGAAAATAAGGAGTGAATGAACCCAGCAGATAAAAATTTAGCCCTCCCCCCAAAAAAATACAGTGAGGGGATTTCAAGTGTAAAACATTTTCCATAAGCTGTATTTTCACTGGTTTTCTATAATTACAGCTAAAATTTGTCATTGACAGATAAGATAAAATATTACTTACTTAAAATGAATAACCTATTTTAAAAGTTAATTTTTCCTCTTATATTTAGTCTAATTTTGTATTCTTAACTAAATGAAAAGTGCATCTCAAAAATTTCTCAGTCATTCTCATTGACGTGGAAGTTTAAATTTATTACTACTACTGAAGACATTCTACTTTTAATGTAAGAAACTGATAAATCATTAATCTTCTTAGTTGCTATTGATAGATATGAAAACTGAGAAGTCTTTATAAGAGTTTCAGGCTACTAAAAAACCTTAAAAAGTTAAAAGATGGTGATAGAAATTATTCTCTTGGTTGCTATGAATTATTTGCAGGTCAAACACCAAACTAAGAAAAAATGTATTGTTAATAGATATTGAAGGACTGAATAGCAACTACCTAGCAGAAACATTGCATGACAGTTATCTATGAAAGACTAGAAGAAACTAGCTACTATTTAAAAAAGGACAAACTAGGAAGTGGTGCTGATGAAAAGTGTCATATAAACTGAAAAATGCAAGAAATATCAAGAATTGATGCTCTTACTATGGTATTAATTCAGCAAAGCAACTAGTTACCTGTATAAAATACATGATTAATTTTATGTGCATTCCTTAGTTCTGTTGATACCAGTGACAGTGCCTGTATCTTAGCACTGGGTTATGTATTTTGAAAACTGGAGATGAGACAGCCTTGACCTAGGCAAAACCAGTGAAAAGTTAAGTATATTATTATAAATATATACATATATATATAAAAAAACCTCAAGGGACAAATGGCTTGGAAACAGACTTTCAAACCAAGATTGTTGAAATCAGGTGCCAATATGCTGTGTTCACCTCACATACCTTGGAAGTATACTGGTGCTTTGGACTTCTATTAAAAAAAATATTCAAAATTTAGAACCATTTGACAAAGCTTCTGGTTGAGTAACAGGAAATACCTCAGTTTTCATTGATTTATATATGGTAGCCTTTTTTTGGGGTTTCTTTTTTTTTTTTTTTTTCCTCTGCTTTACATCTGGACTGTCTAACCTATAAGTACCTTTCAGTTTGAAATCTAAAAATATTCTTGTGTTATTCTTTGGGGTTTTTTTATGTATAATTATATACACATATATATGCTACACATGCAATTTAGATGCTATAAAATAGGACAAGAGAAAAATACAGAAGTTTTTATTTGAATTAGTAAGTTTCATGGACAGAATCTAGAAAATCACATGTTCACTTGAGTCATAAGTTGAGATTTTATGGTTTAAACTGTATTTCAGATGTAAATAAATAGCATAAAAAAGAAGAGTTTCTTAACTCTTCTTAACTCTGAAGCAGTTCTTCAACAATAAAACTGTAATTAAATAAGAGGAAACACCCTTTTTGTAACCAGTAATATTTAGAAAGATGAAAGCTGCATTTTTCTAAAGGTGATTTTAGTAGAATTTGAAATTGATATTCATAGAGCAGGATTTCTTATTGCCATGATTTGCCAATAGCCAATAAAACTGCATAGACAGTGGTGAAGCTGTTTATTAAAAACTTGTTCTATGGGTCCCCAGGGAAGATTCTGTGATTGCAAAGTCAGTAACTTGAGCAGCAACTTCAGTTTAGCTATACCTGCATAGCATAATCATTAACACAAGTGCTTTGGTGGTGTCTAAACCATTGGTTAAAGTTATATTTGCAAGTTAGCAACTAAGTCACACTGAAGCATTAAGAATCTCAAAACGTTGCCTTTCCTTGCTTTATAAGAGGTTTACTGGGATGAAACCCAGGAAACCACTAACAAGTGTATCCTACCTGTTCTTGTCTTGTACAGTTAATAAGACTGTACATGTCCCATAGGTCTGTCCATGAACCATGCTAGGGTTTGCAAAAATAATAAGGGCAAAAATATGACTACCTAAGGACTCACAGGTGCAACAGAGATTTCAAGGCATAAACTGTTTCATCAGTCTCATAATCTGAGCATTGACTTTTCTTCTCAGCAAGCAGTAGAAATTCATCTCAAGAAAGTGCAACCAGCCCAGCCAAGAAGCAGCCACTATGTACCAAATCCAAACAAAATTTCCTTAATGTATAGAGCTCACCAGTGACACATTTTAATTATGATAGCAGCAGGAACCTGCAGGACTGAAAATGAAACCCAGAGGAACTCCCCAGCCCTGTCTCCCAGGTGCATATTCTGGCAGCACCCCAGCTACACAGAGGCTGTGTTCCTTCAATTCACCAAGGTTTCCTTGGCAAGGAAAGCTGAGAATAAGATTGAGGACACCATGTAGAGCTCCAGCCCAACATTGTAGAAACAGCTGATGGGACCTAAAGGCACCAAGGGTCATTGTGAAGGTCATCATATCAGCTGCTAAGCAAAGCTCTCCCTTCTTTTGTTCTTGAGCCTAAAGCTTGGTTTCTTGTCAGCTTATTTGTGAGAAAGGGTATTTATGTAAATTTAATTAGAAAACTATTTACAATATATTTGTTCAGACTTTATCTTTAATTGCTACTTTTTTTTATTCTTACAAATTTTAATGACAGCCTCTTAATGTTTTTTATTTTGTTTTGTTTTTTTTATCATAATGTTCACCCCTTGCTTATTAATTCCTTCATACAAACACTTCCACCCATTTAAATGGTTACTAATGTACCCACATAATGGTAGGGGCTGTTGCCTGAAGACCTGCAGACTGTTTCTACTGTTAACTGTATCATATGCTCTTTCCTCTGAAACTGGACTTGGGAATGTAAACATGTATGTAAATTCATAATTTCGAGTAATCTTGCCTATCTGACCATGCTCAGAGGTTTTCAGCCTGTCATCTGTAGACTTGTGGATTTATCCTTAGTATACCTTACATCTGGCATATAGACATCTGCCAGAATTCGAAACTCACAGGTCTTGAAATAGCAAAAAAAAAAAAAAAAGTTGAAAAAAGATGTTTTGGTGACTTTCAGCTTCCTGTCCACTATAAGGCAGCATCATAAATGGTACTGCTTAGAGAAGTGGTCTGACTCCCTTCTTCACCCTCACTGCGTCTGCTGTGGCTGTCATGCCTGGGGACTGATCCTTGCACAATTTAATAAAGCAGCAGCAGTCTTCAGGTAAAATCCTGGGAAAATACCCATAGATTTTAGGTGGCCTGGAAGTCAATTTGTATGTAGGCAAAGAGCAGATTTCTGTACACTGATAATATCACAGAGTGCAAGGTAGAAAGAAGTCAGAGCACGTGTTGATCACAGTTACTTGTAAATGTTTACTTGCATTTTTACTCTTCTCTGTTAGTTAAAATATTTTTACTTGTTCATGAAGTCATTTAAAAACTGGAAAAGGCAGCAAAAGAAGATCCTTGGAAAATAAAAATACATAAACTAAAACACTTAAACTAAAGGCTAAAACACTCCTCAAAGGATGAGCGTCACGTAAAATCCTTGTCCTGGAGTTGAGTGTACAGCAAAATAGAGAAAAATATCAATTCTAAAAGTAGCTTTCACTAATAATGTGTTAGTTGTTATGGTGCACTTTATGCACGAGGTGTTTTAAAATAATTTTTTAAGTTTAAAGCTGCAAAACTAAAAAGGTTGCCTGTTATCTAGCAATGATCAGAAGTTCCCATTAAAGTATATAATTCTGAAAATTTTGTTGTTTTTCAGAATAATACTGGATATTTCTTTGTTTGCATACCAGTTCAAGGTATCATCTTCATTGCATCTGTGGAGAGATTTTGAACTAAGATTCTCCACTTAAACAGATTTGGGAATTTCATCCTATCAAACTGGTAGGGGTGAGTTACATCTCTGAGATACAAGGCCATGGCAAACACCTGCAGGTGAGAAAGCTACAGCGTTGCCAAGGGTTGGACTCTTGCCCCTGTGCTCCAGCTCCCAGGAGCTCGCATTCACAGTGAGGTCCCCTGACTAAACACCAGCCCGTCTTTTTGTGTTCCTCCACACTGAAGGACATGACAGGGTGTCTGTCGCACAGTCCCCCAGTATGGAGTCAGCTCCCAGGAGGCTGGAAAGCACGGACACAGAGTGGGAGGAAAAGCAATAAAATGTGAGCTGGATTTGATCTTATTCTAATTTAGTAGGAAAGGCAGGGTATTCACCATGAAAAGAAAAAGCAGGCTGCAATGCCCATTCCCAGGAGACAGTAAAGGCAAAACTGAGCTAAAGCGTCTGCAGGAATGAGAAAAAAGCAGAAGGAGAGTATAGTCCCTGAGATGGGAAAGAAGATGGGAAATTCAAAGCTGCAAGCTGGAGAAATGAGAAATAAGCAGCGGTGATCACTTGCTTAACCTACAATACCCTTACAGAAAGTAATAAACTATGTTAGCTATAACAGTTAAATACTTTGTTTTCAAATTTTTCTCTCAATTTACCCATGCCTCCCACAGAAATGTGTATGTCAGACTGAGAACTGATGTATTTAAGGCTTGGAAAGGAAAGAGGAACTGTGATGAAATTTGACATCCTGAAGGGCTTGTTCTCCGATCAGGGAAGAAATAAAGCATTGCATTTTAAAAGAGATTTTCAACTGAGAATTTTAATTGGACCTCACTTTTAGAGTGTTTCAAATCCTAAGTACAATATAGCGCACATATCCAAAAAAAAGCCTGTGATATTTTGATGTTTCCTTATCTACGTGTTCTCCCATATGACAGAACATGGTGAAAATTATGAATAACATGTGGGCACTCTGCTGTTGCACTGCAGGAGATGCAGTTAGAAGATACTAGAATTCAGCGTTTTGTATCTGTCAGCAACAAACTATGCTGAAGGAAAGGATGTCAATGTATGTCTACAATTTATTTCTGCAGAAGCTGTGACTTGGTCTTCTGTGGGGCATTTTCTCTCTGTCTTCTTGCTTTTTTAAGAGTGCAAGTGAAAGAGACAGAGTAAAAAAATCCAGCTGCAGTAACTTTATTTGCACAATGGGTTATAACCATGTTGCTAGCACACTGAATACAAGCAGATGCGTTATGAATCTGAAAGTAGTATTTTTATTGCTATATTATTGTGATTAAGCACCAAAGCT
Source organism: Ara ararauna (assembly GCA_028858755.1). Lineage (NCBI taxonomy): Eukaryota > Metazoa > Chordata > Aves > Psittaciformes > Psittacidae > Ara > Ara ararauna. The sequence goes on from CM054378.1 coordinate 44,990,540, forward strand.
ATCAGTCTTTGCACTGATCATCTAAGGGGAGTCCATGCTTTACCTTTTTTAACAATGACCTTTGTTAAGAAGAATAAACTGAATGGATTTTGGTTTTTCTCCTTCTAAATCCCAGAACAGTATCCTTTAGAGGTCACTTTTTGTTGTTTAAAATTTGTGATTAAAGTACTGATGTTCCCAGGTGACCAATGTTTGAGATGGGAAAAGAGGGAGAAGCAAGCATGTAACACCTGGTAGTGCAATATTGCAAAGGGATTGGAATGACTTGAGATAACAATAAATGACAGCAGTGAAGAATTCCTGATACTGAGAGAGAAAACATTCAATTGCATTTATTTAAACAATTACAGTTAAACTATTTCTGCATCCTATTATATGACCATTATAAAATTCACACAATTCATGCAAGTAAGCACGCTCATTTAAGCTGGGGGCTGCTTGTGGAAAAGAGAGGATCTCAGCTCCTGAAAAAAAAAAGGTGTCTGCCAAAATCCTCCATGAGTCACAAGCCCTCTGGGCCTCAGTTTCCTCCTCTGTAAAACAAGCAGAATAACCTGATTTTTTTCCTCCACTGAGCTACTATGTTAATGAATCCTTTTTGTAAATCAAGTAGAAGGATACAAAATGTTCTAATGCTCTTCAGCTTGTTGTTTTGAGCATTTTCTATTTTGAATGTTTGTGCATTTTTAGATGGGAAGCAGAAATGGGACATTCCCTAGTGATCTTACTATGGAAGTCTTTCCCTTATATAAGGACCTCTAATTCTGCTGCTGCTCTTCTCCCTTATCAGTGACAGATTTGGCAAGTGCTTGCTTATTTTAATTTTTTTTAATATGTTACAGTGGCTTCTCCCCACAGATTATTGCCTTGAACTGTAAAATAGCTTTTATTAATATTTCGGTAAAAAAGAAGGTCCTATCACCAAAGATGTAGTGGTAGCATAAAACATCAGGAACTCTGACCCAAGAAACCAAACCTAATTAATCAGAGCCTGCAGCTCAATCCAGTTCGCTGTTTGACAGCAGTTTTGATTAGTAAGGCTAGAGGCAAAGACCGCCTTTCTCTTGAGTGCTTAAAAAGAGAAGAAAATATGTGTATACAGTTGACACAAGCTGGTGCATACATTGTGGATTACTTTTGTTTAGGCTGGGTGTCCTTGAAACACAGAACAACTTCAGTGACCATTAACCGCTCTTTCAGTGATTAAGTAAATGAGCTCAAGAAAATTAACTGCTGGGTAGATTCCCAAACATTTGGTACAGTTTATTGAAACTGATCAATTTAAAAAAGTAGTAAATTGAGATTCACTTCAACCTCTACCTATTTGCTGAATACAATTAGGGAAGACTCCCCAGCTTCTGGAGAAGTGAAGCTGGCTTGCAGTACTGACAGAAAGTGAAAATCTTTAATGCACCAATGTTGGTAATTTACATTCAGTGTAAGGAATAAAAATCTGAAAGACTTGGGTGTCTACTGGAGCTCCAGAGGGCAGCACGTACATCAGCTCAGCAATCACTGCTGCTTATGTGCTGTATGAGGAATGCATATTCAAGTCAGTGCCTAATGCAGTGAGAAATAAAAACTGCAGTTGTTAACACATCTTGAACTGAAATGAAATTTGGGTCTTGGTGGAGAGAGCTAAACAAGCACACTTAGAAAGCAGGAAACATACTAAGAAGATGCCTTACCTCCATCTAGTTCTTCAGCTCCAAAATGATTCCTGTAGAAGAGCATAATCTCTATCTTGTAACACTTGTAGATAGTCACTAAACAAACGAGCAGCAGCAGAATAGCACCAAGCCCACCAGCAAGCTCAACCGTGTACATCAGCTCTGCAAATTACAAAATGCAATAATCACCACATTCCAAAACAGTGAAATATTAGCAGCAGATCTCACACTTATATTAAACATTAAAATAAAATAATGAATGATGGGGAATAATGTATTTATTGTGTTATAGAGCCCTTGAAGAATAACATAAATATAAGTTCATTTTATTTTTTTTCTTGAAAAATTTTTTTTCCTCTGGTAAACCATTTGAATTGCTCATTTAAAACACAACAATTGCTGTGATTGTATGCGCATGTCATGGGTTCAGTAGTAGCAGTCATTTTTCTCCTTCTTGGTAGGTGGTGCAACGCTGTGTTTTTGATTTTGGGCCTGGGAACTGCGCTGATAACACCAGTGTTTTCAGTTACTGCTTGGTAGTGTTTTGATTTGACAAAGGACTTTCTGAGTCTCATGTTCTGCCAGGGAGGAGGGGAAGCCGGGAGGAAGCAGAGACAGGACATCTGACCCAAACTGACCAAAGAGATATCCCATGCCACAGCACATCATGCCCAGGATGTAAACCAGAGAGCAGAGACCCGGAAGGGTGGGGGTGCACTGCGTGGTCGGGCTTGGTATTGGGTGGTGAGCGACTGTATTCTTTCCTTGTATTTCTCTTGTCATTATTATTATTGGTGGTAGCAGCAGTGGTTTGTGTTATATGTTAGTTACTAAACTGTTCTTATCTCAACCTGTGGGAGTTGCATTCTTTCGATTCTCCTCCCCATCCCTCCAGGAGCGGGGGGAAGAAAGAGGGAGGAGTGAGTGAGAGAGCAACTGCATGAGTTATAGAGGCTTAAACCACGACAGCGTATATGTATGTGTGAGAATATATACCAGATATTTGATAACTCCGTTCTTTCTGTAGATAGATCACAGTTTGCTTTACACAGATAAATGTTGACATTCTGCTTACAATGAAGGCAGAGGTTAATGGCTTTTTTTGGCGGGACTATAATGCAAATACAGCTTCTCCTTTTTCACACAAAAATAAGATGAGTTTCAGTGTTCTGGATAAGATTACACTAAGGATTTGATTTTTTTTTAAATAAAAATAAATTAAAAAAAATCAAACTGAGAGATGTGAAGGCAAATCATCCAACAAACCCCACATCCTCACATCTCAGTTGTTTTAATATCTATAACAGTTTCCCAACATTCTGCAGTTCATCTTTATTTTCCTTTTCCCTCATTTGGGGTACTTTATATGTAGTCACAACAAACCACCACAATTTGTCCTTCTGGCATTCCCATTCATACTGTGACCTCCTGATGTCTTTGCTGCACTCTGCCACTGGAGTCTCACATGATGTTGCCATGTAGGTCCATTCCATCTGTTCAAATATGGCCAAAACCAGCTACCGCCAGCAGTATTCTTAGTGGGGCCACTTATCATTGCATAAGTAAGGTGCTATCAGAGACTTTCACCTCTCCCAGTCTTAACTGCTGCATGTTCCAGGAAGCCTACACAGCTATGTGGCATCCATTTTGTTGTTACTTTTAATTTGCTTGTTGGCTGACAACTTCAATGTTAAAAAAAGGAGGGTGGAAGGAGAGGAGCATTGCTAACAATTTCATAGTTTGAAATGAGTCGTAGATGGCAAATCTCAAGACCACCAGCCGAAAATTTTCCAGTATCACTCAATTTTGAGGAATGCCGAGAAACTGAACCTTGGAAATCTAAGATACACAATTTGCGTCATAAAAATCTGTGGCAGAGAATGCTCAGTTCCATGCTATTTTCACAGTATCCTCTACCAGTGGGCAGCTTCTGTCTGAGTGAAGCAGGGTAACCCTAAAATGACCTTTTATGTGTGTGTGTGGTTATGCAGATATGATACTCTAGCACAATACAATTCAATTAGAGAAATAAAAGGTTAGAGGAAAAAGTAACAATTCCATTTACTTTGACTGCATCTACTGAGAATCACACACTTTTTTATTAAATAAAAAAAAATATTAAATGAGGCAAATGTAAGAAGATTTCATTGCTCTCTGGAAGACACTAAAAATGCAATAAAATAAAAAGACATTTATATTCCATGTCATTCTTGCCAAAACTGTGCTGGAAATTCTGTTGTGTTATTTTTCAGGCCAACATGCTTATTTCAGACTTTCAATACTTTTCTGGTCCTGAGAAGGGAATGTTATTAGAAACACCCTACAAAAAATTGTTTGCATAGACAAGTAATACAGTATTTTAGAATACAAATGGAAAGGGAAATTACTCTGCACTGGCCTAGTATACCCTGTTTATCATTTTGTACTACAGGTGATATAGCTGTTCAATGGCAACTAGAAGAAAGGTTGCTAGGCACAAAATACTCTATTTATGTGCCTGCTGTTAAGACTCATTAAAGACAAGGAAAAACTTTAAATCTGGAACACAAAAGTTTTTCATAAATTAATGATTTTGAGATTATATGACAAAAATAACTGCAGGTAGACAGACATCTGTTCTCTGTCACTGTGCATGAAATTAGGCTAATGCGCTGCATAATTTTTGCCATCAAAGAGTCCCTCTTAGTTATCTTTTTCCACATAAAATAATTCAAGATTATGCATATATTTTTACTGCAGTAAAGTCTATCAGAACATACAAGAAGATGTCCTAATTTAGGCAACCAAAGCCAACAACAAAGTTCTCTAAATTACTCTGTACTTGAAATCATCTGCTTCTAGGCCATCATGAACACTTACAATCAAAAAGATATGGTATTTTTTTCTTAAACAGATTTGTTTGCAAAATGAGTTTCATGATCTACCCATCTAGTACAGCAAGGTTGTATTTTCCTCTGTGCTGGACAATGTCTATCAGCAGAGGCACTGGAATGGGTTGCCCAGGGAAGTTGTGAATGCTCCATCGCTGGCGGTGTTCAAGGCTAGATCGGACATAGCCTTGGGTGGCATGGTTTAGTGGGAGGTGTCCCTGCCCCTGGCAAGGGAGTTGGAACTAGATGATCTTAAGGTCCTTTCCAACCCTAACTATTCTATGATTCTATGGTTCTATGTTTGCACTTTGCCTTGGGTATTATTTGTCAGGGTTCAGAGGATGATGGGAGCTGTGATTAGCCCAGCGTCCTCACACCCAGCCCTGCAAATGCCTAAACTAATTTCCAAAGTGCTGAAAGGAAGACAGCCGCATCTGTGCAGTGCTGTGGAAGGAGGGACAGATTGGCCTGGGCACACTGCCACACCGAGTTGATTGCTTTCAGGCCTTGAGTTAGTGTTTCTGCAGGATGATAAACCCTAAACCGTGCCCTAAGGGGACACTGGCTCAATTGTAGGGATTTTATGAGCAATATTAACTTGTATTGTGCTGAACTGAAGAAGGTATGAGGAGCAGAAGGCTGGGTCCTGCCTCTGGTGTTGGCCTTTTGGGTGATGGAAGCCATTTCACATTTCTATGTCTTAGTTTTCCCAGTGTGAATTGGGGAGGGTGCTTCTGAGTCCTTCATAGGAGAACACCGAAGGTATTGGTGATGTATATGTCAGCAGCATCAACAATGATGTAGTGGCTGTTAAAGCTCAGTTAAAGTGTAACAGCAAGGTTAGAGTGTAAGGTTACGTTCACAATAACATTTTTTTCTGCTGCTGCGAATTGTGATTTGAGCAGAGATGCTCCAGCAGGCATTATACTCTCTTTGAAGTGTGACTTTTTTTTCTTGCTGAAATTCAGGTTTCCTGTAGTGGCTACATGCTAAAAAGATTCAATTTCAGCACAATTCCACATCAGAGGGGAGAGACAAAAAGTGCAAACCTTTTAAAATCTATTTAGCCTCTGTGTTATGTTGCTCAGATTACAGACCTGGCCCTCCTTAAGGAGCTGAGACTGAATGTAGAAAATCGTAGAGGAAAATTACTCAGCTAACCCTTAGGGGGATAGGCATTCTGTTAAACACAACAAATGAGTGAGTGCCAGGGAGTTACATCCAGAAGCACAGCAATCATTTAGTTACAGGCAATTAACAATACTCCTCCAGTAGCACAGGAACAGTTCTACTCTAAGGGAAAACACATTGATTACTGCAGCAGTAGTAGATTGGTTTCTGAATAAAATTCAGATTTAAAACAAGATTTGTTACAAGCATTTTGACCAATAGCTACAATTTTTTTTCCTTATCAGGAGGCTTTGGCCAAGCAACCCATTGAAAGAGATGCTTAATTAAAGCAAAGTAGGTGTTTTCTCCAAATATCCAGATGATATTTCTGGTAATAAATCTAGTTAGTTTGTACTGATTCTATCCTAATTTTTAAGCATATTTTCAGAATATAATTTTGATCTTCACCTGGCTTTAATATTTGATAAACTTCCTTTCACTGTGTCATGAAGGTAATTCACTTAACGTAGCTGGAGTTGGAACAGAAAGTGAATAAAAGGGTGCCTTCAAAGGTTCATATCTTTTGACTTATACAACATACTTCAGGGACTTCACATGTAATGATCTGTGATAATTTAAAATTAATCTTATTCTATTCATTAGTCCACATACAGCTGAGCTACAAAGAAAAATATATTCCAAACATTCTTTTTTTGTGATTTATAACTCTTCAAGTATGTGATTTATAGTTGTGTATTCAATTTCTGAGCCTTTTTCAAAATCCATTTACAGTCTAAGGTTTCAATTTTGCAATCACTTACGCAGATTGCTTAACTTTATGGACTAAAACTAATCCCTCTAAAGTCAATAGGACTATTCACAGAGCTTCAGGTGAATGCATACATAAATCTTTGCATCTTTGTGGCCTAAATTCATTTCCATTCTCTGCCTATCTTGGATAATTTAACTCACAAGGCTGCAAGGTTTGGTTAGAGACAGTCTGTTTGTCTAGGTATGCTTTCATGAACTGAAATTATTAAATGAAACATGAAGACAATGAATATAAAGGGGGAATATGTTGGGAAGCAGTTGAAGAATACTAAAGCTGTCGTGATGACACCTGAGAGAAGGTAAAGAAAGCAGATCCCAACAAACAGAGCAAAACTGATGTGTAATAACATGCAGCTTTGGTTATAAACGATGTGTTTCTCCTAAAGGAAGGAGGCTGGCTAACATGGGAATACTTATCTGAGTCTTATTTCAGACAAATATTGCAGAGTTTAGGTCAGTAAGAAAGAAACCCATACACACAGTCTAAAAATTCCCCCCTTCCGCCTTAATATACTATTCATTATGGCATGGTTGTAAACCAATTTATTTTTCCAAAGCGTGGTATATAGACACAGCCTTATACAGCGTATGTATATCCAATATGCTCATATATATATATATATGTACAAAATCGATTCTCCACTTTTTAGGATTTTTTGTTTGTTTGTTTCAACAAGCCAAACAAAATCTGTTTGTACTTAAGGCACCTAGATGGCTTTGTGGATTCTGTTGTGGATAATTACTGATGGTTACTGTAGGGTAATAATACTTCTTTTATTAGTAGAAATAGATTTGGGATGTTCATTAGCTTGACTATGAAATAATTTCTAATCACAAAGTATGTGCTTTCTTCCAGCATAGGCCATACAAACTTGCAGATGCCTGCAGAATTGACTTAAGGAGTCTAAATTTAGTTAGTTTTTAATATGGTTTTCAATGCAGTAATTTCATTTTATTTATTACAACTATTGAGAACTGGGTTCTCACTTTATTTTTTAGGTCAATACCTTTTATATATTCCCAATTCATCTATGAAAAAGATAGGCTTGGGAATATGTATATATATATATGCATATGTATGTTCAAATACAAGACAGGGATCTTGTTAACTGGTTCATTAGTATGGTAGGCAGCATATCTGCGTCTTGGTGCTGCTGGATTTCCAGTATTATTAGAATAGAAATAGTAAATTATTGTAATAAAAGTATATTCTTACTGATGACATTTTTATTTCTTCTGAAAAGTGCATGATACCTGTTCCCAGCAGGAGACTAATTACACTGACTTCCTCCAACGGTATGTTAGCTCAAAAGAGGATAAGGTTGAAAACACATAGATGCTGCAATGCTACTGAAGCTTATTACATTTAAATACAGAACACTGAATCTTAAAGGCAATTTATACATTAGGTTGAAGGAAAAAAAGTGTCATGGTGCAGAATTGCATTAATCTTTTGTTAGTTTCCCCAGATAAATGAATTGTATATAACCTTACTGACTAGGAGAGCTTCTGTTTGCTTATTGCATTACAGAAATCAGACAGCCCACACAACTACTTCTTTTAGATCTTTTGAAAGAAATGAATGTATGAAGCACTGGGAGGTGCTAAAGATCCAGTGACTTAAGATCATAAAACATACTGTTTACATTTTTTCTGAGGATAGCATTAATGAATAATTTAGCTTTTCATGGTTATGGGAACAATTTGTGACATTTATTTTAAAATATTTTCATCCTTGCCAATCAAGATTAGAATAGCGCTTAGACATTATATGAAGAGAAGATCTATGATAAAAGTGGTACAAAATCTGGTTTTAAAATGAATCTGTTAAACAAACCACCTTGTTTGACAGTATCAGAGGAAAATTAGATTTGTCAGATGAAAGTCAGATTTAGACAGATGCTACGTAATCTGATAATCTGTGTAATCTTTTTACTGGAGATGTTTTACTCCAGATTTCTGAATGATGAAGAAAATAGTCTTATGAAGAGTTTTGCTCAGGGAATAGTCTTTAGTATTTTACTAATTTACTGATTTTAGATGAGACTGATTGTAAAAAGAACAGTCATTTTCAGTTAGGTTTGGGACAGGAAAGGAGGGGATATTAAACTTTTGGCCCTGCATCATGAACCTTTTTGGTGGCTAAACCTTTTCACTACCCAGCACAGTAACAATCTGAAAGCTTCTTCAGTGGCCAGAGGGGCCACTGAAAAATCAATTCCCATCAAATCAAATTTCAATTCTGATCCTAAAACTTGGTGAGGAACTCAGAAAAGCTTTTCCTGCTGTGCAGAATAAAACCTGAATGCTTTATACACTGGGTGATAAGTATCAGTAAGGTCCTAACTGATCAAGTGGGTCAGAGTTTTACAACAGTTTTGCTTCTACTGAGCCTCAGAGATTTGCTGGAATGTTGAGGTAATTAGAACCAATTCAGCATAAGTTGAAATATAAAACACATTGCGCTCACATCTTAAATTATGATCTCCCATTCAGAAATTTCAGAAGCGTCATGAAGGTTTATGGCAAATGAAGTTATGACAAATGTGGTTTCCCTGCAGAGGTTAGAAAAGGACTAGTTTCTAAGCCTTAATTGTCACTCAGCACTACCATTGTGTGAAGCTGTGTCCTAGTGACTGAAAATGCTCATGAGATCAAAGCCTTAACATATTCAAGTACCTGAGTAATATAACATATCTACTCTATTATATGAATGATACAGTAATTTAAGGTGCTCATTGGCAATTCTGGTATCGTTAATAATAACCATATGAAGAAAAGTCAGAATTACTGTTAAGAATTTGCTATTAAATTGCACAGGAAATTGTATTCAACTGTACAGGAAGTATTAATTTGATGCTTATGTACCAGTAAGTCATGAGTTTAAAGCAGGCCTACCTATTCGCAGGTTTCCTCAAGATGCATTTCCTATAAGAAATATTAACTTGTTTCTTTTTCAAACATATATTCTTACAGGCAATTTCAAACAGAATAAATCTCTTCCTCTAAACAATTTATTTCAGTGAAGGTCTTTTTTTTTTTTCCAACAGAAAAAGAGTTGTTTTAACCATCCCTCATTATCTTATAGTCAACAAAACCCATATATGCCCACTGAGAACACCTATAAGAGGAAAACAAACCCAGAGCATAAAAGAGGCCCAGGATAGGAAATTAGACAACAATGAGAAAATGGGAAGAAAGTAAAGGTGACACTTAGAAAAAAAAAAAAAAACAGGCATAAAGTATGTTACCTGTTCTTAGTTCTTGAGTCTTTCTCATGAAAAGTAGAGGTATATTATTAAACTTTTAAAATAATATCAGCAACATTAAAGAATAATGTTAAGATAGAATTTGAGATTATTTTTGCTTTAGAGTTTTAACTGCAGACATGTGGATAAGAATTTTCAGAAAAATAATCAAAAAATTAGATAATAATTGAATGAGACTATGAAGGCTTTGCTCTGGAATGAAGGTCATACTTTTCAATACATAACATTTTGGAAGAGCATTCTTTCTCTTCATGCATTACATTTTTATCTATTATACTGATAGACTATAGGCTTGTCTTCTTGAATTAAAACCCCATGAAAAAAATCAAATCATAGTGTGTGATCCACTCCTTTTATCATCTGCAATATGTGGTCTGTTGTTAATAAATTTGTGCTTAGCTGCTGTCAATACCACTCTCAAAATTAATTTCTAGAAGGTTGCTCTACATGGCCAAAGATTAACTTGTAGCTGCTACAGATGATCAATGATAGCTATCATGAATACGTAACAAAATCACCCTCAGATTATAACAAGTAGGTATGTTTTTTTTCTCACACAAAAGAGAAAATTATTATCATAAAGGTAATAGAGATATGGCCAACAGCCGGAGGAAGGGTTCTGATCCCTTTTCGGATTATTTTTTCACAATTTTTGTAGGACTGGACCAGAAAAGAAAACAGCATTGGCATTTTCATGCTTAAAATGCTCTACTGCCTTCAGCTCTGAGTTAAATGCTCCCTCTGCACAGGGTCTTAGGAAAGTTAGGAGTCTAAAAATGGTTAGCTGGCTGCACAAAACCACAGATCATAGGTTTTCTCCACTGGCAGTATGAAAGTAGAAGAAGCTCAGAAGAAAATGGGCGCTCAGCTCCTTGAGATGCAGAGCGCTGGCATCTGGGCTAGACAGAGATATCAAGGGCCCAAGGTTTGTCCCAGTGCTGGATGACCAAACCGGGTTTGCTTTTCCTGCACAGGTGGTGCCTGGGCGCAGAGAAGCTGTGTTCTGCTCCCCTCCTCAAATTCCTCTTGGGTGGCTCTGGGTTCCTGTTCCAGTGCCATGTGGGGGAAAGAGCAGAACCTCCCTGTCTCTCACTGAATGTGCCAGGCACTGGTTTGTGGTTGGGACCACCATCAGATGGACCCTGCTTGTGTTTTTTGTGAGGTGAATGTGTCCCTGCTGGGCTGACCAGCAGGAAGAGTAAGGAAGATGCATCCACGTTTTTCCTGGGGGTTTACTCTGAAGTTTTTGCCCTTTCAGGGTCTGTGTAATTGCAGGCATATCCAAAACTCCCCCTGGAAGTTTAAGTTTACAGAGAATATATTGACAAGGGTGAAGCAGCATTTGCAAGGATGTTTGAAAGGCTTAAATTTTGTACCTGAATCCTCACTGCAATTTAGCCCTAAATAAGTTTATTCCAAGGAATGCTTTGTTCAGTAACAGAGCTTTCTGCTTTCCTGTCCCTTCTGATGCTGGTGATATTGCATCATATACGAAGGATCCTAATTTCTTTTTCGGGTATCCAGTGAACATTCCAGATTCAGCATTTTTGTTGGCTTATACTGCTGGAAAAAAAGACCACCAACTAGAAAACCAGTCAAAACTAATACCTCTAAAAATGCCTTGGTGTTCAGGAAGCAAATTTACCTAATTCTTAGGTCCCAATTGTTCTAAGTGAGCCAATAATCAGAAATTAATAAATACCTAACTCATTCCTAGCAGCAACTAAATGTGGATCTAAACGAGGAAACCTAAAATGAAATGTTGTCATGGTGAGATACAGAAGACTAAGCAAGCAGTGCAAAGCTCCTATTCCTAGGAGACCTGAGAGACTAGCTCAAATTTTTATCTGTCATGGTTAATTTATCATTTCACTGAAACAGTTGTCAACATGCAAAGTAAGTAGAAGGCTTCTATCAGGTACCTTTTGTTTTTTGAGGGCACAACAGATTTTGTTTCCAAATCAAAATTTCAGATTCAGCCTTACTTAAAGAAAGAAAAAAAATATTGGGGGGATTTTTTGTTATTTTTAGCTTTTTGCTATTTATAAGGGCAATTAAATATTGAGATTGCTTCCTCTTAAGGATGCCATCATGAGGCCAAGTGCTGTGGTGTGTTTGACATACTGATTTCTCCCAGAATGGAAGCAAGGAAAGTAGACCCTTGCAAAATTTATGCATGGATATCGTTAGATTAAAAAGCCGGCAGGCATAGAACAGAAAAGACTTACGTGCTGTCACTCTTGGAGTTACTGCTTCTATGGAAGAGAAAACAAGGACTCATCATCAGCATGTGGCTCAATACATGTCAGTTAAGTATTGGTTTCAAAGTAATTTGAGCCTTAAAAATTCTTTAGTTTCAGCGTTCCATGCACTAATTTCATTATTAAAGACAATCATTGGATTTCAGTGTGGGTTAAGCTCTTTCTCTGGGTTCATACCTCTCTGAATATATACTTCTAGTATACGACTATTAGCTGGTAAATTGTTGGGGTTCAATTACTTAATAAGATAATTTCCCATCTCAGTAAATTCAGGAAAATATGGCAAACACCACAGTAAAGTAGGACACCTGGTTATTTACATCTGATTCCCTTAGGAAGCAATGACAAGAGTTCAGAAAAACAGCTACAAATTAGTTCTATTAATTGGAGGTACGCAAAAATAAGTTTAAATAAATTAGTCGCACTATCTTGATTTATGGCTTCATTTTAAATGTAGACTTTGCAGGTTACAAGATTAAAACTAGGGAAGACATCACTGCTTTGGTATAAACTGAGATGCCGTTAAGTAGTTCAGCACCAGAGTAAGAACATGATTTGCTCACCTTTAAAGTCTAAGAAAACAAGCATAGTAATGACAGCAAAGTACAGGCACTGCTCCTGATTTTCATTGCTCTCATAAACAGCAGACTAGTGCATGAGGGTGGGGACTGTCAAGCCCAAGCATGTGGAGCACCCTCTGGGATGTAAAGTGAACAAAGTGGATCTGGGAACCTTGCTTTGCAAGAGATTCTCCACCTCTCCATAATTATCTACATGGGAGATGGCAATGGCCATTCGACAGGCTGGAATCATGGGATGTGAGTGGTGAGTAGAAACAGGAAGGTACTTAGCAGTTTCTGTCATGATTCTTCACTTCAGAAACATTGGTTTCTGACAACAAACATGTTAGCAGGAAAATGTCCATAGACAGGCTATGCAGGAACTGCCCTGGCATGTGGTTTAGGTGGCATTTCTGGTAGAAGTACAATGTATTTTTGTTGGCTTTTCTAATATTTGATTTTGTTTCTTTCAGAAAATTATTACGGTTTTATCACCTGTAGCTTCTTACCACTTCTTTTTCTCCATTGAGCCTCTATTAGTTTTAAAGTTGATGAATTATTAAACACATCTTTCATATAAATACAATTAAAAGGTGTGACTGTATTCTTCCCAGTGACATCCATAATTAGCAACCACCTTTCTGTTTTATTTTGAAGCAAATGCCTGGAGAAAAATAGTTGTTGTCTATTAATATCTCATGAGGCCAAAATTCATGCTTGCATCAGAAAGAAGCTCTATAAACAGACCACCCCTATTGTTCATTGTGAAAAGCTGCATATTTACCCCTTTTATGTAGAAGAATACTGGCATGCCGGCGTCCATTTCCATTCTCGACATAGCATGAGTAATTCCCCAGGTCTGTCTCTTCCACAGAGTCAAGAATCAAAGAGATGGAAACCTCCTGTTCCCCAAGATGTTCCTTGAGAACCCTGAGAAAAAAGCAACCATCGCTGCTATTCTGCTTGTACCATGGCAGAGCACTACATAATCATGGCATAATAATGCTAGTTTCAATTCACAACTCTCTAGTTTCAAATTTCGCTATTGTTTGTTGTAATCTTAATTTAATTCTACCATGTCCCTTTCTCCCTCACTTCTAATGAGGAGATTTGGCTTTGTGAATGTTAATGAGAGCTTCAGTTAATTGTCTTCTTTAAGAGGAATGATGCACGCACTGGTAATATATCATTGCACACTCTGATGGAGACCCTGATCAGTAGCATGCAAAGTCTTGTAATGTTAGAAAAGTGAAAACAATTATTTTGGTGTTTAGGGTCACAGTAGGAGTCTGGACCAAACACACTATTTGTGCACTTTCTGAGGTTCTTCAATGTGCCATTCTGAAACAATGTGTTCATGCTATGGTCTGAAAAATTATTTATAGAATGTATTATGAAATTTGACTATATATTATAAATCAATAGAAAGAACGGGTATACCAGATGCTGCTCATTCATACAGATGATAAATAAAAGACCTCCTGCATAAGGCTCCACCTGTCTTCACATTACTTTCTTTCCCTATTAGCAAGCCCATCAGCGGTTTTAGAAACCCAGGAAAGCAAATGACAAACCTTTCCAGGCTGCTGTCTCACCTCACAGCTGACAAAAGAAGTGGAAACTAGCTTTCCTGCTTCTCCCTCCACAAAACAAGAGAATTGTAATGAGGTTCTTGCCACCTTTTTTTCAGCCTTCAAAGTAGCAAGTCTCTGGCTGAAGGGCTTAGGAAGAGCTTTAGATGTGAAATAAAGCTGATCTGCTTGTCATGTGCCATTTAGCATATTTATATAATAAACCTAAAGTATATTGGGGTGAAATACACTTCTATTTTGCCTGTATCTGGGATGATGAACTTGAATGTCTATGTGGCCTTGATTTTGTTAAAGGAATTGTCTGTCGTTTTGGTTACACTCAAGAATCCCAAGGTTTAGTTGAAAATGAGCATGAGTTCATGTCTTTTGATGATATAGTAAACTCTTATGTAAAAGGTGAAGTACAAATAAGCTTATTTTGTTCTTTATAAACAATCACGTAGATAACACATCCATGATTATTTAGCCTCTTTTATAATACACATTCAGATTTGCCTTAATTTCTGGGTTTATCCACGATATATAGACGCAGTAATATACACACATACAGAATTATAAATGAAAAAGAACTCTCTTCAGATCCAAGTAGATACTTTATACTGAATAGAAGTTGGTGCACTATGTCAAGCATGTAATTCCCAATACAAAATAACTTTTTTCTTATTTTCCAAATGAGGCAGTACTTTAAGGAGACATAGAAGTACATGACACGAATTTCCAGATCCTCTCTAAAACATGTATTTCAGCAGATAAAGGCAGCCCACATAACAGGATGCTTGGCTCTCACAGGCCAGATAACAACTCAGGAAACTGAGTTTTTGCCTTGAAGAAAAGAAAGCAAAATATTTCAAAGAGAAGCCAGACATCAGTATTTATGTAAGGCTCCATGTTTTAAAAGACTTCTTTTGAGCTGTTGTTCTTGCTGTGCTTACTTTTCTGTATTTCATCTTAGTAACTAACTGTCTTAGTGGTTGTTATTGTAGACTGCCACAGTTTCAAAAAGTCACTCTGCAAGTTCCAGTCCTTTAACACCACAATACTCACCGGGCAGCTGTTCTGCTTTTGCATACCTCTAACATCAGACCTGGCCAAGGCATACATTTTTCTGTTTTGTACGGGTGGAGTTGAAAAGGTAAAGAATGGATGTTGCAAAACCAGGGATCAGAAACAAAGTGTTCCTAAGTTAGTCTATGATAGCAAGTATTCTATTTATATATTTGATATATTTTTTATATATCTATTTATATATATAATATTATATACATAATATATATTTATATAATAGATATTATAACTATCAAGGGAAGATATTAACTGAAAAGAAAAAAAAAAAGTTTTCTTTTACCTGATGTCACTTTCCCAGACTCGACTATCATCTAAATCTTCAATAAACTTCTCCCCTTTCATCCAGTAGATTAAAGGACTGACATCTCCACTATACCCAAAGAAGGCTCGGCAGGTTAGATTGGCAGAACTGCCTGTTACAAAGAATGTAAGAAAATTTATTATTTCAAAATCTATTAAAAACAAAAATTAGTTTTGAATCAGTTACTTTTTTTGATTAAAAAAAAATAAAATCCATAGAGACCCTCAGTTTCCAGCTGCTGTTGAAAATGTCCAGAAGTAACTACTTATCTTGCTGCTGGTGTTCAATATATTTTCTGAAAATAAATACAATAAAAATGAAATTAAATGTCACATGAGAACAGGATTCAATTTTTTATTCTTTCACCAAGCTTTCTATGTTTGATAAGGAAATGAAAGACTGCTTTTTCTCAGAAAGAGCTAACTTAACTCGATTTTCCATGTTTTCTTTGAAAACAGATAAAGATTAGGTAAAACAGACATGCAATCACATCTGTGAGAGTTCAGCTTTGCAATGGCTTCTGTAAAGAGGCTGGTAGATTCCCGTAGGGTACCATTTCTAAGGGACAGCCAGTAGAAAGATGAGTGCCCATTACTAAATTAACTTAGCAGACAAGTATTGAACACTGAAACTTGAAAAAGGAACACGTGATCTCATTCTGTACATTATGGGACATGCCTTGCTGTATGAATAGGAATGACCAACAACTGTATGCAGCAAAAAGTAGAAATTCAATATGTATGCAACATAATTAATCTTTTGAGTGAAATTTAAAAATGTAACACACCTTCACTTTGGTTTATTTTCATTGTTTAGTCTTACATTGTGCTAGTACCTTCACTTTGGTTTATTTTCATTGTTTAGTCTTACATTGTGCTAGTACCACTTGGTTTGGGGATTTCAACTAGAGCACATACAGGGATCAAGACAGTACTTTGCATGCATTTTATGTATTGGTAAAATGGGATAAAACTAGAGGGCAGCCATAGTTAAAGATCTCTCATTCTCTGCTGTAAAGATGTTTGTGGCTACATGCACTAACTCTTCTAAACCACTATTCAAATTTCTTTAGCAGATAATTACAGTGATTTAAGGAAGTGTTGCAATTTAAGGAGTGTTTTTTCCCCCCCTGGGGAAAGTATTTTCATGGAGTTTATATTCCTGCTGAGATGAAACTCATATTTTATTTACACTTTCAATTTTTGATCTAATGATTGTAAAGCTGACTGACCACAGCTCCTGGAAATTAAAAAAAATAAATAAATAAAACCTGCATTGTTAACACTACTTCACTTTGTATCGAGATGCCATGAGAAGTCCATCTGGGTTCCATGAATTTTCTTAAAAACATACAGTTTTGGGTCAGGACCTGGTCCTTCTCAAACCTTCTTCAAATATTTATTTTGCACAGCTTATTTACTTTTCAGTATGGAAAGGAATACAGGATTATGTATAAAAAGAAGATGAGTAATTATTAAATAAATGCCTTATTTATCTGGAACTATTCGTGGTTTTCTGTAAAAGCATCTGACTCTTCTATCTAGCTTGAACTCACACATCCACACTGTAAAAGGTGCAGAATCAAATGTTTGTAATCAAAATGTGCAACATCAAGCCAAATACCATCTATGTTGCTTTCACAGGCTACTTAGGAATTAAATTGCTTTTAGACATCTCATGAACTTTTGGTTAGTGCCACACTCTTTGTCAGGAATGCTTGCTAAGGAGACAGGAGTATCCCAGTTCTTGAAAGTAAGATGGAGAGGAGAATCTCATTCATAATCAAAAAGTATGACAATAAATCTTTGACTAATGTGACATTTCGATAATATCTCATTTAGGGCTAAATTATCAAGTGTAAGCTGAAGACCTTCAGGGAGAGGGCAAAACCTCTTTTCAAAGACTCCTGTTTCAACACCCTGGGGAGCAATGGTCAGGACACCTTCCTGGAAACCCATCTCCTCAATCTCTACAGCTTAAAAAATGTCATTTGGAAGAACTGGAGAGAAAGATTTTTGCAATCTTCAAGCCATTTGCAGGGAATGAGATAAGCCTTGGTCACCACTTAACACGGGTCAAGTGCATGAAAATCTGTAATAAAACATGACAAACTTCCTGGTTGTTGCCTGGACATTTTAACAGATGCAAATCCAGTTTATTATAGCAGTTGCATAGCAGATATAAACTGGATTTTTGTCGTGCTGTGCATTATAATTATCATACCTGAACATGTGAAAATGAAAATACAAAACCTTAAAGGATTATGAATATCTTGCCACAGTCATCCTACCTAGCACATATTCAGTGCTGTGAAATGCTTCATAACCACAGCAGTGGTGGACTCTGATCACTCATGAAACAGAAGGTACCTGCACATCAAAATCAAAAGCAGGTCCCTGTGATAATTGAATAACCCCTATAGCATTATCTCCCAGTCTCAAACAGAAGAGTGCTACCTAATGCATCACTGTCACTTCTTGGGCTTTTTTTTCTGGAGCTTTCCCACCAAGTCAAGGCCCTGTTGAAACTTTACAGTTTTAAGAGCTGTCAAGGTCATAGCTAGAGGGACTGTAGCTTCTGGCAAACTTATCCATGATTCACAGAAATTAGGCACCACAGGTGCTGAAGGACCTAGGTTCTCCAGGCTCCTGCAGCTAACAGATATCCACTGAGAGCTGATTTTTGCACTGTACAGACCTCAAAGCCTTTTATAGTTGAATACTAATGGACATAGGTTTGTTTTTTAAAAATAAACTTCTGTAAAGAGCAAAAAAAGTCAGAAAAAAAGAATTTGTAAGATTAAAGCTTTTTTCCTTATAAAATTCTTGAAGAAAATTCTCCCTTAAATAAGTAAACATATTTTTAACCATGGAATTCAAAGGTTCTATTCATCATGAAAAATTTACACCTGCGAAATAAAACAGGAAGGATGTAAAGTCTCTTAGTAGTTCTGTGTCAATTGCAGCCACCCAGCAAAGGCCGTTAGTGTGCAGGGTGTTCAGCTATAAATTACCCATACCATCTACGTAGAGCAATCTTCACGATAAGCCAGTGGGAAGTTCGTTAGCAGGTCATCAAGAAAGATTCAGTGACCAGCTAATGACCAACTGTGACCATTAATGAAGAGGTCTGTTGTTGCAAAGCTCACAGCTCATTGCAGAGGGCAGTGGAGCTCACTCGGTGGAGCAGAGATGCTCACAGCTGTAGGCACATGTAAGTAATGGACAAAGGCTGGCTGAAGGGCAATATTAGGAGTGGACAGAGTATTTTGGGACTACATCTTGATCTCTGCTCCAGACGTGCCCTCATGCAAGTAAGTGTATGCTGTAGGATGGGCTGCATTTTCCCCTAGAAGTATACCTTTGCAGTGAGAAGACAGAAAATGCCTAATTTGGCAACTGCAGCTGCTCTGCATGGGCAGTCTGGTTTTAAGAAGCCTGCAGATTTTTAGAAAGCATTCAAAATTGAAGTAAACAAATACAAGAGCTGCATAGCTTCATGTTTAAGTTAATGTATAAATCAACCTGTCAGCCAATCAATAGAAATCACTCACAGTTAACCCTACACAACTATTCCTCTCCATGTATTTTCTGTGCTGGGAGAAGCTATAGAAGTGATTAAAAAACTGAAAAAGTTTGATGAATGGATATGTAATGCTTTTTATGACATTGTTGTCAAATTTCCTGTAAATGCTGGATTATTTCAGTTTTATAGTCTATTTTTGATGGACTATACAGATTTTAAATTAACTACATATTTCAACTTAACTACATGTTTCAAATTAAATTAGTAGGGAAATCTCTCTCTCTCTCTGTCCCCTTTGCTGTGAGATGCTGTAAATTCTTGAGAGTTTTGTCTCAAATTGTGTCTTGTGTAAACTGATTGCTTTATGGACCCTGAAAAAGTCCAAGGGCATGACATTAGAATTAGTAAGTGAAACTGATAGCATTTTTATTAACAGCCCCCCCTCCCCCCCAAAAAAAAAATCAAACCAAGACACAGCATCCTCAAGAAGGGATAAAAAGAGGCTTTTGACTTCTCAGTATGATTATCATTTTTTACTGTGAAATAATGCAATAAATACATGTAAAATAGCACTCAAAAAGTAAGCTTCAACTGAATATTTCTCCTTATTTCTGACGATAAATATGCTTTTACTGAGCTGATGTTTGTAAAAACTGGAATATATAGTACTACATATTCCTGCTGCTCACTGTGATAAACTTGCACTATCAATTCCAGCCAACTGAGTTCAAGCTAAATTAATCAAAAGCTCTTTGCAGTCTGAATGGAGAGCAATTTTTGTTACATAGTGTGCTTCCAAGTAAAGCAGAATGCAAGGAGAGGCCACAACAAAGTGTACTTCCCTGAAACCAACAAATCCTTTCAGCAGAGCAACACACCGGTTTTGTGTCCATTTTCTCTCCTTGGGAACATTTGGGGCACCTTGGAAACTACTGCTATGGGAGCCTATGTGCAGGAGAGGGCACTGTTTATCTTCTAAACAAAAACAAAAACAAACAAAAAAACCCACCAAAAATAAAAATCAAATTCCCAGTGCATAAGCTCTAATTAAAAACATCACCCTGCTAAGAACCTGCTAGTTGTAATTAGCAAATAGTGACTGTTTTGTGGTTAGTGAAATGTCATCTTGTATGGACAGTCTAAATTACACTTGCACCATTAGTCATACAAGTTAGCATACACCGTAATGGTACTCATTCTAGCCTTAGATTTGACAGATTCTTCAGTGAAGGAAAACGATTTTTGTTGGAAGCAATGATAATTATCAGAGTTCTGCTATCATGTTTTAGAAGAATCCTCAAAGATGTATCATGGAAGTGAAGGGCTTGAGAGCCATGCTCAGCATCTAGTAATACTGAGGGCTGAAAGAGTGGAAATGTTAAGTGTACTGAAATATAGGACTTTCTTTTACTGTACAACATAAAACATTTATAAAACTAATGCACAGGCAATACTTACACACTTACAAGTATGCCATTTGTTTGTAATGTAAGTATGCCACTTGCAATGTTAGTGTTTCAAAATATAAAAGGGCAAGGCAGATATAGTCAAAATCTCTCACACATGAATTAAAATAATTCTTTCTGCTCATATAAGAGAAAAAGTACTGACAAAATATCAGTCTTCCAAGTGGAGGGATGTTAAAGCTGTTCTTAGGTGTGAGGAATAGGTGGCAATTCCCCACAAAGTCAATAACCCACTTCTTTTACCAGTGTCATCTGCCAAGCCCAGCTGGCAGGTAGGTGGAAGCTGCTCATGTTTTCAGAGAAGTCCCATGCCCTAAAACAGTTAAACACTTAAACTTCTTGAAAGTCTTCTTGGAAACACAACTAAGAAAAAACCCAAACTACAAAACCCAAAAGAAAATAAGGTACAATATATTTTTGAGCCACGAGCCTTCATCGGATGACTATATTCTTGGGATCTGTAAGCCTTCCCTTAGAGCAGGGTGAACTGCAGAGATTCCTCTTGATTCCTTTCTTGCCTAAACAAAGCATCACCAACTGCTATGCTGTCCTCCAGTTTGCATATATATTTTCACACATTGGTATCTTGTACTCTCTCAACAGATTGTAACTGTCTCAACGCATGTTTCATATAGCAGGTTAGGCCAAATTGAAAAATAAATAATTAAAAGAAATATTTTCTGAAAAGTAACTGTAAGCTTGGAACTGCTAAGCTCTAGTCTCATCACTGAGTGGTATGTTGTGAAGTCTGGCAAGCCATCGTCTTGCATTCATACAATTGTGAAGATACAATGTACAAATTCCCTCTTCTCTGACTTCACTGAATGTAGGTTTGAAAGGGCTGGGTATTATCATTCCACTAAATATTATCACACGTGCATCATACAAAGTGGCTGAGTGTGATTATGCAGCTATACCTTCTCATTAATAAACCTGTCCATATTTTGCTATGCTGCAGAGCAGTATGTTGGTTCCACAGGACTGTGAACTACATACTGAATAAGTTCTTCAGGCTACAAACGTGTAAATTCAGAGTACACACTACCATTCCTCCACCAAAGAAAAGAAAAAAAATCAGCTAAAGGTTTGCAACAAGATCAGAGAGAGACTGTAGCTTTTGAGCTTTCACTGAATTTGTAGATGTGACTATTTATTGGACACATTAAAAAATCACTTCCCTGAATTTCCCTTTTTTTATTTTTAATTGGAAAAGTTCTCATTCATAAGGGTTTTTTTTTGTTGTTGTTTTGGTTTTGGTTGATTGGGTTTTTTTACTTAAAAACTAGACTTCATTTACCATAGGGCTAAACTCATTTGACCACTGACAGTCATCCACTGCCATATGAAGAGCCCTTTATGCTTCAAGGCTTCCAGCTGCCGAAATACAGTTCAATGCAGGAAACTTAATGAAGGTCTGTATGTGTCTGTATGTTGCTGTTCACATCTTCCTTGCTGTCAGCTGTGAGATATTCAAGTCTGCAATACTTAATAAGGTGCTGTATTGAAACATACATGGTAAGATCTAAGATTAACCAAAGAATATTAATTTTTTTTTGTGAACTGCTTCATAGCTTGTGAAGGAAAAGAAACACAAATCCTTTCTGCTTGGAATGGGCCCTTTAGCAGCAGGACTGTCAGAGAAAGTCAATGAAGAAAGCAACCACCACAGCAGACTGCAGAAAAAGAAATGATGGATGGGACTTTGAGCTCAAAATGGCCAGAACATCTCTCAGGTACATACACTGTTAAACTAACCTTCATTTCACAAGAGGTAACAAAACCCCTGAACCAATAATCTTGATTTTCCTAACAGCAGGTGTCTCTTCTTGATACATGGTAATGTCAGGCTGGTAAATTAGTTATTCAGCAAGTATTTTTCATTCCTTCCTCTTCAGAAGTTGAAGCTGGAGTGGGAGACAACTATCACAAGCATAAAGCAAGAGTTGCTAAAGGAAAGAAAGTCACTGTAATTGTTTTACAAGCTTGACTTGACTTTTACTCTAGGAGCTCATATTTTTCTCATGATTTGTTTTAGACAAATGCATTTCTCAAATGCTTTTTTCCTGTGCCCTCTCTGTCAAATCAAAAAATAGGTTTTGTTTGAAAAACATAGCTCTTTTTAGATACAAGTCACAAGAAAATATCCTAGATAACAAAATAGCTCAAATAGGAAAAAAATATAAAAAAAAAAAAAATGGAGGTGGCTTTAAATGTAAAACTTCACAAGTTTTTTAGCTGTTACAGGCTTATGACTTGGGAACTTTACATCTGGCAACACTGTGCATAGCTCAATATTGTTCAATGTGTTTTTTCTGGATCCTTTTTCAACAGTACTGCTATTGAATATGGCGCTGTAGCTTTTGCTTTTTAATGATGCTACATGGTCAGAAAACAAGCTTAGCTAGCAGCCTGAAGTTCCTTTTGCAGGAAGGAGTCTCATAAGGACTGCTGTAAGTAGTCCCATATGGACACCTTACTCCTTATGGTCTCTGTGCCTTGAAATTGAAGCAGGTAGGTCAGGCACCCAAGGATACCACTGCCCCTCAGCAGTCTCTGACCACCAGAATGCCTTCTTGGAACTTTAGCTTTGTGAAGTCTTGCTCTGGGTAATGTCTTGGGAAACACCTAGAAAAGCAGGAGGGCTTTACTGTTGATCTTTTCACATTTCAAAGACGTTAGATTAGGGGAAAAAAAAACACAAACAACAAATCAAAACCAATGTGTATCCCTCTGGTAAAGAGTATTTATTAATTATAAATATATTAAGGACTGTAGCCTCCTGGATGCTACTCTGGGCCCCAAGAAATTACAAAGCTGTAATAATTTCTCTATTAGTTAAGGAATTTTCAAGCCATTACAGCTCTGACAACATTTTCCTCCTTCCCATACAAAATCTAGAGGCAAAGCAGCAGCAGACTGGAAGTGGGACTTAGCCAGCTCCTCTCAGAATGCAGCTGTTGCTAGACTTGTTTTGCTAAAGCTCTACTTGAACTTAATGATAAATCCAGTCCACCCATGGCTACAATGACAATAATTTTCTAGTAAAAACACTTGCAACAGCGCAGCTTTCTTTTCACTTTACTTTCTTTTAACTGTGAAAACTGTAGAAATAATTGACCTTTCTTCTTTCTTTCTTTTTTTTTTTTTAATCTGAAGAATGTTGGCTTAGAAGATAAAAACATTAAAAAAAACATTCAAATGTCTTGCTCTGGAGGTTTTGTTATAAATCCTGTTTTCTTGCTCTTTCTGAACAGAATATAGTGGGTTTGCTTCGGTCTCTAGTGGGTGCTACTCCATGTCAAAAAAACCCTGCACATAAATCATGACAACCAGCAGCAGCCTCAAAACATTCTCACAGCATCTGTCTCAGGTGCACTGCACAATGTTTTCTGTACAAGATGAATGCAGGCTATGTTCTGGATTCTAGATAATGATAAATAACACGCTTATTTTTCCAAAAGAGGTTACCTCTGGGGAGCTGTAGGAAACAACTTATTATGTCAGATCACACTTAAATGAAAATATCAATAATCTTAAGGAACAGATCTGGCAATTCAGTTTTCATACAAATTATCAGCTATTCTACCTCTTCGGGTTAATTCAGCCCCTAACTATTCAGCCAGTTGATTTCTTCAGACATAGCACTTAATGAAGAGTGTTAGAAACAGTGTTTTACTGTAATGTCTCATAATACCTGCTCTTTTATTACTTTGGAAAGAGAGATTGTAGTGTTCATGCAATCATTAGGTAATTCAAGTACGTATAGCAAATTCTCAGCTTTGGACTCACACATATATATTAAATAGTAAGTTATGGTTTTATTTTTCGCTGGTCAGCCCCTCTACAGTTTTTCTCCCTTTCTTCTTTCCACATAAGGAAGCAAGACATGGAGGTTGCGGGGAATTATTCAGGAAGGGAAGTATTCTGAGAAATATGGTAGAAACAGGCTGCATTTGGAAGATTTTTTTATTAAAGTGAAGCTTTTGTAAAGTAGCCGGCACAGTGTCATCTAGACCTGCTAGGTGAGTATTAAGGAAACTGAGATTCCAAATAACAAAAACAAATAATTAAACACTATCTCTTCGTCTGACAATCTTTACTCTTCAGCACGCATTGAAAACAACAGCAGTTCTAAGATTTTCTTGAACTAATCAGTTCTGTCAGATCACACCATATGATGGAAAATGTTATTTGGAAAAGGCTGAGGCTAGTTTAGCAAGCATTTGGATGGGGAAAAAATTAGTATTCCCATGAAGCAGTGTGGCACAATAGGATAAACACAACTGAAATAAAACACATCTATTAGATGAATCAAAATATTTCAATTTGGTACAAAATGATAACCCATTTTTCAAATTTTCACCAGGAAAGCCATTGAACACCACTGAAAATATAAGCTCTGGTTAACTGATCTTGTTGATTACTAATAAACAGGTAAATAAAATCAATACCAACTTTCTCTTTTACTGCAATAAAGCTTCTGAGGGTGGGAAGTTATTTCATGCTTATTCATACTGTGTATTTCTCTGTAAATAAAAGAATGGTATATGTATAGTTTAGATGTACTTCTGCTTTAAATCCTGATGTCATGAAGATAGTGCAATGAAGAGAGAAAATACTAAAATTCTTAGCATAATCTCAGAAATAGCTGGTTTACCATTAAATTATCACATGGACTATTACTTTTTTATATAATTTAAAAGTACCAACACATCAGAGATTTCTATTACATAAAAATGTGACTGCATGCTCTTTCTAACTGCACTAGGTTTTCTGGTTTTATACCAGTCATTATACCATGTAGTCTTCCTATTTCTCTTGCATGTGCAAGTTAGTCCCATTTTCCAAAGAAGCCCCAGAAACAAAATCCATGAAAACAAAATCCATGAAAACAAAACCCTCTCGTTCACAAAAATGCAAATGGACCAACTCAGTTGCTTGTCCATGACAAATATGCACCGTATATATAGACTATAAACATGCTGCAATCTACTGCTATTAATCAACTTCCTTTCCACATGAAAGGCAGACAGGCTTTTTCAGTATTTACTTCTATGTAATTGCACATTTATAGATATCACTTAGTGAGGGAAGCTGCATAAATGTCACCAATGCAATAAATAAAAAGACTCCACTGAGCACTACATATGCGCTACCTGACTTTAAAGTAAAAAAGTATAGAAATGGAGGAAAAACTTGAATTCTCGATGCCATACCCTTCTTTCTGACCTACAGGTATATGAGTGGAGGAGAGGACCTGTGTTATAACCAGAATTCCCACAGGAAAAAAGACGGTCTGGCGGAACGCAGGATTCCTGCCTCATGCTCCCGGGCCACATAGCACATTCTCTCTCTGGGTCCTCGCTCTACATGAGAGCTTCTGCTCCACCGCGGGGCCTGCTAACTGCTCCCAGTCCCGTCATCACTCTGATTTTGGGATAGGTGAAGACTTGTGATCTCTCTCCTCCTCCACAGATAGTAGCTGGTTTTGTACCACAAAGGCAAGAAGGGGAGAGTTGTTCTTGTACTCCTAAATAACACCTGCTCAAGAGCTGGCTTTACATTGGTTTTCACTCTTTAACAGGAAAATAGCCTGAGTAGGTACAATAGAAAGAAGCAGTGCCTGATGTCCCCACGTGTGTTTGAAGTAGGTGAGGTGCTAGGCATCATAAAATGTGATTCATCCAAAATAACTTCCTTCTCAAGAACAACTAGTCATCAAATCATTTTGTTTTCTGGCATGTTTTTGCCAAGAGGAGATGTTCTTCAGTACTGGAATGTCTGTACAACAGTAAGGCTTAAATTATTTGTCTTCTTGCAGCAGCTGCATGGGCCTTGTTTCTCTAGTCCACCTTCACCCTCCTTTAGCTGCAGTTTCCATAGTTGCACTGTATAGGGTCCTGCCAGCCAAACTTCTGAGAGATTTAGAGCTCCTGTATCTGAAGCCAAATACATGAGGTCAGCAAGCAGGATATCAATCCTCATTATTAGCATAATTGTGAATAATTTCCTGATCAATTTACACAGCCTACCCTTCTCCCGCTGTATGCTCAGCAGTACTGTAATTTTTAATTTTCTAAGTTCTCAGAAAAGCATGGGAGTTGTGACATATCTCAAAAGTAGGTGAAAGTAAAGGAAACTTTCACCACACCCCATTCAAGCCCCAGGAATGCAGACTGCTGTCTGTAATGTTGTTTCTGTTTTTTAGCATTTTTTGCGGGTCTCAAAGAAAGGACTAAAAGCAGACTTAGTAAGGTACAGCAGCTGCTGGTCACAGGAACAGAGACAAATATTCATTATGCAATATTTCCAATACAAATTGTGCAAGCAAGGAAGTGGCAGGCTGGTGTCTATGACAGAACATCTGTCTTCAGAGGTGCAGAATGCCACTCTGAGCAGCTGCTCTACTGTTCACCCAGTCCTCTGCACCTCCAGATTTGAGGCTGCCAATCATTCCAAGCTGCATGATGGCTTTTAGCATTGAAACACTAAAAACCCAAGAGGGACCTGGGTAGACTGGCAAAACCCCTTTTCACTTGTGACTTGGAGCTAGAATTTTAACCCAGATCTGGGGAAGAAGAGTGCATGTTAACCTTTGCATTGCATAGCCCATCATCAGGGCTAAAGAATACCACTGTAGCTACAGGCTTTGATTTTTATTGATGCAATAATTTGCAAGTGCTGTTACAAACTACTGGCTAATAAAAGGATGGATTTTTAGAAAGTGCTTAGTACAGTGTTTACTTTCAGTCTTTTGGCATCTATATGGCATCAATCCCTTTAAAAATATGCAATAATTGCAGTCACAGAAAAATTAGTATTATTTATGAAACAGTCCAAAATGAATGGGCTAAGGCATTAAGTATTACATGATTGCATATTCAGCCAGTTTCCTAAATGTATAGCGTACACTCTCAATGGAGTTTAAATCTGTACTTATCTTAAATGAAGTCATACAGGTTATCTGAAGTGAGAACTGTGTGGTGGGGGGAAACACTTTAAAAATCTTACTTCCTTCACAATTTTTTTTTTTTTTGTTGTTAATTTGGGATCATTAATCTTCAAAAACAAAAAGTGGGAAAGAGTAAAGCAGCCATCCATACTAACTCAAAACAAAGATTCATTATTGCAGCATCCTGTACCTGACAGTATTCAATAGCAGGAGACAAATTTCTAGATATGAGAGTCATGGCCCCTGAAAACAGCCTTAATTTTATGATGAAAATGTTGACAGACTTCAAACTACAGCAACACCAATAAAAAAAAAAGCAAAATCATATGGTTGTCCTCTGTAGGCAATTAATCTGTTTGTTTTCATAGGATGCACATATAAAAACAGGACCTGTAATCAGCTTCATTAGCAGTAGGAGACAACAAAACATAGCCCTCTGATGGAAGTTCAGCAGTGTGCTTTTTAGCAAAATCATGTGCATTTATCTGAGAAGTTAAAAGACGGGAATTTATTGGTATGATAAAAAGCAGCTAGGTGAGCTTATCCAGTTGAATGCTTTGCCCCAAGTTGCTATTTTTTATTTTCTCCATGTTCCAGGATAATCAGAGATAATTATGACTAAAGTTTGGGAAGAGTTGTTTGTTGGTTTTGTTCGGGTTTTCTAAATGCATTACATTTTGATAGCAAGTACATGAAACTTCATTTTACATAAATTATATTCCTAAAACACTTTGTAGTGTGAGATGATGAAGTATAAGTGTTAAATAATAAGATAATTTAAGAAGCATGAAAAAACAGGGGAAAATAATAAAAGGCAGAGGGAAAAAGGCAAAGTTGTTTCTACTCTGGGCAGCTATTTAGAGACAAAGTGAGGATTTTTTCAAGACTGTGATGGCAGGTAGCGTTTCCTTGGTGTCCAAGGCAAATAATAGGATGACATGCGGTGGTTGGTCCTGTGGCTTTTCTATAAGTCAGTCTCTAAAACTAATACCCGTTCCAACGAGCGTGAGAGAAAAGCTAACTCATCAGGAACAGTAGTAACTTTTAACTGTCCTGCTGAATAAGGGCTTCTTGTAAAAGCTATTTCTACTTTCAGTGTTTAGGTCAGTATGGTGTAGAAGGAGTAACTGGGAAGTAGAAAAAGACTGTTGCTGTTGAGATCAGGACCTGACCTCTTTATGGGTGTGTCTATGGGAAGCTGAATGATGGTAGTGATCTCCTCTTCGAGATGGGTTTCTGGCATCTACTCGGTGTCACTACAGTAGTCAAAGAGCAGATTCCAATAAAAGGCTTAGATGAAAGAGCAAGATATTGTTTTTCTCCTTAAAACAAAACCCCACAACACCCTTGTTGCCTCATGTTTCCACAGTCACCCTTTCTCATCCCATCCCCTCCTCCCCATCCTGAAAGATCTTCTGCAATTGCCAGCACCTCTCTGCCTAGAGACACCTCCAAGACTAAACTTTCAGTACCCAGATAAGGTGATAGGCAGCCTGAACCCTGTTAACATGGAAATACATCTTACACCTTGGTCTTCACACATAAAGTTATGAAGACTGGAATCTGCCAGGCCCCTAACATAAGAGATCGTCAAATATTATGAAAATAATTTGTTGGAGGAGTAATAAGGAATAAAAAAAGCCCAACAGAATAAAGCAACACTGCAAAAGAGATACAGGAAAACTGGCTGACAGCAGGCTTACAAGTGGCATTACAAATAAGAACTTGCTAAGAGAAGTAGTTTGCAATCCTGAATAAAATGAATCATTCCTAATATGATTAGCACATGTTACATATTAGAATGAAACTAAAATGTAATTTTGAAAAGAGCATTTGTTGAAAAGGCAGAAGCAAAAGGTTGACATGACATTTTCTGCATAAATGAAGACTTCGAGGGAAAAAAAAGTCTGCTTTTTTTTGTTCATTTTAGAGATATTACTATTAAAAAGCTATTAGTTACTTAAATGTCACTTTTATGAATAAAAACTTATCTTGGTTACATGGCAGATATTGCAGATGAGCTGTTGTTTGTGTAGAGCTGCAAAATCCCAGATTTTCACAAAGACAGACAAAAAATACAAAGCTACTAGCTCATCCTTTCACTAAGTGGAAATATTAAAAGCTCCAATAGATTATTTAAAATTACCAAAGCAAATTGTTAGACTGGTTAGACAGGAATAAAACCATATCTCCTATAGAATTTTATGGTTTTATTTATAAACTGACCATAAATGAATGATACATATTCTGGACACACTGGGTTCAACAGAATTAAGTTTCTGTAATTTAGACAATGGGATGGGAGAGCAGAGATTACCAGGAGACAGAATTTCTGATAAAACAGACTTGCCATTCAGTTTTCTTGGATTTTTTTTTTTTCTGATTAGTTTAATTAACTTGAAGAGACAGCACCTCAGAGCTTTTAGCCCAGGACAGTCCCTGGATCAAGGCTGACCTGTTAAGCCAAGATGCTGGGATCTCCCGTGGGATTTGCAGGTTTTGAATTCAAGTGCTGCAAAAGAGGCTTGGAAACACTATTGGACTTTTGGCCCATCTTTGTTTCCAGGGTTTTTCTGCTAAGGACAGTAACTTAATTGGGGCTGGTGCTTAATTAAAATGCAAGGGTAGCAAGTCAATGAGACTCCACAATTGAGACTCTCCAGCACCAGCTGAATGAATGGGTAGGCCTGGGTACATTACATAGTAAAGCAATATGCAGATGTAATAGCTAAAGTCCTGAAAGCCATATAGCTGTAAATGCTGTATTTGATCATCCATACTGCTTCTGTACCAGAGGTCACTCAGTCTGAACCTCATTGGCAATACAGCTGTAGGATGCATTGCGTACTGTAGATCTATCATTACTGTTTATTTTGTACAAACCAGATTAAA
The DNA here is from genome assembly GCA_028858755.1 of Ara ararauna. Taxonomy (NCBI): domain Eukaryota; kingdom Metazoa; phylum Chordata; class Aves; order Psittaciformes; family Psittacidae; genus Ara; species Ara ararauna. The sequence continues at coordinate 45,020,904 of CM054378.1, forward strand.
ATTGCAATGGATCCTCCTTCTGGTGGACACCAATAAATGTCACTGTGCTAACAAGTATTGCTAGTTACATTTGTGACTGCTCATTTCTTCAGTCACTATTTCTTCATCTATTCCTCAAAGAGGTTACTTGTTTTGGCAGGCTACATAAAGAAGTGTGAAGAAAGGGGAAGACTTATTAATGCATTTATACAAAGGGTGTCAAGTTTAATTCTATAATCTGTAGGGCAGTATTATTTTCAACTTATTAGGAAAAGAATAAATAAAGCTTGAATAGCTAGACACTGGAAAGGGCTCTAAGCAAATTGCTACGGAGACCTTAGCAAAAAGCACCCTTGTTATCACTCTGATCTAGGCTGCATTTCTGCAATGAGGAAACTGCTTAACACTCTGTAAGCTACAAGATGACTCATATGCTTCAAATTAAGCATTTACATAACTGTTTATAGGTGGGGGTGTTGGATCATAAGCTTCCTGGGGGAAAAGAATAATTTCTTTCATGCTCATCATATACATAAAACTTCATTCCTTTTTCTAGAAATATTTCGGCTTCTAGTAGGAATTATTTTGCAATATATATTTTGTTATAACATCCCAGATATATTTTTGCTTCCTTTACTTTTGACTATTGACTTGTAACAAACATAGTGCTTTCTAGAGTATTTTTTTATTTGAAAGAAAGGCACAGGTAAAATAAAAAAAAAAAGACAAAGTAGTAAAGATAAAGATCAGAGAAAATAGATTGTAATTTAATTCATTATATTACAGAAGGAATTGTATGAGGAAGGAAACTGTGCAGTGGTAACTATTCTGTTAATTTTAAATTAATACCCATGTTATTAATCTTCAATCAAGATAAAAAATCTAGCTGCATATGATATAGAAATAGGTATATATTCTTACATGGGTGTCCATGTGCTGTTTAAGTGTTCTAGTACTGATACTAGATTCTAAGTTTTTTCAGCCAGTATGTGTATAGGTCTTTTAAAATACACCCTGAAAGCATAATTACTGTTGTGAGGTGACTGTCTCGAGAGGGGACGCCAGCAGCGCCTGACCGGGGGGAGGCTTGGCATACAGGAGCTTCGACTAGGAGCAGCAACAGGCGCACAGAGAGCCTGAAGTCCTCGACAAGGCTTGCCCAGGAGCCGGCAGCCCAGCGGACGCGAGGAGGTGACTCAGAGGGGGCGGTGCCAGGAGGAGCGGTACCAGCCCTGGGTGGGCAAAAACCTGCCCCAGGGAGCGCGGCGAACAGGGCGGGTTCAAAGCAGTTTGCGCGGCAGTTCCCACGGGCAGGCGAGCAGGATGGTAAGCACTCGCCGTATAGACCAGGGCTCGATCTGGGAGCTCTGCTCTGGCTGCCCTGGCGGTGGCCAGGGTAGGCACCCAGACAGAGCCGATGAGAGGGGAGGCTGCAGTGTAGAGCTCGGGGTGCAGAGAGCGCCTGCACTGCTCTCCTGAGAGGAGGGTGCGCAGTGGGCAGGGCTGCACTCTGTGCTCTCTGGTGGAGGGCATCCTGCAGCAGGTGGCTGAGCTGCGGGACACTGTTACTAGGCTGAAAGGTGTCAGGGAAGCTGAGAGGAGGCAGCACTGATTGCTCCAGGACCAGACTGTGCAGGGGCCTCAAGCGTCTGCTGTCGCTCATGCAGGAAAGGAGGCCGCTAACCCAGGAAGCTGGGAAACAGTTAACAGAAAAAAAAAACAAGAAAAAAAGGAGGAAGAGGACAATTAAAAGCAAGGGGCTTCATCCTAAATCTGTTGTCCCCACCCAGAACCACTTTGCTGTCCTGCAGGGGGATGATAAGAAACCACAATCTCACCAGGAACAACCGGTGGATGCACTGGTAGAGAAGATCACTACTGGTGCTGCCAGGAGAAAGCGGCGGGTCATAGTGGGGGGGGACTCTACTCTGAAAGGAACAGAGGCACCCATCTGTTGGCCTGAACCAGGCTCGAGGGAGGTGTGTTTTCTACCAGGGGCTCGGATCAGGGATGCTGCTAGTAATCCATGTGGGTGCTACTGATATAGATAGCAGTAGCCAGGAGAACATGAAGAAGGACTACAGAGCTCTGGGAGAGGTGGTTAGGGGCTCTGGAGCACAGATTGTCTTTTTGTCAATTCTCCAGGATACAGGGCAGGACCTCAGAAAGGCTAGGAGGATTGGTCAGGTTAATAAATGGTTAGAAGGGTGGTGCTATAGTCAGCGGTTTGGGTACCTTGAACATGGGACTCAATTTAGTAGGCCAGGTCCAGTGGGGGCTGGTGGAGGTGGTCTGACAAAGAAAGGGAAGAGTGGATTTGGTAGGAGGCTTGCCAGACTGGTCAAGGATGCTATAGAATAGATGTGTTGGAGGAGGGGGGCATCATTCCATCCCAACACACCCAATCAGTTGCCAGCACCTATAGTAAACATTCAGATCTATGTAGAGATATTCCAGCTGCTCCAGCCAATGAGCCGTCTTCAATTGGAGCTCGGCTCAGATGCCTCTATACAAATGCCCATAGCATGGGGAACAAACAAGAGGAATTAGAGATGTGTGTACGTCTACAGGGGTATGATATCATAGGCAACACAGAAACATGGTGGGATGGCTCCTATGACTGGTGTGTTAGAATGGAAGGTTACAGGCTCTTTGGGAAAGACAGGCCCGGTAGGCGGGGAGGGGGAGTTGCTCTTTATGTTAGGGATAGGCTGGAGAGTATGGAACTCTGTCTGGGGACAGGTGAGCAGTCAACAGAGAGTTTGTGGGTCAGGGTTAAAGGGAGAACAGCGATGGGAGACATTACTGTGGGGATCTGTTACAGACCGCCTGACCAAGAGGACTCTGTGGATGAAGTGCTCTATAGACAGATAGGAACAGCCCCATGCTCGCAGGCCCTTGTTCTCATGGGGGACTTCAACCACCCTGATACCTGTTGGAGGGATGGTAATATTGTGTGGAAGACAGCTTCCTTCTGCAAGTAATAGAGGAGCCAACAAGGAGAGGTGCCATACTTGACCTCATCTTCACCAACAGGGAATGGCTGGTTGGAAATGTGATGCTCCAGGGCAGCCTTGATTGCAGCAATCATGAGATGGTCAAATTCAAGTTCCTCAGGACAGTGAGAAGAGCGTGCAGCAAGCTTACTGCCCTGGACTTCAAGAGAGCAGACTTTGGCCTCTTCAGGAACCTGCTCAGTAAGATTCCATGGGATATAGCTCTAGAGGGCAGGGGGGCCCAAGACTGTTTGTTGATATTCAAGGATCACCTGCTGCAAGCTCAGGAGTGATACATCCCTCCTAGAAGGAAGTACAGCAGGAGGGCCAGGAGACTTCCTTGGATGGATAAGGAGCTGCTGCGGAAACTTCAAAGGAAAAAAGAGGCTTATAAAAGGTGGAAGCAAGGACAGGCAGCCTGGGAAGAATACAGAGATGTTGTCCGGGAAGCTAGGGACCAGGTTAGGAAAGCTAAGACCCAGTTAGAATTAAACTTGGCTTGGGATGTTAAGGATAACAGGACGGGATTCTATAGGTTCATTGCAAATAAAAGGCAGACTAGGGACAACATGGGCCCCCTCCAGAAGCTATCAGGAGAACTGGCTACCCTGGATTTGGAGAAGGCTGAGGTTCTTAATGACTTCTTTGCCTCAGTCTTCACTGGCAAATACTCTGACCATACCACCCAAGTCTTGGAAGGCAGACACAGGGACTGTGAGAATGAAGACCCTGGGCCCCCTGTAGGAGAGGATCTGGTTCGAGACCATCTTAGGAACCTGAACGTATACAAGTCCATGGGACCTGATGAAATCCATCTGCAGGTCCTGAAGGAGCTGGCAAATGAAGTTGCTAAGACACTGTCCATCATATTTGAAAAATCATGGCAGTCAGGTGAAGTTCCCAATGACTGGGAAAAGGGAAATACAACCCCTATTTTCAAGAAGGGCAAAATGGATGAGCCGGGGAACTACAGACCAGTCAGCCTCACCTCTGTGCCTGTCAAAATCTTGGTTCAGATTCTCCTGGAACGCATGCTAAGGCACACGAAAAACAACAAGGTGGCTGCTGACAGCCAGCATGGCTTCACTAAGGGGAAATCCTGCCAGACCAATCTGGTGGCCTTCTATGATGGAGCTACAGAACTGATGGACAGGGGTAGAGCATTTGATGTCATCTACCTGCACTTGTGCAAAGCGTTTGACACTGTCTCACATGACATCCTTGTCTCTAAGTTGGAGAGACATCAATTTGATAGGTGGACCACTTGGTGGATAAAGAACTGGCTGGATGGCCACACGCAAAGTGTTGTGCTCAACTGTTCAATGTCCAGCTGGAGACCAGTAACGAGTGGTGTCCCTCAGGGATCGGTGTTGGGACTGGTCTTAGTCAACGTCTTTGTCGGTGACATGGACAGTGGGATTGAGTGCACCCTCAGCAAGTTTGCCGATGACACCAAGCTGTGTGGTTTGGTTGATACGTTGGAGGGAAGGAATGCCATTCAGAGGGACCTTGACAGGCTTGTGAGGTGGGCTGATGCCAATCTGATGAAGTTAAACCATGCCAAGTGCAAGGTCCTCCACCTGGGTCAGGGGAATCCCAGGCACAGCTACAGGTTGGGCAGAGAAGAGATTGAGAGCAGCCCTGCAGAGGAGGACTTGGGGGTGTTGGTTGATGGAAAAATGAACACGAGGTGGCAGTGTGCACTTGCAGCCCACAAAGCCAACCATATCTTGAGCTGCATCAAAAGGAGCGTGACCAGCAGGTCGAGGGAGGTGATCCTGCCCCTCTACTCTGCTCTCAGGAGACCTCACTTGGAGTATTGTGTGCAGTTCTGGTGTCCTCAACATTAAAAGGACATGGAACTGTTGGACAAGTCCAGAGGAGGGCCACGAGGATGATCAGGGGACTGGAGTACCTCCCATATGAAGATAGGCTGAGAAAGTTGGGGCTGTTCAGCCTGAAGAAGAGAAGGCTGCGTGGAGACCTCCTAGCGTCCTTCCAGTATCTGAAGGGGGCCTATAAGAATGCTGGGGAGGGACTCTTCATGAGGGACTGTAGTGAGAGGTAAAGGGTTAATGGGTTCGAACTTAAACAGGGGAAGTTTAGATTGGATATGAGGAAGAAATTCTTTTCTGTAAGGGTGGTGAGGCACTGGAATGGGTTGCCCAGGTAAGCTGTGAATGCTCCATCGCTGGCGGTGTTCAAGGCTGGATTGGACATAGCCTTGGGTGGCATGGTTTAGTGAGAGGTGTCCCTGCCCCTGGCAGGGGGTTTGGAACTAAATGATCTTAAGATCCTTTCCAACCCTAACTATTCTATGATTCTATGATTCTATTACAATAGGGATGAATTTGGACCCTAGAAATATTATCTGATGGGGTTTTACTGGTTACAAACAATATTTGCTAGAAGATGCAGATGTGAGGATATTGAAACATTCATCACAAAGTTAGAATAAACACTTGTCCTGTCCACCTCTAATAAAAATCATTTTGACTTCCATGCTATATTGGCAGTGTGTGCCTCATATATAAATTCATACAAGCAAAAAAGCATAGAATAGTAGGTTTTGAAGGGAACTCCCAAGACATCTAATCCAACCCTCCTACAATGAGCAGGTCGTGTTCCTATTTTTTTCACATTTTTCCTTTTTTTGCTATTTATGCTGCCCAGAGGGAAAACATAGGCCTCCAAGTTACATAAACTTTGACCTGGCTCTTTTCACAAATTATTAATTTCACCACTTCTTTTATGGATAGCCTTTTTTATTTCTATACCGCCTTCATACTGAGTAGTCATGCTATCTAAGGTACTCTATGGTGCTCTTAAAATAGCATAACAACTTTTTTGATACTAATGGCTGTCATTATGTTTTCTGAATGGTAGAACATAAATAATACACTTTTATGATTGCTAGCATGATGAGAAACTAATTGCTAAAGTACTACCCAGGCTGACAGCAAAGCTCTCGTCCTAGGCTGGGTTTCCACCCACTGTCTTCGCAGTACTGCAGCAATTTGCGAAGTAATATGCCATCTGTTGATGGTTGGCAAAGTAACTCATCATTACCACTGCCCAGCTCAACAGCTGTAGCAGTGTAATGAAATATAAAACCACTTAAGGCTTCTATTGCTATAAGATAAATGCATGAGGACAGTCCATATTACTCTTTCCATGAAAAGGTGTATTACCTTCAAGTCTTTTATTATGGGTGAACAGTACAAAAATGGAATTTTGTTTATGTGAACTAAAAAATGGGAGATTAGTCAATCTTTCATCCATGGGTCATTGAATAATTTTCACTGCTCACAATTACTGATGTGCTTCTTCTATTTCTGGCTCATGTTATCAACTAGAGCCAAACTAGTCAAACACTACCTGACTTCTATGACTTCTACCCCAAATGCATTTGTGATTACCACACAAAAATGAGTGTGGTGAACAGGGAAGAGGAATATGAGAGTAGCTCTTTTGAAAGCCAAGATGAAAGGTTAATTCTTAGGTGGAGAAGTCACTGATTATGAGGAAAGAAAATCAAAATCAACGCGAACCTCGTAAGAAAGAATTTTATTTCTGGTCTTAGGGGATGAACAGTTACTGTTAATACAAAAGGTAGTCATGGAAACACGGTGGCTGCAGCAGAGAACTTTCAGACCACTGAGTCCATGTCCTTAGCACAGGACGTAGTTTTCACACTTCTAACCTACTTGGTAAATATTGAATTGATGTTTTACTGGAGCTTAGCCAAAAGACCAGTGAGAAAGTTGCATAATTATGCAAGCGATTTGGACAGAAGCCAAGACAAATGCTTTTGGATTAAACACTATATAATTAGTAATTATTCACTATAATGCTTTAAAATTCTCTGAATGTATCCCCTTTATTGCTAGATTGAAATATATTCCCTTTGGAAGAATAGTGGAGGGAGTATTTGCCCTCATGAAGTAAATGCTTATTCTCATTCTCTTCTCAGCTTCCTAATAAAACAGTTACAGTAATGGCTCCTTCACCAGTTTTGCCAGTAATCTCCATGGCTTGCTTGGATTCAAGTTATATATTCTTGTGGGGGGTATGGGTAATAATTCAGTTTAAATATTAATTCTTTCTTCCTCTTCTTCTGAATTCACAGATAACACTAGTTTTCTACATGTTATAGATGAGGTAAGAAAAATCCTTTGGGTTTTTTGATGCCTAAAAAGGACGACTATCCAGAGACTACAACATCATGGAAATTTACCTACTTAGTAATGCTTCCTAACTAATTCTTATCCTCCTGAGAAAAGCATCTTAAGTTAATTAAAAGGTTCAGGCATATAAATTGCTTTGAACTATTTAAGGATGATAATAAAAATAAGATGTAATTTGTAATTCTGTTGGTAGAAAGGGGAATATCTTTACAGATAGGAGAGACTGGAGTTGGTAGAAGGAAGAAATAGGTACTAGTCATGTAAAGCTCATTTGCAGAGACAGGCAAGGTCTGTCCAGATGCTAAGCAGGGTGCACTAGCTGCCATTCAGAACTGCGATTATTTGAGTTACACAGAAGACTGCAAACAACAAAATTCCCAGTAAAAGACCATATGACTATGCCTGCTTCCTCAGATGCACACAAAGCTTGTATACAGTTCACTTTGCCTTGACCAAGGCTTTTTCAGTGAATATCCAATTAAAAAAAAAAAAAGGAAGAAAGATGCAAAAGGAAGGTAGAAAATACCAATAGAGTTCTTTTGACATTTTCAGATAAAGTTTATTAATATTTCTAGTTTATTTTATTTTGAGAAATTGGCTACACTGACAAAGGAAAGTTTTTTCAAAGGGAACTAAAAAAACTCAAAAGGGAATGAAACTTATTGTTTTGTGTTGCATGAAAGAGCTGGCTACTCCAAAACTATATACAGCATCATTGTGGTGCTAAATATTCCAAAAGATTATTTAATTTCACCCCTAAAAATTGCACTCTAATTTCTTATCCAAATATTGATGCTTGGCAAGTTCAAAACACAAGGGTTGAATTGTGATTATTAATGTGAGAACAGACTTCTTTAAGTTATTAAGCTCCTCTATCTAAATTGTTCTTTCACCATATCCTAGCTTTTCAGGCAAATGGTATTTGGCAGAGCAAGAGGGAAGGGAGAGGTATCTAATCTCCAGATATTTGAGTTCTGTGAAGAAGTGAGATATGTAAACACAATATAACACTCTACTTGCCTTCATGTCCCTTGGACTTGTACAGAAGCATGCGGAAAACATGCAGAATTTCAATTAAAAACCGTGTAGGAATTTATTCTGCCAGCCTTTATATCTTTAGATGTGGCAGAATGGCAGTGGTATATAATGTAATCTTGCTCAGAATGCACTTACTGGAAAGACCTCCATCTAACAGTCATTGATAAATCTGCAGAGGATTTGTCTTGGCTAAACTAACTTCCGTAAGTTCAAATTTCCTTCAAAATATGTCATGTGAGTTACTCATAACAGATTACATGTTTGTATGGTCACTGTCATCCTGCTGGATGTGGACATTAAATTACACAGAGCCTGCACGAATTTTCCTTGGCTGCTCAGTATTCTAAAACCAACAGATTTAACCAAAGGACGTGGAAAAACCATATAGAAAGAGATTTTCTGTAGGTCCTGATTTTGTGTGGGCAACATATCTCCAGATCAACAACAGATTTTGCAGTATTTTGGCCAGGAGAATTTTATCTGTTGCTATCCATAACACAAAAAAAAAAAAAAAAAAAAAAAGAGAGAGAGAAAAAAAAGCATTTTAGTGGTGCACCAAATTTAAATTGGGCTATGAATTCTTAAACCTGGAACAAAATGTGCAATCACAGAACATTTTCTGTACAGGTTACCATGCTTTCAGCATCTCAAATTGAGGTCATTTTTCGTTTTAGCACTTTCATTCTAACATAAAGCTAGGATAATTAGTTGTGAATGTCATAAGAATAGACAAAAGGTGTTAAAATTTGCTGAACCATCAAGACAATGGTTTGCATTTGGAGTTTGGAGTTTGACTTGCATTTCAAATAAAAAATTATTTTCTGCCTTATTCCATATACTTCTGTCATTCAGATTTAATCATCTCAAACAGAGTATTAATTGGCATGAATTACCACACTCACTATGTGGATCATTCTTTCTGTTTATGCCCTATGTAGCCCATACCCATATAGGCTAGATAGAATAACATTTTTAATAACTTTTTGCTTAGAGATTTTATTTTTTTTCAATGTTCAGACTATTCCAGATCCATATTACATAAGCTGGTTGAAGAATTGTCCCAGGCACTTGGAGGGCAATGCTAGGATTTCTGCTTTGTGATTCATCAGAAAAGCCTCCACTGCAAAATAAGGTTACAAAGAAGTTATTAGCTCAAATGTAGAACTGAACAAGGACTTATCTAAACTCTCACATAAGGACATAAAGAAAGAGATCTTTAACTAAACCAAACTTGGAGATGATTTCCAATAGAAAATTATGCTTAGCACAAAAAATTACAGGCTATTTCCAGCACCATGAGAAGAAAACACCATTTTTAGCTTAAACTTAAAAGTTTTTGTTCATGAGCTTTTCAAAATTTTTCATTGTAGTTTAAATTCATATAGTAAGAGCACAGCTATGGAAAACAAATTTTAAGCATAATTTACTATGTTTATATATATCTGAGTATAGCAAAGTAACAGAGTCTTTCAAAAAGAGTGAATGTTGAATATTTCATAAAAGTTACATTTTTATTGATATCACAAAGTCCCTCCAAATCTATAGTTTAATAATGTCATTTTTTCTTGAATGAAGAATAATTATAAATAAAAACATACATCATGTAACACAGTAAGACTTCAATTTTAAAGATCTTAAAGACAGGAACTTAAAAATATTAGGCTCAGCTGTGCCCGCATGGTTTCAAAATTAATTGAAATTGTAAGTGAAAAGGGAAAGACAGTGTCTGCTCCCATGTGAGTTACTCTGAAATTTTTTAATTTGTACAGTTCTGGCTTTCAATGACTAAAGGCTAAAACTTCAGGTTAATAGTACGCCTGTATATAATTTATCCTTTATTAAAGTGTGTATCATTTCAAATGACTGACAAAAATGTTATAAAAAGCTACTTAATCCTTCTCTATCTTTCCATCACATCCTGGAAGATATGAGTCTATTGAAATACTACTAACATATGACTTATGTTAAAAACATATTAATACTATTAACATATGACACCATTCCTGAAAACAGACATTTGACTTAATTTGCTTTGACTTAGTAATTTTCATTACTAAAATTCAAAGCAGAAGGCGACATGTATCCTATAAAAAGGGGATTTCAAGCACAAAGAACTAAAAAATAAATTCCATTGTTTGGATGTTACTATCTTTGTTGTTGCTCTGCTAATTAAAAAATAATAGTTGATTTCTTCATGAACACAATCTGGGTATGCCATTGGATTTATATTGTTATAACAGGAAGTTTGAAATAGATTGACATACTATGATAAATAATACTACAATCTCCCTGGGACCAAACACTTGCAGAAATGGTTCTGTTGCTAATGCATACCATGATTTCATCTGAATGCCAGGTACAGTTTAAGCAGACACCCTGCTATGTGGGCACTGCAACTTTTGACTCCTTGCCTTCTGTTTCTGAGCAACTTTGTAAGAATTTTCCAGGGACTAAAGACTAGAGGCAGCAGCTAAGAGAAAGAGGTGAGAAAAATATGACTACTGTCTTTCAGCAGGCTCTAGAGTGTGAAATTATAGTAATTGACTACTGTGGTCAGATATTGCACAGTTCAGGGAAAGAAATAAAAAAGAAATCTACTTGTATGGAAAGGAATTGTATTCAAAGTAAATTCTGCAGTCACAGCTTCAACAGTCTTCACTGAAAAACATGATACTTAAACCCAAACACATGGATTTAAAAAACATGGACTTAGAGCACACTGGCTCTTTTCCATGGGTATCTATCTAATCATGGTCAACTAAAGAGAGACTCCATAATAATTTGAAATCAATTTACATTACAAGAGCCATTGGACACCACTGTTTAATCATTTGTCACTAAATGAGAGGATCTAATATTTTCCTTATCAGGTGTTCTGCTCCACTTATTGAACATAACTTGCAAATCCTTTCCTAGTCCTAGACTTCCTTTGAAGTATGATTCATGAAGAACAGTGATCTCTTGCACCCTGTGATCTGATCTCTTTGAATTTAAATGCTGTAAACACACCGCCCCTAAAAATGAAAAAAAGAGGACTCCACAGAAGCTAGATGGGGGGCTGGGAGTGGTGGGATGAGGGGTGAGAGAGAAGTAAAAGGGGAAACGATATTAAAGAGGTCAAAAGGAAATGGCTTAACACCTTCAAAGATTTGGCTGTTAAGACATTTCTGAGAATGGGGAAGAACTGGGTAAAAATGCCACTTTTTTCTGCACCTAAGGGAAAGGAAGCATAATATGTCCTTGGACTGATGCTTGCTTGTGTGTGACAGATGGAAAGCAACTGTGAAGAGATACAGCTCTTGCTCTTTCTCATGCCATCAATGTATAATGTGTCTAACTCCTTATTTTCTTCCATGGCTTTTGTGATATTTGTCCTTTCCTAACATCCCTAACCTCTGAAGATCCACAACTACTCATCTAATTTCTACAGCCTTCCCTCTGGCAGTCATTTAAAATGTTCTTACCCATTCTCATAAAAACCTGGTTACTAAGATCACCTTCTCTGAAAGCAGCTTTGAATATCAAAATCCTTCATGTCCCCACCTGCAAGGCCATTCAAAAATACTTTCATTAATTCCTTATTCAATGTTCTTACTATTTTTTTTTTATTATCTAAACAGTTTGTTGCTCCTAAATTATTCCAAATAATTAAGTCCAGCAAAATCTTTTAAGAAGGTAAACCTTTTGCTGGAAAAAGAAATGGAGTTTTGTTTAAAAATGGAAACAAAATTTTAAAAGGATCAGGTCAAAAAAATGTGTTGAAAAGTTTTGACTGATCTGATTTATCTTGAGGTTTTAGTTCTTAAAAGCTTTTGTGATTTTGATTTTTTTTATTCCAATTGAATAATTTGGGGGGTTGGGGAAATCACTGTAGGACATGAAAGTTATGGCTCCTTGTACAGATACTAGATTTTAAGTGGGTATCTATACTGCCACTTGACATCAAGTGCTTTTACTACTTCATCTTCTTTCTGTTAACAAAGTTAGGAGGGGTTACATGGGCAGAACAGAAGTGACTGATGTATTACCACGATTTCAATAGATTCAGATATAAAAGTATAAATACCTAGTTCATAGCTTTAACTCCCTCCCTCCCTCCTCACATTGCTGGTCTAAGGTTTTGTAGTATCAAGTAACTTATATTTCTGGTTAGAAACTTTCTCAGACAGAATTTAGCTGTGATAAATAAAGTTTAGAAAGGTTCAAGTTTTCAGTAATGGAAAGACTCCACTAAGGTCTTAAGAGAAAAAAATAAATTAGAAGCATCATTTCTTCATTGCCTACTACTGAGTTTTAATCTCCATTAGCAAACGCATGAATGGATACAATTTTAATCTATTCATTTATCTGTCTAGAAGAAGTATTTCAGGACAGTTTTATTACCTTTGGAATCTGGGGTATTTACAACAGCTACTTTATGACTAAAATAATCCTTTCTGCAAAGGTACACACATGTATCATGGGCACCATGGAGGCATGGGCACAGAGGGGAGGGCAATGTATTGCACAGAGCAGAGATGCAAATGAGGTGGCATATTTAGGGGAGTGCACAAAAAGACGACCAAAACAAATCTTGGATTATCGGTAACCTGTTGCTCAGCTACTGATAGCACAGGAGAAAACAGGTACCTGATCTTTTCTAGCTAGGGGAGGATTTGCAGCCATTATCTCATCATGTGGCTGTTTGCAGAACTCACCTACATCAACATATTTTTCAGAGAGGAGGTGATAACTCAAGAATTAAGCAACATGACCATGTTGGAAATAACCCATGGAAAACTGGCAAAACCTGATCAGCTTTGCTGAGTGGAAATACCATTTTTCTCAGAATGTGGCGTTGTAAGGTTCATTGTGCCTTCCTGTCTCTAAGTCATACAGGGCATTTTGAAAATTAAGAAATGCTTTATACCTCTGTCTCCAGTCCTCCAAACACACAGTGGGATCTACTACATGATTTTCATTTGCTCACTGTTCAAAATGGTATGTTTTAAAGGTTGTACTGAGAACTGAAAAATTTACATACCAAGAAAACTTCAGCATATGTCCCCAGCTGGATGGTGTTTATCTCTGTCACACCAAATATTTGATGTCTCGGTATTCAGCTTCATGCTAGCATCCCTCCACCCACCATGGCCCCTTAAATTAAAATTAATATTCTAACTACTTAGCTATTATAGAACTTGGGTAGAAATAGACGACATTTTCATTTTTTCCTTTGAAGGATAACTGTCTTGGCTCACTATGGAGTTAATCTTACACAAGTTTATCATATGCAAGATAAAATTCAAATCACTTAGTTTTAAAACTGTACTGGTTTAGTTATCCTGAAATAACTTCTTTTTCCTTCATAATAAAACTCACTCAAGGGATGTTAATATTGCCAACTTTTTCAACATGTACTTGCAGTTTGAGTTAGATTCAAATAGTTATACCCTGAGAAATGAAGAAAACTGGGCTGCTTTTATATTTTACAGCACAAGGTTGAAATTAAATGTGCCATTTTTCACCAAAATATTGTTTCCTATTACTGAAGAGAAGTGATGGGCCTGAGGGCCTCATGCATTACAAATCTCGTGTGCTTTAAATTGCTAGTAAATCACTTGTGGTTTTGCTTTAGTAGTTTCTGCCAAGCTCAGCATTTATTACTTACAGCTGAATACAGCCACCTAAATCATCCATTACACTTTTATAACCTACTGTAGCTTTCCATTTCATACACCAAGGAACTGGCACATCTTCAGAATAGGAATGGGTGAGCACACTCTATACACACTGAATAGTACTATACATGCAGTTCACTGCAGCATTTTTAATAGCACAGGGAGAAAGCCCTGGAGTTCCAGCCAGCAGCAGCCACAGGTGTTTGAGCTCATCTGCAAGGACAGAGATCCAGTGCAGAGCCTTCCCCACAGGTTGAAGTTCACACCTCTAGTGTCAGCAATCACTATTAATTACCTAAGAGCAATAAACTCTTCCTTCACAAAGGGACACTCTTCACCTTTCTCAGAACTTCTTTCATGTTTATTTTCTTCATATTTTTAAGGGGGGAACCCCTGCTCCCACTCATCCTTTTGGTGCACAATCTGTGTTTGGATCAGTACCAGCCTGTCACAAAAGACACAAAAGGCTATATCCTTAATTTGTCCTGGTGAGCAAAATACAAAACCAAATACACAAGAACTAAATTTCCTCAGAAAAAAAAAGAACATCCTGGTTTTAATTGGTTTTCTACAAATAAAATGAAGGTTTAAATGATCCTGAGCTGAATGTACCTGCTTATATGGTAGATGGTTATAATGTGAGGGAGATCTCTGAATCTCCAATTAATTGACTTCAGTTGTAATCTGGGCCTTACCTTTTTTATTCAAGTAATTGAAATGCTATAGCCATGCTGGATCTGTTTCAAATTATGTTCAGTCATCTGCTTTTTAGCCCATAGTAGCTTTTCCGGCTATGCCTTCATTCAAATATTGGAAAAAAAAAAAAAAAAAAAAAAATAGAAGGAATAAACATGCCTGGTCCACAGATGGTATACACCAATGCAGCTTCTCTGTCTTCAGTGGAATGACACCAGTTTATAGCAGCTGAGGATCTGGCTCTTGGAGCCAAATTATGAGCCACATGAGCACAATGGGATGAAAAAAATAAGCCATAATGTGGTCATAAATTTGCTCAAAGGCTCTTCACAATTCAATGATAGTCTCTTTGTAGAATTCAGTTAGCATTGCTGCTTCTACTCATAAAATATATGCAATTCCTGGACAATTTTTTCTTGTTCTTTTCCACTATCCAGAGGCCAAATATTACAGCTGCTACTGAGGCTAAATTCTGTTGATTTCACAAGATGCCTTCAGTATGTAGGCTGGACTATTTGAATATCTATCTTAAACAATATGAACTTGGAAAGCAGTCTCGGAAGATTCTTTGGAGTGCCGAATCTAACATTTGTTGGATGCCCCAGCTTTCACAAGTTCAACCCACAGTGCTGCCTTATTGCAGTAATTTTATTTTTGCAATTTATCAATTGTATTTTACGCTGTGTTAGATTTTATGTGCTGTTTTCCTAATGTAGTATAAAAAGGGTATTTGTGTGTGTGAAGCATATGCTATAAAATAATAAATAACATAAAAAAGTGTCAGAACCAAATATCTTATTTACTGACTGGTAATATTGTAAAAAGATAAGAGCAAATTATAGGAACACTTTTTAAAATCTTGTTTGTTGTACAGCAAGTAAGAAAGTCATTGAAAACAAGTTTATGTTCATATGTCATTTGCGAACACCACTGCCTTTAAAGGTTTTTTAGAATTTTCAACATACGTAGTGTTCAAAGCTATGGAAAACAGAAGCAATACATCGCTACTATTTTCATGCATTTTCCTGACTATTTAATCTTAATAGCTAGTTTGAGCCTTTCAACTGAGTCAACAGCCCAGGAGGAACAGTAATTCTGACGAAATTATAGTACTCTCCCTCTTCTTTCAGGGCTGAAGAGTCATGGCTCTTGCAAAGGTCAGGTTGTCATCCTCCTTATGCGCTGCCATTCGCTGCATTGCTTAGGCGCTATATCAAGAATCCTTTTCCTGACTGTCAGTGAGTGATATCTGCATCCCAAGAGTGGCTGGCTTTCTCTAGCCTCTTATATGTACTACCCAGGAAGTTTTGCAAAACATGCTGCAGGAAGGACAGAAAGCCACTATTCCTTGTGCCACCCTACTATTAATTTTAGGATATATTGCATGTTTGGCCTTTTTCCAATTATATCTCAAATTCAATCTTTTCACTTTGACTGTCCAACTTTCTTTTTCAGTTCATTTTTTTTTCACACAGCTGCTAATGTAGCATATGCCCAGTCTCGCCCCTCTCCTTTCCAATTCCTCTTCAAAATCCACAACTATTTTTAATAGATATTTTAATGGTATTACTAAGGAACTGACATGAACGATAAAAGTAATAGTCTAGCATAGTCATCTGGTTATGGACCTTTCTAAGAGCATTGGGAAAGAAGATTTATCAGTATTTTTGTGTCTAATGTGTATGTCCAGTCATCGTCCATCTACTCTGTCTGTAAATTTGTAGGGCAAGAGCTATGTCTTCTTTTATGTTCTGCAGAATGTGGAGCTGGTTGCGAGTGTTTTCTGAAGACAGATAATCACAATAACAACTTACAGTGCTCAGACTCATAAGGAGAACTTGGGCTGGGAACACATAAACCTTAAAAACATTCCAAAAGAAACTACAGGAACTGGAGGATGCGACTACACCACTACAACACAGGCCATTGAATGTTGAAGACAGAACAGATCACAGGGTGCAGCATTAAGGAAAAACATATCCTTTGAAATAAAAATGTATAGTATGTTGGAAATACTTGCCCAACAGAAAACTTCAGAAAGATAATTTTATAACCAAATCTCAAAAGTATGAAAAAAATTATGGAAACAAACCCAAGTATTAAACCATGATAGAAGGAACAATATTCTAACAGTAAAAATAACAAAAATAAAATCAGTAGTGAAAGAGCTCTTTATCAAAGTCATAGTGAGTTTTACGATCAGCTGTACAAGATTTTCTGTTCCATTTTATCTGAGCAACAAAACCGTCAGAAATATTTTAACCAATGAATGTGAACTTCCCTTTGAAAAAACATCCTCTGACTTAAGGAGTAAGGTTGCCATTTGCTTTTGTGGTTTGTAATTTTTCATTATGTCTGATTTTTATTTTTCACATTCATTCTTATAATTCTGAAACCACAGAAAAACCTTGTAGATTTTGCATGTAAATTTACGCTAAACCAGTGTTGAAAGTGAACCACTGTTTTTATTTGGTGCTATTGACTTTGAAAGTGGCTAAGCAGCTCAAAATGAATTGAAGCAAGTTTTGGATTATTTTATCTGCTCAGATAAATTTCAATCTGCATCTTTAGCCATATATCAAAAATAGTATTTCTGTTCTCTTCTTGGACAATAGTTGCTATATACATGAGCAAAGAGCTATTTTAGCAAGCTAAATTGATTATGTACATGTGATCTTACTTTGGCCTTCATTCTTCATTGCCTGTAGTCATTTAATTATGTACAAAATTAATCTGTTTCCTTTGGGTAGTATTTTATACCCATAGTGCACTGTAAGCAGTCTTTAAAGAACAAAGATTTGAGCACATTCTTTCCTCTCACCTCCTTTGTGCAGCTAGGGTGCTAGCCTAAGGATTTTTCCTTTTCAGTAAACATAAAGATAATCCTTAAAAAAAATTTCTATGAGAATAGGGTCTAAGTTTTAGTTTGCATTTCTTTTAAATTTCAGTGATACCTGTTAGGCTCAGAAAATCCAAACAAAAAAGTGTTTATTTTGATTTCCTGCACTTAAAGCTTTAGTCCTGTGCTAGATTCTAAATGGGCACTGCGTACGTGCATGAAAAGAAATCACAGGAGAACCTAAGTATATTCTCTTCATCAGGTGGAAAAAATATCTTTTTTCCTGTCATTGTAAGCTGAACTCACTAAATTGCAATGTTTGCCAAAAGACTGTCCTCCAATCCCATTTGACTTTTAGTCTGATATTACAAATTAACTAAATTAAATAAATAGCTTGAAGAGACTAAAAGTGAAAATAAATTATTCTCCAAAAGTATCAAAGTCAGGCGAAGATTTGTTAACCATATTTCACTGGAGGTTAACAAAGACTGTAAATAACATATAGTTCAAAAATAATTCAAATGAGTATAGTAAATAATTTGGATTCACTATGATGGTTTTCTATGGGTCTGGATTTTGAGTATATTTAAAGTAATAATTTCATGTAAATATAGATATTAATTAGGCAATAGTTGGCTAAACTACAAGTTCAATGAATTTACCAGGTTAGCAATTGCTTTAGGGGATTTTCTTAATTTTTTATTCTACTTTCTCATCCTCTTGCAGTTTTTATATCTGGTTCCACCAAACATTACAGCCAAAGCCAGTGAAATCCCTCATATGCTTAAGGCAAGGTATATGCTTAAGTGCTTTCCTTCATCAAAGCACTTCACGTATTGCTACAGTCACACATCTCTGTACTTTTTGCACTTCTATTGTGCTTTTTTCCCCTCTGTTTTTACTCATAGATCTGTGATGTATTCTGAGATCTGCAGGTGCAAAGAGACAGCTTAATGACCAAGATCCCTTTATCTGCTTGTTGTCTTATTTTACATTCCAAGATTTCCTGGGGAATTGCAATCAATGTGCAATGTACTTGCATGTTGTCTATTACAATTGCTCCTGGGCAATAAGAAATACAAACATACAAAGAAATACATGAATATACAAACAACAAATACAATATTGCAAGTGTGTTCGGACTTTTTTGATATGCCTCAGTTTTTTGAAAACTTGTATACAATTGTGGTTAAGAATCTGTTGCTAAAGTTTTGCTTTAGACACTCAAAGAAATATATATAGTATATATATAATTTGTTATTCTCAGTTTTGACTTTTGTTGCTTATGTCATCCTATCTTTGCTTTTTAGACAGGTCACAAGGATAAGAACACTCCTCTAGCTCCAGGCATCAG
Organism: Ara ararauna; assembly: GCA_028858755.1. NCBI lineage: Eukaryota > Metazoa > Chordata > Aves > Psittaciformes > Psittacidae > Ara > Ara ararauna. The sequence goes on from CM054378.1 coordinate 45,039,653, forward strand.
TATGATTACTTTTAGTCACTGAGTCCATCATAAACTGTGTCTTGGTGCATTGATCGCTTTTAGGACCCCTGTGTTGAAAATCTGTCTCAGAACAGCTGGATTCTATCCACAGGCCACTGATTTCAAACAGGTTGCATATAAATTTTATGCTTTTTCATCTTTGTCATAATATGACGCTTAACTGCATAAAACACTAGGGACTCTTCCTTACAAGCTATCTATCTCGTAACTACTTTGGCTACTTTAAATATGAATGATGTTCTAACAATATGTTTTAGCTATAAAAGTAAATATAAATTCTCGTATATTAAAAGATATTTGAGAATTTTCTTTGGTCAACTAAACTTTCAGGATGTAATGTAAAGTGAAACGATATATCTCAGATGCTTAGGTAGAGTCTTGAAACCACCTTAGTTTCTTTCATTATGCTGTTAAAATTTTAAGTTTCAGTTTTTAACTTGAAACCATGCCATTCTGGATGTGGAAGTGCTGGATAAACTTTTGTCTGTAACAAGTGAAGATGTTTTCAGTGAGGTATAGACTCTTAATGTAGATTTTATTCCTCTAAATATTATGCTCCTAAATAAAGCTATTGATAGCTCCTCAAGTGATGCAAGCTGTCTGATCTTTACAGGAGGGATCACATAGTGAAGATACAAGACTGAGCAGCTGGAAACACATCCTCTTGACATATTCTAATTTATAATACCTCCAATGGCAAGGGTAGAAAAAAAAAACCCCTGCTCATAAGGTAGAAAATGCTGATGCTCAGTGAATAATTCCTAAGAGTCTTTTAACTTTTATCATGGTTTTTGTGTTATTGCTAGTTCAGCTAATCTAATGAGAGATATTGCTTCTCTCCCCCAACCTCATTTAGTGCTTGATCAGGACACTGCGAATGCTGTCACATGCTGTCCCTTATTCTGAAATATTCTGCATGCTGTCAATGCTTGACTGAAAATAGCAAAAATGCTACTTTGGGACTGGAGTGGTGGGCTGTGAAGAAGGATGATACTGTACTGCTCTTGCCTAAGCAGCAAACTTCTGTCTGACTTTTCGTGGACAGCTGAGTAGCTGTGGTATCTCACTTGCTTTGGTAGATAAAGCTACATGATGCTACAAGTAAGAAACACACTCATGTCCCAAAACTGATTCATCCAAATTATTCTGGAGCTTTTTCTAAGCTAAAAATCTGCAATTCTCAGCATAACTACTTCTGCTGCCTGTCCTGGGAGATGTGACAGCATGCTTGTTTATCTTTCATATTGGGTGTGAAACATCTCTTGTCTGCTATTCAGATGTCATGAAAATCTTCATCTTGAGTTCTTCTTTTATGGTTATTTTAATAACAAGCAAATAACATGAAACAGCCATTAAGGACACAGTTTTACACCTTTTCTGCAGGGGGGAAGGAAAAAAAACAGGTTAGTATTTTACTCCAACATTTTCAAGACTGCTATTTCTCTTTCAGAAGATGTCTTTACCTTGTTCCATAAAATCTCTACTTTCAGTAAGAGAGGTTTTAAATTCAGCTTTCACTGTGGGTGACTGATAACTAGAACAAGTATGCAGAACAGAAGGATTATGGAGAAAAATACTGAAATGTGTAAGAGGTCTGAAGGGATTGACATACAAGAATAGATTAAAATTTTAATATGTGTAGAGTAGCTAAACAAAAACGAAGAAGGGATTGATAGCTATGCAGGGAGTAAACACAATAACTTGAGGCAAGTGGAGGAAATTAATCAGAAGAAAAATTAGTCAGAAAAAAAAATAGGAAAAGTAGAATTGATTAATTTCCCAGAACAAAAGGGGAATTCCCAATACGTCAAGTCTCAAATCCAATATAGAGGAAAAACATAATAGGCCGCTCTCTTGGGAGAATTCCTGCATTGCAAAGAGATACTACTTTCTGGCCTACTGTGTCGCTTTTATCACTAATCCCTCTGTATATGTAATTAACTTTTGGAAGAATGCCAGAGGAAATATTACCGCAAATCCTGTGGAATACTGTTCCCTTATTTTCATATCAGCAAAGGTGATAGATGATATTAACTGTGACATACTATGGGAAACATATTGATTCTGTGATTTTTAAGAAAATGATGGTAGACTGTAAGCCAGACTGGAAACTTCACGAATAGTCAAATTATCTTTTCTTATCCTCCCGACTTTGCCACCTGCATATTGTAATGTCTGTTGCTCAAGAGGTTACCCAGAAACAATCTTTGGGAATATATTGTCCCTTGAGTAATGTAATTAATTACTATTGTTTCCCCAAAGGATTTCACTTTCAGATCATTTATTTTCTAGAATAACTGATGAGCTGACTGAGAAAATGAAACACTTGAGTTTAACTACCGGTTAAAATTAAAGCTTCTAAGCAGGTACTTCATCTCATACCCTTTTTATAATTGTCTCTTTTTATGATACAGTATGCAGTTATATCTGCTGCCTTTCACACTGTTAACAATGTCTTAATACTGCTTTCAAGACAAAATGAATATAAGATGATTGTAAGATGAATAAGTGTGGCTTTATCATGGACTAAGCATAGCACATCTTAGTCTCTCACAGATGCTTACATATTTTCTCAAAACTGGTGCCAAAATGAAGTAAGGAAATGAATAAGTAAATTACCTGAAATGACATATTGACATTAAAACTTTCTGGTCTTTTCAAATTTTAGTTTATAAAATCTAATGCAAATGAGACAATGGATATAAACTGTATTTTTAATTTCAGTGATACACTTCAGTGATCACTGAATGTAACACTGAAAGCAGATTCCCAGTGGAAAGATCATACCCTCAGGACCAGGGCTTTGCTTTGCAAAAGGGATAGGGTCACTTGTATCAAAACACATATCAACACTGTTAGCTACAAAAAGACTAAAAATATCAAGAAGAAATATTTTATTCACCACTAATTTCATAAAATCTGATTTTGTTCCTAAAAAAAGAATAGTTTTCTCTTTTCTTTCTAGCTTGCTCAGGTATTTACAGACATGTTATTCTTTACGTTGCTTACGCTGGATGATTAAATGGAGATCCAGCCGATTATTTAGCTAAGCTAATAGTTCTGCAGTCTTTTGACTTCCATCTTCTCATGTTGCCATTCCCATATTCCCTAGTACGGCCTTTGCAGTATTATTCTTTTTTCTAGGAGGTGGGAGAGAAGAATTCAGTATAGATGAAACTGTGAAAATCAGATTTAGGAATAGACCACACCACAAGCCCTGCTCAAAATGCAACTTCTGGTCTTCTCCAAGTAGGAAAATGTTTATTGCTGTGACTTATACCTTATAAATCATCATTAGTTCTGGTATGTATCTAAACATACTTCAGGAATCTTAGCCAGCAATTTTATTTTATTTTACATTTGTATTCATGAATTAGAATTACTGGAGCTAAGCGAGCTGCTAATGGGATGGAGTTATCATAAAGCTAATAACTGCTTATCTTTAAAGATGATCATGATTCTCTTTTTCAGGCATGGGTAAAATTTATTCTTATTAATTGCAGATGTTAATTAATTTGACAAATATTACGATTTGAAACTGTGTTTTGTTGTCATTTGTGTTGTGTGTTGCCTAGGGAGAGTGGCATGTAAGAGAAAGAAGTAAGACTATACAAGTTAGGATGTTGACAAACCACATGATAACATGCAGTTTACTGAGCTCTAACACATACACACATAAATTAGAACTGAAAATGTCCAGTACCGTTGCCATTCATCTAACTAGCTTCGAACAAGACTCATTCCAATTATTGTAATTATTCCACAAATAAGAAAAATCTATGATGCTCATTTGTTTGCTTACATATTGCTGACTACGTATCACTTTATTCCTGTCTCAAACAAGAAAGTACATGTGCTTAGATTCTTCTAGAATTCTCTGTCTCCTCCACTGAGGAAAAGCCTAACATAAATCCTCTGAACTGTCTAAAAATTGCTGCACATTTCTTACTATCCACTTCTTCTGGTTTATACACATGATCATAAGCCTGTCTTAATTACCTCTTGGGTTTTACTATTGTTGGTTTGGGGCTAATAGATAAAAAACCCAAACCAACAACCCCTAAAAAGATAAAGAAGTGCTGAAATCAGCTGTAGAGACCACCCAGAGGAAAAAAGCAACTCACACATCCCTGGTCTCTTCTCTCCTTCATTCTGGGATGTTTATTCCCTCTATTTTGATGGTGTGCCTTAAAGCTTTTCACATATAAACTTTTTGTTTCTTATAGTTTGATTTGCTGGATTTGAGATAGGGTACGGGTGTTTCAAGTGAGCAAATGCTCAGAATAGAGAATTTCTTATGGTGAGTAAGCAATATTCTGGGTAGTTTTGCTTGTCAACCCCTCCTGCCTCCCCAATTTTCCCTTTGGTCTCTATTCTATTATGTTTTTCAAATTTCCAAATTTTTTATATGACTTGACTATTAATATTTTTGAAGGCAAAAGTAACTTTTTCATAAGCACTGATTTCAGAAAACAGGGAAGATAGCATTATCCTAGCTACCAGGAAGGATAATAAAATCTTAAAAATGCGAGGATCCAAATTAAGATGACAAAAACAAGCACATTACATGTAAATTTATTAAATTAAATAGAAACCCCTGAAACATAAGGTCACAGCATATCATAGAATACCATGTTGGAAGAGACCTCAAGGATCATCTGGTCCAACCTTTCTTGGCTAAAGCATGGTTTAGACAAGATGTCCAGCTGAATCTTTAAAGTGTTCGTCTTCAAGGAATCCACCACTTCCCTGAAGAGATGGATGATTCTTCTCATTGTGAAAAAATTTCCTCTGTATCAAATCAGAATCTTCCTGGGAGTAACTTGCACCCACTAACCATCATCTTTTCCACGTGACTCTTTGTAAAAAAGGGATTCCAACTTCCTTTAGATACCAGAACATGGTGATTAGGTCTCCCTAAGCCTTCTTTTCTCAAGGCTGAACAAACCCAGTTCTGTCAGCCTTTCCTCATACAGCCGGCTTCCCGATACTTTGATCATTTCTGTGGCCTAGACAATGCCTGCCCCTCACCTCACATTAATCAAGCATGTTACTTTGTTGTAGAAGGTAGGTTCATCAAACATGATTTGCCCTTGGTGAATCTGTGCTGGCTTTTCCCAATCACATACTTCATTAGACCTGTGATAGTCCCCAGGAGGATTTATTCTATAACACTCTTGGGGACTGAAGTAAGACTAATAGGCCTGTAATTTCCTGTATCTCCCTTGGAGCCCTTCTTGTAGCTGGAGGTGATGTTAACCTTCTTCCAGTCTTTAAGATGTCCCCCAACCTCCACGACTTCTCAAAGATTATGGAAAGTAGCTTTGCAATGATGTCAACCAACTCTTTTAACAGCCTTGCATGGGTATTGTCAGGACCCATTGATCTGTAGGGATCAAAGTTCTCTAATAATTCATGTATCAACTCTTCCTTCACTGATGGTGGGTCTGTGTTGAATAAACCCTGGAGTTTTGCTCTCAGGGCCTGGGGCTAAACCGTGCTGGTAAAGAAAGAGCCAAATAAAATGCTAGGAATCTGCCTTTTCAGTGACTAATTCCTCTCTCCTGGTTAACAGCGTGCCAGTATTTTCCTTCTGTTTCTGCTTGTTCTTTACTTGGCTAAAGAACTCATAGTTTTTGACATCTCTGGCTAATTTCAATTTAAACTGAGCTTTTGCTTTAGTAACTGCATCTCTGCATACCTTATCAATGCCCTCATATGCTTCTCTGGTACACTTCTCTTTTGGTTTTGAGCAGACACAGAAGCTCACAGTTAAGTTCCACCTACTTCCATTACATTTAAAGGGGATGAACTGGCTTTGTGATTCCAGGAGAGTGTTCTGGAAAAATTCCCAGGACTTGCTAGCTCCTTTTTACTCCATGGAAGCTTCCCATGGAATCCTTCCAAGCTGAGATCTGAGTAAGCTGAAGTTTGCTCTTCTAAAATATAAAACTTTTATCTTACTAATAAACTTCAGCATACTCAGCCAGATCCCTAATTCCACGATAGTGTGAGCATATGATCTATCTTATAGGATATTTTCACAAAGAATGGATTACGTGTATAGTATTCAAGTTCTTTGTAGACTCCAGCTATATCAGCAAGGACTTTAGGAGTGAAATTTTTCAAGAGAAAAATCTGCTTAAGATGTTGATCAAGACTAATTTGTGAACAGAAAAGAAGAAATATCTTAGGTTACCGAATATAGTTCTCTCATCTCGTCATCAAATAAAGCCAATAGCCAAAATGCTATTTCCTTTTCCTATACTTTCAGATGAAAAATGCTTCAGAAGAAGCTTTTGGATTGAAAGCTTCACTAAACAACAGAGACTCAAGAATTCACTTTTAAGTTTTTGCCTCTTTCCAGGTATAATAAAAAAGTGGGTTTGCCTCTATAGATCATTACTGACCACTGCAAAATGGAATATCCCTCCTTCAGAAAGCAAGATTTCCATAAGACCTTTAGAAAGCCTAATTTATGAAGCAACTTTTCAGCTTTTCCCACTTTCATTACACCTGCACTGGGTGAGTACTAATCTTAAGAATAGTTTAAGGATTTTTGAAAACTAGTTCCAGTCATTGCAGACACAGTGAGCTGGGAAATCTTGTCATACATTTTTATATGAAGACTTGACAATGTCATCTGTCAGGCCAAGCTAGAATTGGGCAGTTAACATTAACCAAATGAGGAATACCTAACTGTGATGATTTTGATTTGCCTCAGGCATTTTCCAAAGTTTGCTCAAAACCCTAATTCTGGTGGGTTTTTTTCATTCTTAGTCATAAAATGTGCCAGACAGGAATGCAGTTGTTTATATATATGTATAAAAAATGTTTCTATTTTCCTGCGGTAGCAATGGAAAACAGGATAAGATCAATTTTAACATCATTATTTTTATTGTGGTAGCTAGGCAGAAAGGACTGCCACATTTCTGTTGGTAGTGCACGAGCAAAGGAACAGATGTATTTCCTACCTTAGAATGTGTAAAGTCACAAACCGCCAAGCGGCAATCAGATCCAGCAGCTTTCCATTTCAATATCACAGGAACTGCAAATCTTGCATAAGGGATTCTTTGACAAAGCTTAGACCTAAAAAGCTTTTCTTTGCCTGCTGCAATGTATTTGTGACCTAACTGAGTTTCTGAATGGCTCACAGAGTACTGCATTTTCCTTATTGCTACCTCATTTGAATATGCTGTTGGCATGATAATGTACCGTAATCATTAATTATTAATCGAAGTGGAGTGAGTCAGTGACTTTTCTGTATTATATTTTCTGCTCAGGTCTTGCCCTGCAGAGGCAGCTAGTGAGCCATCAAAGGCAGGAAGATGTTATTAGACCTGTAATGCCCCTTAGCTTTGATATGCAACTTTCCCCAACACTTCATTCAGGCAATAAATATTTTAGGATTGAAGCAGACAGATAAGTATATAAGTGAATAAGTGAATTACTTCATAAATTCATATTTATGAAATACTCACTTCGATTCTGTTAAAAAAATTACTTCAAAGAGAAATAGAAATTTGCTTTCCTGAAATGACTATCAGCCTCTCCCCACTGCAGAACCAGTGCTGTGAACGGCAAAATGGCTAGAGCACAACCTCCTTTTGAAGGGAGAAAGCTTGCCCTGCTTTAGAGAAGAAAAGCCTTGACAAAATTGTTCCAGTGTCATCACACCACGTGTGTGAGTAGATATGCCAATCATTTAAGAATAAAAATTATGTAATTTATTTATGGCTCGTTCTCCTTGGACTTTAATTAACTTATAGAGTGTCAGAAATCTTGTTTGTGCTTCAAACAAAGCCGCATTACCCCTTTGAGATAGCTGGTCTCTTTCAACTTGTTCCCTGAGAAACATGGGGCTGTGTTGAGGCCACCCTTATGTGAAATACTCTTTCTTCTTTTTGTGTCTGAGACTTCCCTCACTTGGAAAATCTTTTTTCTGCAAAATGTTTATCTATCGCTTCATTAATGTTTTTGATCTGTTACGGAAACTGAATATATTTCCATTTCTCAAAATATTTACCAGTGAGACCTAATAAAAGATTCTTATTAGAAGCCAAGATTAACATATATCAGATCATTCTGTTACATGGACTAAGTAGGCCAGACTGTCTGAGGTAAGTCTTCCCCCGCCCCCAGAGCAAGGTTATGCCTGCACCACTCAACGTAGGAATACTTTACTTCCAAGCAAGAGGATTTATCTGTACGACACAGTTGTGCAGGGATGTCAGCTCTTATCCTACATAAGTTACAGGTATGCTAACAGTTTGCATGTGAAGAATTCTACCCTGAATGCAGCTGCTAATGCTACTGCCAGTTTTTGGGCTAGTCTGCTCATACAGATGTTGTAAAACATGTTGCAGATTTGACACATGCCTTTTCTTCCAGCCAAGGCTATTTGCCTGAAAAGTGGCAGGAGCATAAGCAACATGACTGAATTTTTTGACTGACTGTGGGGGGTTGACTCTGGCTAGACACCAGATGCCCACCTAAAGCCGCTCAATCACTTCCACAGGATTCAGCCCTTCAGGAACAGACTGCTCCAGTGTGGGTCCCCCGCGGGGTCATAGCAAACCAGCTCTAGCGGGGGATCCTTTCTCCGTGGGGACACAGGTCCTGACAGGAGCCTGCTCCAGAGCGGGCTTTCTATGGAGTCACAGCCTATTTTGGGTATCCACCTGCTCTGGTGCGGTATCCTCCTTTGGCTGCAGTTAGATATCATATGGTATGGAGTAACCTTTTGGTCAATATGGGTCTGCTGTCCTAGCTAAGTTCCCTTCCAGGATGTTTCCCCCCCTCAGACTACTGGTGGCAGGGGGAACATTGGAGACAGCCTCTATGCTCATAGTCCTAATGTTTCCACTGATAGATGCCACTGAAAAATCTCTTCATTCAGTCAAGCTGCACCTTATTTTTCCAGTCAGAATATATACCACTGTAATCAGATGGATTAATACAAATAATTAGCCAAAAGAAATATCCAGAGAGCTCTCAGAACCTCTAGTCCTACAACATACAGGATACATATTTCCCTATGAACAATGTCCCATGACAAATCTTCAATCCCTGATGTTCCATGATACATCTTTTGCAGCAAATCTTCAAAATAGAAACAACTGTGAACAGACATCCTGGAGCTGAAAAAAATTTAATTCTCAGAAAATTAGGATTTGAGGATGGGCCTTTGGAAAGTATGACTTACATTCGCCAAGTAGGTATTTCAACTTTGCTTTCAGTAAAGGAATCAAAGAACTTCATAACAGTTCATAGAATTATAGAATCATGGAATAGTTAGGTTTGGAAAGGACCTTAAGATCATCTAGTTCCAACCCCCTGCCAGGGGCAGGGACACCTCACACTACACCTTATCACTCAAGGCTCTGTCCAACCTGGCCTTGAACACCACCAGCGATGGAACATTCACAATTTCTCTGCACAGCCCATTCCAGTGCCTCACCACTGTTACAGTAAAGAATTTCTTCCTCATATCCAATCTAAACTTCCCGTTTAAGTTTGAACCCGTTACTCCTTGTCCTCTCACTACAGTTCCTCATGAAGAGTCCCTCCCCAGCATCCCTATAGGCCCCCTTCAGATATTGGAAGGATGCTATGAGATCTCCACGCAGCATTCTCTTCTCCAGGATGAGCAGCCCCAACTTTCTCAACCTATCTTCATACAGGAGGTGCACCAGTCCCCTGATCATCCTCGTGGCTCTCCTTTGGACTTGTTCCAACAGTTCCATGTCCTTTTTATGTTGAGGATGCCAGAACTGTGCACAGTACTCCAACTGAGGTCTCACAAGGGCAGAGTAGAGGGGCAGGATCACCTCCCTCAACCTGCTGGTCACGCTCCTTTTGATGCAGCCCAGGATACGGTTGTCTTTCTGGGCTGTGAGCGCACACTGCCGGCTCATGTTCATTTTCTCATCGACCAACACCCTCAAGTCCTTCTCCACAGGGCTGCTCTGAATCTCTTCTCTGCCCAGCCTGTAACTGCCTGGGATTGCTCTGACCAAGCATATCTCACCTTGTCAGCTTTCAGACTGCTGAGCTGAGAAAAATAGGTGCACCTTTCCATTAAAGGTCTGCTTTAAGCCTGGTAGTTAAGAACATAAAAATGGTACCGTAAAAATGGTTCCTAAATCCTTACTATGAACTGCTTAGAGAATTGATTTTCTGAAGTGCAGAGTACTCTACAGTTCCCTTTAAAGTCATAGGCTGGTCAGGAAAGATAAATGCCTAGCACCTCCCGTATGAAGATAGGCTGAGAAAGTTGGGACTGTTCAGCCTGGAGAAGAGAAGACTGCATGGAGATCTCATAGCAGCCTTCCAGTATCTGAAGGGGGCCTATAGGGATGCTGGAGAGGGACTCTTCATTAGGGACTCTAGTGAGAGGACAAGGGGTAACGGGCTCAAACTTAAACAGGGGAAGTTTAGATTGGATATGAGGAAGAAATTCTTTACTGTAAGGATGGTAAGGCACTGGAATGGGTTGCCCAGGGAAGCTGTGGATGCTCCATTGCTGGCGGTGTTCAAGGCCGGGTTGGACATAGCCTTGGTTGGCATGGTTTAGTGGGAGATGTCCCTGCCCATGGCAGGGGGGTTGGAACTAGATGATCTTAAGGTTCTTTCGAACCCTAACTATTCTATTATTCTATGATTCTATGATTTCTGTGTCCAACTTCAGATGCCGAATATATGGGTGCTTTTGGTATTAGGCTACATGTATAGGTGCTTAAAGAAAGACATTCCTTGCTTTTTAATAAAGTTGTTCTACAGGGATTTGTAGTTTACAAACTGGCTTTCCCCAGTTTTCAAGGTGTTAGATTTTGTGGTCTGATAAAAAGCCCTATTAAAAATCTTCAGCTGTGAATTCTGGCAGTGTAATCAAGAAGAAAACAATCAATAGAGGCTTAAAGGAGAATGACTGAAATTTGTTTCTCTTGGTTACCTGATGAGCCTTGAGCCTGCTGATATTCACAGTGGACCTAGCTTTTCTTCATGTACTTTTCTTAGTAAGCTATAAAAGCAGTCTAGAGTGCTTGGTGTTTACACAACAGTTTGCAAATATATTGAAAGGCATTTTCTTAATGAGCTTGCAGTGACGGTCAGCTCCAGACACTAGGCAATATTGAAGAAAACAAGAAATGACTGGCTGAAGGAAGATCAGCAATGGTCTCTGAATGCTGGGAAAGAACAGCTGGAAGAGGAGGACTGAGTTAGCTGGGGATGAGAGGAAATTAAGGCAAGAGAAGAAACCAAGGTAGAAGGAGTAGGGAATGTGGAGATGAAAACAAACTAGAAACAGGGATATCGGTGAGACTGCAAAGGGTTTTGTCATCAAGAATTAATAGCCTTATCATGATAAAAAGGAGAAAAACAGTCAATAGGGGGATTCAGAAAGAAAAGTGACATAAGCAGAGCAAGAGCTAAGAAAGGAAGATTCCTCTGGCAACGGTACTTAAATTAAAATGGAAGAGAGTGACAGGCAGTAGGGGTGGATAATTTCAGAAAATCAAATCCAGCTGTGCTCAGCTCATAAACATACATGGATTTTAGTAATGCAGTATTGTGAAACCAGTGGCTCCCAGAGATGCTAGAGGGGAAGAAGCCACATATTCAAAGGGTCTGAGTATATCTGTATTTTAAAAACACATTAAAAACATACCACTAGTGGGTCTGTACTTCACTGGAAGACACATTTATATTGTAATATTAAATTTCTTCCCAGAACCCTGAATCAAGGACATATTGAAGTCTTTCATCTTGAACTCCAGCCCTCATTACCTTAATGGATTTAACTTAGACCTTAATCACATATAATACTGTTCATTACTGTAAAGATACTCCTCGGTCATAGAAGGAAAATAAAATGGTTGGCAGCCTACTAACAGTAATGCTGGCCACAGAAGGCTGTTTTTGCTGGTGCTGAGTTCCTCTGCCATGAGGTCAGGGGCACACAGCTACCCCCCTCACAAGTCTTGCTATTCAGCAAGGATGATCCCAAGGAAGCTACGCTCTGTCTGGTGGCCTGGTACCTCATTTTTCAATTTGCTAATTCTCTAAAACTAATTTAGGGAATTTCTGGGAGAGTTGTATCTCTTATCTTCAGGAGGTGCTGCTGCTGCTTTGTGCTCCTGTTTGCCAAGTGAGTCCCAAGTAACTGCCATCCATCTTTATATCCTAGATACTGGAAGCCTTGTGTTGTTACTGCGGCGGAATTTTCCACAGAGGGAAAAGGCAGTAGGGGAGAGAGGTTAATTAGGCAGAGAAAACTTCTGTCCCTAAATGGTGAATCAACTGCCATAATGAAAGTCAATTTAATGAGGCAAGTAGGACGGACTTTGACACAGAGATCATGGGTAAAATTACTCTGCTTTCCTTGATAAATAATAAAATCTAATTTAACTAACAAAACTCTTAGCTCAATGTAAATCTTCACAAATATAGATAAAAAGTTACTTCCTTCCCTTGTTATTTATTTTTAAAATATTCTTTCTTGTGCTCGGAGGATATGGTCCACAGATAAAAGGAAGATTGTCTTTTATTCATTTCACCTGGCAAAGACTTGGCTGTTAGTAATGGTGTACCATCTTTCCTGTTGATGGTGTAGGTAGTTATATTCCAACTAACAGTTTATGTTTGGTAAACCTTAGATAATTGAAATTATTTTGCCCGGGTGAGTTGGATCTTTTAGCTCTGCTCATGCCTATAGAAGACACCTTTGTGAAAGTGTTACATATAACTTAACTATATGGTTTAAATTTAGAGAATCTTTTCCATCTCAGAAATGTCTCAGTTATCCCAGCTGTGAATATTACTGACTACTCTAGTCTGTAAAAACAGACTGATTTTTGAGAGTAAAATCAGCAAAGCACAACAGCAAGGTAAAAAGCAGCCAAATTCCATTCTCTTTTAAAAATAAATGAAAGGAGTAATTTTTGTGTAAGAGTAAATATGGTGGAAAAAAAAATATTTGAAACATCTGTGGTAACCGGCATTAAAATCGGCTACAAAAAAAGCATAAAACCAAAGTCTCAGAAACTTCTGGCCCTCAGGTATCATCTCAGTCAGTTCAAGTAATCACAGAATTTGCCATGACAAAGCACTGGTGTGACATGACAACTTCTGCTTTATCTGAAGCCCAGTCAGGTTTCAAGGTTAAAGACACATTCATGTTTTCAGAGTTTTTCTTCATAATTTGTAAGGTTATATCTATGAATATTATAATATCTAATCTGAAAATTTCTAATAGGTTAAAAGGCAATCTATCATCGTCTTTAAAATATGATATTAACAGCTTTACAGTTAAATTATGCCATGAAAAATGGCTAAATGTTGCCTGTGAAAAAGACCTTTTTTATGACAAAGATAATTGAACCCATAGAGAGGAAAGTATAAGCTGTAAATGATTTAGAAAATTCATCATGAAAGTATGTCATTATTTTAATTTAGAGAGAAAATAACTTCTTTTATTTACCTATATCTAATGAGTTCATATTTCTCCACACAGATAGGCTAAGAGAATGTCAAATGTTAATGATGAACATGTCAGAAGTTAGACTTTAACTTTGTCTTATTCTGCATAAGGCTGGCAGTTAAAACCAGTATTTCTGATGTGCTTGTAATGCAACATGAGATGAATCACTGTGAGTCTTTTTTTTTTCTTTTCTTTTATTCTTAAGGATAATAGAAAGATGTTTTGGAAAAACTGAATTCAATCAATTTGTTACCTTTTTTTTTTTTTTTAATCAATATATTATGCAATGAAAAACTGTTCTAACAGCATTGAAAATTTCACCTCAGCCTGCATATGAAATGACTTACGTTATTCTTAGAATGTGGTTCTTTATTGCAACAAGATAAAGATGACGGAACAGAACATGAAGAAGGGCATTTCAATTTCTGTTACTGTTTTTTATCTCTGAATATTAGTTGCAGTGCACACTAACTCAAAATTTTTCCATTTTTATCAGTGTTTGTCAAGTAATTTATAATCAGCATTATTAACAGCCACAGTAATTAAATCAATGAGCATACCTGGAGAGTGAACAGTAATGAGGCAGAACATAGAATCACAGAATCATAGAATAGTTAGGGTTCGAAAGGACCTTAAGATCATTTAGTTCCAGCCCCTCTGCCATGGGCAGGGACACTTCACTCTAAATCATGCCACCCAAGGCTCTGTCCAACCCAGCCTTGAACACCGCCAGGGATGGAGCATTCATAACTTCCCTGGGCAACCCATTCCAGTGCCCCACCACCCTCACAGTAAAGGGCATACTCCTTATATCCAAGCTAAACTTCCCTTCTGTAGGTTGCAACCGTTACCCCTTGTCCTCTCACTACAGTTCCTCATGAAGAGTCCCTACCCAGCATCCTTATAGGCCCCCTTCAGATACTGGAAGGCTGCTATGAGGTCTCCACGCAGCCTTCTCTTCTCCAGGCTGAACAGCCCCAGCTTTCTCATCCTATCTTCATACAGGAGGTGCTCCAGTCCCCTGACCATCCTCGTGGCCCTCCTCTGGACTTGTTCCAATAGTTTCATGTCCTTTTTATCTTGAGGACTCCAGAACCGCACACAATACTCCAAGTGAGGTCTCACGAGAGCAGAGAAGAGGGGCAGGATCATCCCCTTTAACCTGCTTGTCACAATCATTTTGATGCAGCCCAGGATACGGTTGCCCTTCTGGGCTGCGAGCGCACGCTGAAGCCGGCTCGTCTTCCATTTCTCATCGACTAACACCTCCAAGTCCTTCTCCGCAGGGCAGCTCTCAATCTCTTCTCCGCCCAACCTGTAGCTGTGCCTGGGATTGCTACGACCCACGTGTAGGACCTTGCACTTGGCACGGTTAAACTTCTTAAGGTTGGCATCAGCCCACCTCACAAGCGTGTCAAGGGCCCTCTGGATGGCGTTCCTTCTCTCTGGTGTTTCAACAGACCCGTGGATAGATTTCACCAGGTCCCATGTACTTGTGCACGTTCATGGCCTTTAAGATGGTCTCTAACCAGATCCTCTCCTACCTCCCTCTTCTTACATGAGACTTCACTGAGGGTTTTAAAACTATTCTGCAGACCTGAGTCACTTACTTGGGTATCATGACTGTTGCAGGGAAAACCTCCTCTGTCCAGGCAGATTAAACCAAATTGGGATCGAAACACTTTGTTGAGCTTTCAAGAATGTGGAATTAGGCAGCAGTCGGTGAAGTGTTGCATTCAAGTAGTAATACAAGAGGTAAACCCCCAAACCGGACACAGGAATGTTACCAAACACAAGCAAAAACCAAAACACACTCTGCTACAAACGTTACCCTGTGTAACAAACGCAGCAGAGATGTCTTCAATTCTCCTTTCCAAGAAGAAGACCTCCCCATAAGCAGTGTAGTCGCAAATGCTCATTAGCATATTGATAAGGAATGGTGAGGAAATGCTGTATGCTCC
Source organism: Ara ararauna (assembly GCA_028858755.1). Classification (NCBI taxonomy): domain Eukaryota; kingdom Metazoa; phylum Chordata; class Aves; order Psittaciformes; family Psittacidae; genus Ara; species Ara ararauna. The sequence continues at coordinate 45,055,118 of CM054378.1, forward strand.
CTACGTTTCTGCAAAGTTCATTCAGAGAACCCAAACCCCTTTCCTTTCCCCTTTGGGAATGCCACAGGCAAATAACGGTACGTGGTATAAAAGCCTTTATGGATACAGTCTGAACATACAGATTTATTTACAGGGACACCGCACAGCGATGCCCAGTCTGTGGCCACCATGAGCAGGGACATCCCCCTGGGCTTCCTGGGCACAGGCACTGCTTGAGGGCCATTAGCCCAAAGTCTTTTCTCCAAGGGATGCTGGGTGAAGAGGCAGCAGCAGCAGCAGCAGCAGCAGGGCTGCGGTGGGCAGGGCTGCGGGGGCCACGTCACTCCCGTGTCATAGTGCCAGCACCTGGTCACGCAGCATCACAATGCTCTGGGGCGGTATAAGTCCAGCGCCCTCCCCTGTCCCACTGCCAGAGTGCAAGGGAGTGCCACCAGCACAGAGCTGGCAGGCTGAGGGCATGGGAGAGGAAGTCCTTGGGGCAGCGGGGGAATTGCTGGGAGGGGGTTGATGGGGGGAAGCCTTGAAGCTGCATGAAGCGGCGGGAGGTTGTTTGCTGGAGTTCCAGCTCCTGGAGGGGCCACGCTCAAAGCCCATCGCTTGGATGGAAATCCTGCGTCAGTCGTCGGGGAGCTCGCTCTCATCATCTGCTGGGCACCGGGGAATTGCTTGTGGGGGGGGGCGCTGAGGGAGGGAACACTTGGAGCTGCACGAAGCTGTGGGAGGTTCTGTGCTGCGGTTCCAGCTCCTGGAGGGGCCACGCTCAAAGCATCATCGAGGGATCCTACCTCAGTAGTCGGGGAGCTGGCCGTCCTCACCTCCTGGGGAGAGAGTGGCAGGAGGCGGAAGAAAAAGGATGCAGAGGTGGCTCAGTGCCCTTCCCCAGCGCTCTGGAGCTCCCACTGCCATGCACATGAAGGACTCGTGCTCCGAGGATTCATCAGGCCAACGGCATTTTGCTGTTGTTGGAAGGCCCTGAGATGGCTCCAGGTGGAAGCCGAAAAGGCAGTGCCAGTGTCCCCTTGTCCCCTTAGAGGCGGAATCAGCGTGTGGACCAGGAGCAGGTCTTGCTCAGATGCTCAGGGAGTAGCCGATCGCCAGCACTGGGGTCAGGAAGGAATTTTCCCCCGGGGCAGATTGGCACCGGTCCCCGGGGGTTTTTTGCCTTCCTCTGAGCACTGAGCATGACCACTTGTCAGGGCTCCTCGGCTCCACTCTGGCTGCGTTATCGCCTGGTGCTGATGCTCCACGAAGGTGGCCCCTCGTGTCCTGCAGCTGGGGGCGGAAGAGCTTTTTTCCCCCCAGGGTGGACTAGCAAGCGCCCCTGGGGTTTTTTGCCTTCCTCCGCAGCCGAGCACAGCCCCTTCATGGGGCTCCTTTGGGTCACGCTGTCCCAAAGGCAGCTGCTCGTGCTCCGCGCAGGTGGCCCTCGTGCCCCGCATCCGGGGAGAGGCAGCCTTCTGGACTCCCAGGCTGGCCCCAGCATGGCCCCGGGACTTGCTGCTGTCCTCTGGAGTATTCAGCACCACCCCTTGTCAGGTCTTCCCTGGCCCTTTCTGGCTGGGATCTGCTTGCACTGCTCTCGTGCCACCACGGCACCGCTCCTGCCCTGCCTTTCCTTTGTCAGCCTGCAAGGGAGGTTCTTCCAGCTAAACTGAAGGCTCTAAACTAAACCAGGCCACAATTAACCAAGCTAAACAAAACCAAATCCTTTTGTTTTTTAGAAGGAAATAAAATACTCTTTCCACCTGTAAACCTTCTGATTTGTGTCTTTGAGAGTGCTTTTGCTGCTGAAATTCCCCTGGCATTTCAGCTAAATAAGGATCTCCCCATTGTACAACTCCTTGTGAGTGCAGGGAATGGAAGGGAATCAAATGGAATGGAATAGAACGGAAGAGAATGGAATGGAACTGAAGGGAACACAACAGAAAGCTCTGCTATCTTATGCATATGGAATCATAGAAGAGTTAGGGTTGGAAAGGACCTTATGATCCTCTAGTTCCACCCCCTGCCATGGGCAGGGATACCTCACACTAAACCATGCCACCCAAGGCTCCGTCCAACTTGGCCTTGAGCACCACCAGGGATGGAGCATTCACAGCTTCCCTGGGCAACCCATTCCAGTGCCTCACCACCCTCACAGTAAAGGGCATACTCCTTATATCCAAGCTAAACTTCTCCTGTTCAAGTTTTAACCCATTCCCCCTTGTCCTGTCCCTGCAGTCCCTAACGAAGAGTCCCTCCCCAGCATCCTTCTAGGCCCCCTTCAGATACTGGAAGGCTGCTATGAGGTCCCCACGCAGCCTTCTCTTCTCCAGGCGCAACAGCCCCAACTTTCTCAGCCTATCTTCATAAGGCAGGTGCTCCAGCCCCCTGAGCATCCTCGTGGCCCTCCTCTGGACCTGTGCCAACAGTTCCATGTCCTTTTTATCTTGAGGACACCAGAACCGCACACAATACTCCAAGTGAGGTCTCCCGAGAGCAGAGAAGAGGGGCAGGATCATCCCCTTTGACCTGCTTGTCACAAACCTTTGGATGCAGCCCAGGATACGGTTGCCCTTCTGGGCTGCGAGCGCACGCTGAAGCCGGCTCGTGTGCTGTGTCTCATCGACTAACACCTCCACGTCCTCCTCCGCAGGGCTGCTCTCAATCTCTTCTCCGCCCAACCTGTAGGTGTGCCTGGGATTGCAACGACCCACGTGTAGGACCTTGCACTTGGCACAGTTAAACTTCTTCAGGTTGGCATCAGCCCGCCTCACAAGCGTGCCAAGATCCCTCTGGATGGCGTTCCTTCTCTCCAGTGTTTCAACAGACCCGTGGATGGATTTCATAAGGCCCCATGCACTTGTGCACATTCATGTCTTTAAGATGGTCTCAAACCAGATCCTCTCCTAGCTCCATGTTCTTACGTGATACTTCTCTGAGGTTTTTAAAACTACCCTGCAGAACTGAATCACTTGTGTTTCATGAGTGTTGCAGAGAAAACCTCCTCGGTCCAGACAGTTCAAACCGAATTGGGATCAAAACACTTTGTTGAGCTTTCAAGAAAGTGGAATTAGGCAGCAGTCAGTGAAGCGTTGCATTCAAGTAGTAGTACAAGAGGTAAACTCCCATACCAGACACAGGAATTTTAACAAACACAAGCAAATAACTAAACACCCTCTGCTACAAACGTTAACGTGTAAAAAATGCAGAAGAGATTTCTTGAATTCTCCTTTCCAAGAAGAAGACCTCCCCATAAGCAGTGTAGTCACAAATGCCAATTGGTCTCTTGATAAGGAATGGTGAGGAAATGCTGTATGCTCCCTACGTTTCTGCAAAGTCCATTCAGAGAGAACCCAAACCCCTTTCCTTTCCCCTTTGGGAATGCCACAGGCAAATAACGGTACATGGTATAAAAGCCTTTATGGATACAGTCTGAACATATAGATTTATTTACAGGGACACCGCACAGCGATGCCCAGTCTGCGGCCACCATGAGCAGGGACATCCCCCTGGGCTACCTGGGCAAAGGCACTGCCTGAGGGCCATTAGCCCAAAGTCTTTTCTCCAAGGGATGCTGGGTGAAGAGGCAGCAGCAGCAGCAGCAGCAGCAGGGCTGCGGTGGGCAGGGCTGCAGGGGCCACGTCACTCCCGTGTCATAGTGCCAGCACCTGGTCACGCAGCATCACAATGCTCTGGGGCGGTATAAGTCCAGCGCCCTCCCCTGTCCCACTGCCAGAGTGCAAGGGAGTGCCACCAGCACAGAGCTGGCAGGCTGAGGGCATGGGAGAGGAAGTCCTTGGGGCAGCGGGGGAATTGCTGGGAGGGGGTTGATGGGGGGAAGCCTTGAAGCTGCATGAAGCGGCGGGAGGTTGTTTGCTGGAGTTCCAGCTCCTGGAGGGGCCACGCTCAAAGCCCATCGCTTGGATGGAAATCCTGCGTCAGTCGTCGGGGAGCTCGCTCTCATCATCTGCTGGGCACCGGGGAATTGCTTGTGGGGGGGGGCGCTGAGGGAGGGAACACTTGGAGCTGCACGAAGCTGCGGGAGGTTCTGTGCTGCGGTTCCAGCTCCTGGAGGGGCCACGCTCAAAGCATCATCGAGGGATCCTACCTCAGTAGTCGGGGAGCTGGCCGTCCTCACCTCCTGGGGAGAGAGTGGCAGGAGGCGGAAGAAAAAGGATGCAGAGGTGGCTCAGTGCCCTTCCCCAGCGCTCTGGAGCTCCCACTGCCATGCACATGAAGGACTCGTGCTCCGAGGATTCATCAGGCCAACGGCATTTTGCTGTTGTTGGAAGGCCCTGAGATGGCTCCAGGTGGAAGCCGAAAAGGCAGTGCCAGTGTCCCCTTGTCCCCTTAGAGGCGGAATCAGCGTGTGGACCAGGAGCAGGTCTTGCTCAGATGCTCAGGGAGTAGCCGATCGCCAGCACTGGGGTCAGGAAGGAATTTTCCCCCGGGGCAGATTGGCACCGGTCCCCGGGGGTTTTTTGCCTTCCTCTGAGCACTGAGCATGACCACTTGTCAGGGCTCCTCGGCTCCACTCTGGCTGCGTTATCGCCTGGTGCTGATGCTCCACGAAGGTGGCCCCTCGTGTCCTGCAGCTGGGGGCGGAAGAGCTTTTTTCCCCCCAGGGTGGACTAGCAAGCGCCCCTGGGGTTTTTTGCCTTCCTCCGCAGCCGAGCACAGCCCCTTCATGGGGCTCCTTTGGGTCACGCTGTCCCAAAGGCAGCTGCTCGTGCTCCGCGCAGGTGGCCCTCGTGCCCCGCATCCGGGGAGAGGCAGCCTTCTGGACTCCCAGGCTGGCCCCAGCATGGCCCCGGGACTTGCTGCTGTCCTCTGGAGTATTCAGCACCACCCCTTGTCAGGTCTTCCCTGGCCCTTTCTGGCTGGGATCTGCTTGCACTGCTCTCGTGCCACCACGGCACCGCTCCTGCCCTGCCTTTCCTTTGTCAGCCTGCAAGGGAGGTTCTTCCAGCTAAACTGAAGGCTCTAAACTAAACCAGGCCACAATTAACCAAGCTAAACAAAACCAAATCCTTTTGTTTTTTAGAAGGAAATAAAATACTCTTTCCACCTGTAAACCTTCTGATTTGTGTCTTTGAGAGTGCTTTTGCTGCTGAAATTCCCCTGGCATTTCAGCTAAATAAGGATCTCCCCATTGTACAACTCCTTGTGAGTGCAGGGAATGGAAGGGAATCAAATGGAATGGAATAGAACGGAAGAGAATGGAATGGAACTGAAGGGAACACAACAGAAAGCTCTGCTATCTTATGCATATGGAATCATAGAAGAGTTAGGGTTGGAAAGGACCTTATGATCCTCTAGTTCCACCCCCTGCCATGGGCAGGGATACCTCACACTAAACCATGCCACCCAAGGCTCCGTCCAACTTGGCCTTGAGCACCACCAGGGATGGAGCATTCACAACTTCCCTGGGCAACCCATTCCAGTGCCTCACCACCCTCACAGTAGAGAACCTCTTCCTCATATCCAATCTAAACTTCTCCTGTTCAAGTTTTAACCCATTCCCCCTTGTCCTGTCCCTGCAGTCCCTAACGAAGAGTCCCTCCCCAGCATCCTTCTAGGCCCCCTTCAGATACTGGAAGGCTGCTATGAGGTCCCCACGCAGCCTTCTCTTCTCCAGGCGCAACAGCCCCAACTTTCTCAGCCTATCTTCATAAGGCAGGTGCTCCAGCCCCCTGAGCATCCTCGTGGCCCTCCTCTGGACCTGTGCCAACAGTTCCATGTCCTTTTTATCTTGAGGACACCAGAACCGCACACAATACTCCAAGTGAGGTCTCCCGAGAGCAGAGAAGAGGGGCAGGATCATCCCCTTTGACCTGCTTGTCACAAACCTTTGGATGCAGCCCAGGATACGGTTGCCCTTCTGGGCTGCGAGCGCACGCTGAAGCCGGCTCGTGTGCTGTGTCTCATCGACTAACACCTCCACGTCCTCCTCCGCAGGGCTGCTCTCAATCTCTTCTCCGCCCAACCTGTAGGTGTGCCTGGGATTGCAACGACCCACGTGTAGGACCTTGCACTTGGCACAGTTAAACTTCTTCAGGTTGGCATCAGCCCGCCTCACAAGCGTGCCAAGATCCCTCTGGATGGCGTTCCTTCTCTCCAGTGTTTCAACAGACCCGTGGATGGATTTCATAAGGCCCCATGCACTTGTGCACATTCATGTCTTTAAGATGGTCTCAAACCAGATCCTCTCCTAGCTCCATGTTCTTACGTGATACTTCTCTGAGGTTTTTAAAACTACCCTGCAGAACTGAATCACTTGTGTTTCATGAGTGTTGCAGAGAAAACCTCCTCGGTCCAGACAGTTCAAACCGAATTGGGATCAAAACACTTTGTTGAGCTTTCAAGAAAGTGGAATTAGGCAGCAGTCAGTGAAGCGTTGCATTCAAGTAGTAGTACAAGAGGTAAACTCCCATACCAGACACAGGAATTTTAACAAACACAAGCAAATAACTAAACACCCTCTGCTACAAACGTTAACGTGTAAAAAATGCAGAAGAGATTTCTTGAATTCTCCTTTCCAAGAAGAAGACCTCCCCATAAGCAGTGTAGTCACAAATGCCAATTGGTCTCTTGATAAGGAATGGTGAGGAAATGCTGTATGCTCCCTACGTTTCTGCAAAGTCCATTCAGAGAGAACCCAAACCCCTTTCCTTTCCCCTTTGGGAATGCCACAGGCAAATAACGGTACATGGTATAAAAGCCTTTATGGATACAGTCTGAACATATAGATTTATTTACAGGGACACCGCACAGCGATGCCCAGTCTGCGGCCACCATGAGCAGGGACATCCCCCTGGGCTACCTGGGCAAAGGCACTGCCTGAGGGCCATTAGCCCAAAGTCTTTTCTCCAAGGGATGCTGGGTGAAGAGGCAGCAGCAGCAGCAGCAGCAGCAGGGCTGCGGTGGGCAGGGCTGCAGGGGCCACGTCACTCCCGTGTCATAGTGCCAGCACCTGGTCACGCAGCATCACAATGCTCTGGGGCGGTATAAGTCCAGCGCCCTCCCCTGTCCCACTGCCAGAGTGCAAGGGAGTGCCACCAGCACAGAGCTGGCAGGCTGAGGGCATGGGAGAGGAAGTCCTTGGGGCAGCGGGGGAATTGCTGGGAGGGGGTTGATGGGGGGAAGCCTTGAAGCTGCATGAAGCGGCGGGAGGTTGTTTGCTGGAGTTCCAGCTCCTGGAGGGGCCACGCTCAAAGCCCATCGCTTGGATGGAAATCCTGCGTCAGTCGTCGGGGAGCTCGCTCTCATCATCTGCTGGGCACCGGGGAATTGCTTGTGGGGGGGGGCGCTGAGGGAGGGAACACTTGGAGCTGCACGAAGCTGTGGGAGGTTCTGTGCTGCGGTTCCAGCTCCTGGAGGGGCCACGCTCAAAGCATCATCGAGGGATCCTACCTCAGTAGTCGGGGAGCTGGCCGTCCTCACCTCCTGGGGAGAGAGTGGCAGGAGGCGGAAGAAAAAGGATGCAGAGGTGGCTCAGTGCCCTTCCCCAGCGCTCTGGAGCTCCCACTGCCATGCACATGAAGGACTCGTGCTCTGAGGATTCATCAGGCCAACGGCATTTTGCTGTTGTTGGAAGGCCCTGAGATGGCTCCAGGTGGAAGCCGAAAAGGCAGTGCCAGTGTCCCCTTGTCCCCTTAGAGGCGGAATCAGCGTGTGGACCAGGAGCAGGTCTTGCTCAGATGCTCAGGGAGTAGCCGATCGCCAGCACTGGGGTCAGGAAGGAATTTTCCCCCGGGGCAGATTGGCACCGGTCCCCGGGGGTTTTTTGCCTTCCTCTGAGCACTGAGCATGACCACTTGTCAGGGCTCCTCGGCTCCACTCTGGCTGCGTTATCGCCTGGTGCTGATGCTCCACGAAGGTGGCCCCTCGTGTCCTGCAGCTGGGGGCGGAAGAGCTTTTTTCCCCCCAGGGTGGACTAGCAAGCGCCCCTGGGGTTTTTTGCCTTCCTCCGCAGCCGAGCACAGCCCCTTCATGGGGCTCCTTTGGGTCACGCTGTCCCAAAGGCAGCTGCTCGTGCTCCGCGCAGGTGGCCCTCGTGCCCCGCATCCGGGGAGAGGCAGCCTTCTGGACTCCCAGGCTGGCCCCAGCATGGCCCCGGGACTTGCTGCTGTCCTCTGGAGTATTCAGCACCACCCCTTGTCAGGTCTTCCCTGGCCCTTTCTGGCTGGGATCTGCTTGCACTGCTCTCGTGCCACCACGGCACCGCTCCTGCCCTGCCTTTCCTTTGTCAGCCTGCAAGGGAGGTTCTTCCAGCTAAACTGAAGGCTCTAAACTAAACCAGGCCACAATTAACCAAGCTAAACAAAACCAAATCCTTTTGTTTTTTAGAAGGAAATAAAATACTCTTTCCACCTGTAAACCTTCTGATTTGTGTCTTTGAGAGTGCTTTTGCTGCTGAAATTCCCCTGGCATTTCAGCTAAATAAGGATCTCCCCATTGTACAACTCCTTGTGAGTGCAGGGAATGGAAGGGAATCAAATGGAATGGAATAGAACGGAAGAGAATGGAATGGAACTGAAGGGAACACAACAGAAAGCTCTGCTATCTTATGCATATGGAATCATAGAAGAGTTAGGGTTGGAAAGGACCTTATGATCCTCTAGTTCCACCCCCTGCCATGGGCAGGGATACCTCACACTAAACCATGCCACCCAAGGCTCCGTCCAACTTGGCCTTGAGCACCACCAGGGATGGAGCATTCACAGCTTCCCTGGGCAACCCATTCCAGTGCCTCACCACCCTCACAGTAAAGGGCATACTCCTTATATCCAAGCTAAACTTCCCCTCTGTAGGTTGTAACCCGTTACCCCTTGTTCTCTCACTACAGCTCCTCATGAAGAGTCCCTCCCCAGCATCCTTCTAGGCCCCCTTCAGATACTGGAAGGCTGCTATGAGGTCCCCACGCAGCCTTCTCTTCTCCAGGCTGAACAGCCCCAGCTTTCTCATCCTATCTTCATACAGGAGGTGCTCCAGTCCCCTGACTATCCTTGTGGCCCTCCTCTGGACTTGTTCCAACAGTTCCATGTCCTTTATATGTTGAGGACGTCAGAACTGTACAAGGTACTCCATATGATGTCTCACAAGAGCAGAGTAGAGGACGGGATCACCTCCTTCGACCTGCTGATCGTGCTTCTTTTGATGCAGCCCAGGATACAGTTGGCTTTCTGGGCTGCGAGTGCACACGGCTGGCTCACGTTAAGTTTCTCATCTAAAGTATTGGATGATTACTAAGCTGTGTCAGACCCTGGCACATGTAACTTCTCTTTAAAATGAGTGTTCAAATGTCATTTAACTGTTTCCTTAGATGTTTTTCATAATGTGCCTTCATTTTAGTTTTTCATTTTCTTAGCGTTTAAAGATAAACATTCTGAGCATCTCTGTCTAGTGTTAGGAATCCACAAACATTTGTGAATTCTCAGAAGAAAAAGACATTTTATTTTCATGACAAATGGTAGGTTTTAATCAATGAGTATAGGTAACATCTTGTTTTTTTAAACAAAGAAAAGAAGCAAACATATTTTTTTAACTCACGCAATATTTTAGTCATGTTCACCACTCATTATATAAACATTTTGCTCTTATTTGTAGTTCACTGAAGTACTGATTGAGCCAGGAAAGAAATTCTCCTCCTGAAAATGTAGCTGAAAGATCTTACCTTTGGTCAGGTTTTGTAAAAGAAGAAGGGCACATATCTGGGGAGTTTCAAATTTGAACTTGTATATCTCAAAAATTCCATAAGCATTCCAATGTATTAAGGTGAACTACTGTCACTTAACAGCAGAAAATTTGGGCTGTTTCTGCTCTCATTTACATTAGCTTCATATGGGTGTATGCTATTTACTTCTGTTTAATCAATTTTAATATAAGTAAGTGTATGGGAATGTAAAAAGCGGTCCATTTGGGTTCTTTTTCCCATTATGTAAATATTTCTATGCATTTCATTATAACCAAATCACAGCTGAGGAACTGTTATAATGCACTTGTTCAAAGTGCAGGGCCGTTATGTGTCTGCCCCCTTCCTCCCCAGTTTGCTAAAGAGAACAGAGCAAAAAGTACCTGTTGAGAAAAAACAGGAAAATAAAACATGCTGTTCTACTTATGCTCATGGCAATAGGTGACTAGAATATAAAGGAATATGTGTGGTGATCCTGTAACATCTTGGTGTGCCTCCAAAGAGACAAAAACAATAGTGTGATCAAACCAGCGATTAGGAAAGCAGATAAAAAGGTCCCAAAATATCAGGAAGGCATGTTTTACAATGAGGATGGTGATGGAACAGTTTGGTCAGAGAGGTGGTAGATGCCCTATTCCTGGAAACACTCAAGGTCAGTCTGAACCAGTAGAACACCACTTTATGAAGCTGAATTGTAAGTTTATGCACTCAGACATGAATTTTGAAATTGCTAAGTAAAACCAAGAAAACACATTTCAAAATAGTAGCTAAGGTGTTTATCATTGCCAGATAGAAAAAAAAAAAAAATCACTGTTGAAAACAAACTACATATGAAGGGCTAGAGACAAAAAACGGGACCCATCCCCCTAGATTTAAATCTGCAAAGAATTATATAATGCAAGCTAAAGGAGAATCTAGTAGTTTACAGTAATTCTATTGAATATATTGTTCCTGAGGCATAGGATGTTAAACCTGGTTTTAATTCTTTTCACTTTAATTAAGAAGTAAGTACCTGTACTCGAATGAGATTCCTCAAGTATTCAAACTAGTTTTCTCTAAGAAACACAATTACCAAAGTCTTTGCATGAGTTACAAAGACAATTCCACCAATCAAGATGCAAAGGTCGTCTTTTATGTTTTATATTACGCATAATTTGTCAGAGCTGTTAAATGACTTTTCTGTGGATTAAATTTCTTTTAAGTGGTTGACTTTTGCATTTCATTAGCTGAGATCATTATTAATGTCAGGATAAGCGCTAATGAAATACAGCTTCTTTCACTAATAGACTGTCATAGTGATGCTCAGATAGATCTTTTCCTTGGTAATCTTTCCCTCAAATAAGCCAGATATTAGGAATAGCCAAATCAAGACATGAACATGCTAAAATAGTTGGAATGTATACCTTACATCTACACCTTTCATAAAGATCAATACATAGAAGAACACGAAAGCTGTAACTTCATCTATCCATTAGACAGAAAAGAGCATACAGCTTCTCCTCCCTGGGTACAATTTTGCTGCTGACAAGAATGACTTGCTATACTTCAATCTTTTATCACAATCAAAAATTGATTTTGTCAAAATCGATTTTGTCACAAAAAGCAGGGAAATACAATATATGTGTGTCCTCCTGGTCTTATGGCTTTCGCCTAAACAGACAGAATGTAGAATAATTTTCCTTAGAAGACAAACAGTTCATGCCCAGGATAGTCCCAAGAAACTTATGGAAGTAATCACAACCTGTAGAATTTCAAATAACTTATTTATAAACACGGCATGTTTATTTTGACTTAATTAGTGACAGAAAAAAATAATAGTAATAGCTAATTCATGTTCTGTGTGCTAAATGCACATATTCTATGCCCTTGTAATACTAACCCCAAACCTGCTTTTCAGAGGAAGCATTTGGGCATTTTCCTCATGAAGGTACCTAGAAACTCTCAGATTCTTAAAAGATGTAGTTTCAAGATATTTTCAAAAGAAAGGTAACATCAAAAAGCTTTATTTCCTGTCTTCCCTTCCTCCCTCCTTCTTTTTCTTTCCTCCTCCCCTTCCAATTCTTCAATATCCAGACACAATGCAGGAAAGTTGATTATGTTAACTGCCATTACTAAGTTTTCTCAATGCACTTGTTATTTGAACTCTTTCAATTACATCTAAAATGATTGTAATCACAGTTCTCCCAAAGTGCCTTGCTTTTTTTTTTTGTCTTCTTTTACTGAGATTTCATTGTGACAGTCTAGACAGAAAAAACATTTTGTGGCATTTATTCAAGCTTTTTCTTCTGCTCTTATTTCCTGCTGCTCCAAGGGGAGCTTTACTAGTCTTCCCCAGCAACACAAGTGAGAATGTTTCTTCTGGATTTAGCTCAGTCTTTCTATTTGCTTCAGATTCCTCTTTCCCAATCTTACTAAGTCTGCAGATGATCCATTTTATTGTCTGCATTTTAGATTTCAGACCCTCGGGTCTGTTGTTGCAATCCAAGACCAGTCAGAAAGGTTTCTATGCAAACAAATCCTAAAATGCAAATCCTGTTTCTAATTGGGATAAATTAAGAGGAATTAGAGTGAAGTGCTATGGATCAAGGCCAAAGTGGCTTTTGTTTTTTCCACTTGAGATTTCAAGAACCCAGTTCTCCATTTCAGTTCTCCATGGCTTTATCAGCAAATACCAGGGTAATGTTACCATGAGACAAAAATCTATTCTGCAGAAATGGGGATGAGCACTAACAGCACTATAAATCATGTATTTCCTACATCCTACTTGCAGCCATGTAGACATTGGGGTTATTTAATTCTTGATGCAACTACATTTAACCATGCATGGCATGACAGATTCATGTTCTCATTCTACCTACTCCATTTTTTGACACGCGGATCACCCCAAAGCTTTTGTAATGATGCTATCCTTGTGAAGCTTTCCAGACAAAGGACATGTTCCCATGGGTCAGGCTTAGAAGAAACTGAGAGCCTTAAGCATAACCTTGTGCAAGCTCAAATGAAATGATCTTTCTAGAATCACTAGATAACCCCCTTCCATGACTAAAATGACAGATTTGCCTTTTGCACATTAATGTTTTACTCATTTTTCTACTCCATGATCAGCAATTAACCTTAGTGCATTTGCTGTCTGACTACAGAGCAGTGTTAAATTGAATAGAGAAGGATCTGGGTATCACATTGCTGAAAAGTATCATAGAATCATAGAGTGGTTAGGGTTTCCAACCCCCCTGCCATGGGCAGGGACACCTCACACTAGGATCAGGTTGTTCAAAGCCCCACCCAGCCTGGTCTTGACCACTTCCAGGGATAGGACAGCCATGACTTCTCTAGGAAAACTGTTCCAGTGCCTCACTACTCACACAGTAAAGAACTCCTTCCTTATATCTAACCTAAATCTACCCTCTTTTAGCCTAAAGCCATTACCCTTATCCCTACATGCCCTTGTAAAAAGTCCCTCTCCAGATTATGTAGGCCTCCTTAGCATACTGGAAGCCTTCTCCTTCCCAGGCTGAACAAACCCTTTCTGTACACAACAATTAGTACTTTTCAGCATTTGATCATTCCATCATGGCAGGAGATGTTGCCTGTGGCTCATTTCAGGTAGTAATGAACATGCACCCAGTGCTACTTCAGTTGCACTTATACTACTGCTTTGTGGGATGGGTTTGGGAGAATTGTGTCCTTGCAGTTTCAGGATGGACGGGATATCCTGGGCTGTCTCAAACTACGTAAAGGTGGCTGAATCTTTCCCTGTCAATCCTGTAGATCCATTTACCATCCATGATTTCCCTTTATTCAAGTTAGAATGGATCTTCTGTTCATATTGTGGTAACGCTTTCCGAGTTTTAAAAATATGTCTAAATCTTCTTTTAATAGAGACTAAATCTTCTTTTAATAAAAGGAATGAATCTTCTTTTAATAGAGACTTTAAAACTCACCAGCACTTATCTCTTCAAGGGAAAGGTTCTGCACAATAAACTAGACCAGTGGTTTGGAGGTTTTTTTGTTTGTTTGTTTGTTTTATTTCTGAGCGACATGAACTAGAATATGCTAGAATATGCTAGTCCTCTGCTCTGTTATGTTTACCATGTGTAGACAAAATTCACAGGGAAGGCTTGGTGTGTACTAAATGCCTTTTAAAGAGAACCCCATGCTTCCACCAAATCTGCTACCTTTGGGCAGCTTTGAGTCACCTACACAGTGGGGTGTGTGCAGTCATAGGGACTAATCTAAATCTATTCTGAAGTAAAACTCAAAAATGTAAATATTGTCAAAATTCAGGCCTCAGCACAAACTAACCCAGTCTATTGCACTGCTGATAGTGCATCAAACTGTTTCTCAAAGTAGAGACAGTTGCTGCCTCCAAACTTCTTACTTCCGTTTATAAGCTCCAGTATGAGAGTGATTTTCAGCTTCTTAGCTCAGAATTCCCCACACTGGAAGGAACACATTAGGATTGCCTATGTTGTATCTTTCAACTGTCATGATTAAGCCATTCAGGTCCACATATATAGGTTTATATTTGAGACAAAAAAACCCAAAGCAGATAAATGGGACTCTTGATGGCAAGCTGTATGCTAATAAGAAACCAAAAGATGATTTATGAGTTGAAGTCCTTCCCAATCACCTTTCAGATTGCTGGATTTACTCTCCATTTTTCAGCTTCAATTTGAGCACAAAACACAGTACAATTGCATGGAGGCTAGCAAAGTTGTACTGAAACAGAACATTAGCTACTGATACGATATCTTTTATGGAAACTGGATAAAGGTAAAAATCAATATATAAAAGAAATTAGGATAATTGAGAAAAGCAAGAAAGCCAGCATTTTAAAATGGTACTTGTCAATGGTACTTGTTCAATTTTAAAATGGAACTGTTCTGTGAAGTTTTGGGATAAAAACTAAATTAACATTTCTTATGGAGTGTGTAATATTCTTCCATGGGAAAGGATGGAAAATGTAATAACTTAAGAGTATACCAGATGTCAGATCTTTGGAGAAGATAATTTTTCTCTGTAGGAAAAAAGAATTGGGAAGAATGGTGGATTACAAGAGATAATTACTCTTTTTTAAATTCTATAATTCCTATAATTATGTTATGACTAGGAAGTTATGGAAACACTGGTTATCAGCTTGCTGAGTGGCATGGTGTATTCCAGTAATAGCTATAATGTATTCTTCTTTATAAAATTAATTAAGCTTTCTTAAACCTAAAGTAATTTATTTGAGGAAAAAGCATATGGTATCTTGTGAAGGAAATACATAATAAAATGGTGGAGGAACTGCAGTTGTGGACAATTATATCCAGATTAAAATAGAATATCAATATCCTGTGCGCACTCTCAGATAGCATGAAGAAGCTTGCATTCCCGTTGTTTTGACTGGTGCTGCTTCACAGGGGAATAGAGCAAGAGCCATTGCAAGAGGATCTTCGTATGCTGGGAGAAAATTGTTATAAAAGTGATAGAGTAAAGGGTCACTAAGTAGTGGCAGTTATACAGTGGCTTTTGAATCTTACATAGCAGCATGAAGGATAAAAACACCCAGGCTATTGAAGCCCTCAGTCTCAGATTCCATCAGTAATGGAGAAACTGGGAATGTAAGGATAGCAAAACTGAAAAAATCAACAGCAGTTTTCTTGGCACCATTCGAGTGAACTTAAATGGTATAAATACAAAGCTGTTTGCTTGTTTATTTTGTTTGTGCTTTGGAGAAAATGTTCAGAAGCAATTCATCCTCATGTGAAGAATTCGCAATTTAAGATTTACTGTGTAATGTAGCCAGTGATAAATTGCTTTACAACCTGAACATCTTAAAGCTTGGAAACTTTTTTCAAACATTTTTCTCAGAAGAATTCTCAATTTATTTCTCTTCCTTCTTTCACTTTTTATTTTAGACCAGTTCTTATTCTGAGCTTGGAAGAAAAATAGCACTATAAGGTCCCCAAAAAACAAAAGCTGTGGTCAGTTATCATAAATGTGGCTATCGCTTCAGAGACACTAATCTGCAATCACATCTGGTTTCAGTTATAAGATCATAAATTAAATGAAGTATGAATACCCTTTATTTATATAAATTTTTTAAAAATCATAGCTGTCATTTTATAACTTTTTGTGAAATATAAATTTCAACAAATGGATACAATTTCTAATTAAAATATCTGTATTGCTGTACTAGGCAAGAAATAAAATTTTACTCATAATGACCTGCTAACTGTTTAAGGAAGAGAGAGATGGCTGCACCAATCCTGTCTAAAGGACATTAGCATTTATAGAGAAATGAGAGCAACTGGCAGTCCAAAGAGGAAACCTTTTCCTGCAAAATTGTCTGTCAATAATTTCAAGGACAAAATGAGATTTTGAAGTTAAATAAAAACATAAACAATGCATAAGTATGCAAGTTAGCATTCTCTTCTGTCCGCAAGAACTTTCTCATTAAGATTGTCTGAAGATGTAAGGCTGGAAGGAGGAACAAGCTCCTGACCATGCAGGATAAGTATGTGTCTGCAGTTTGGTCCCACTCCTAAGGAGAACTCCATCTAGCTTTACTGAGAATTGATTCTCAAGTAATTTGAATACTTTATTCTCTGATATTTCTGCCTTTATAACATTTGCTGCTCATTTTTTTTCTTTTGTTAATTAATTTGTTTTACTAATGGGCATGGCTTTTATTCAGAATGATTAAAAGATAAATGGGTAAAATACCTCTGGGATACTGTGTACTTCTAAGACATTCCTATTGCATGCCAAATTTCTGCACAGAATCCACAGCATACGTCTGCACAGATGAGTTTGAGAGTCAGTACTACAATGTCTAAATGGATCAAACATGAACTGGCAACTACTCTCAGCTAAGATATTTCTCTTTTCTGAAGGAAGTTACACTTAAGGAGTGCACTTAATTCTTGATAGGCCTAATGTAGTATGCAAAATGAAAACAAAGATTAATGGCTCTTATAAGGATCAGATGTTTCAAAAGTGTTGGATATTCTCCAACAAAGAGGACAAGGATGTCATTTAATACTACTGAAATAGCATATTGCTAGGGAGAAATAACAGCCACTTTTCACCTATATGAAATAATGAATCAGCAATACTAATACTAATACTAATGTTTTCTTCTGCAAAACTTTTGCTTTCTTTTGGATTGCATTATTGTTAAGAATAACATTGAAAGCCCTACAGTTCTGGGGCATAAAAAATTAGAGAAAAGAGTTATGTTTCTACCAACACATACCAGATACATGTCTGCAACATATTTCAGAGAGAATTAATAGAGAAAACTCTGATTTTTTAATAATAATAATAATTATTATTATTAATAGGAACCAAATATTATTTATAAGCAAATTGGGATGGGAATTTCTGTAATTAATATTAGATGTATCAAGTGCACATAAATGAATGAATTTTTAATTGTTATATTTTTTATTATTATTATTATTCATCTCATAAGGAAAAGAAGCACTGTGACACACAAATAAACAAATATATTAGGCTATCAAAAGGTAGAATAAGTGTCCTAGAGAAAGGAAAAGAAAGGGCAGTGATATTACTGTCTGTACTGACTGCAAAGTTGTGGAAGGTTGTATGACACACACTGCTTTGAGGCACAGTGAAATTATCTCTGCGAAGGAACTAGTCAAAGTGGAGCCAGCTGGGCTGCCTTGTACATGCAACACAGCCAAACCACAATGCAGATCATCCTCCCATGGATAATTAAGTTAACTACTTTGTGTATCCTTTTTATCACTACTGTTATCTCACTTTCTTTTATAATTAGTATGAGCTAAATATGGGCAAAGAACAGTTTAGGATTCAGAAAGTTTAAATTAGGCTGTATTGCTGATTTGTCTATGACTGTCTAACACATGTGTGAGAGTGGGTTTATAACAATTGCTCCCAGAAAATGACTAAGGATTGAGTCACTTTCAGTTGGGAAACCCTGTGCATTGTCTTCCTAGGTATTTTTAGGCTTCTGCTGTTTGATGCAAAGGGAAGTACTGAATGTATATGGGATGAGGAAGATCTATTATCATAAAAATTGATGTTTAAAAGCACTAGATAGTATGAGTGACTACACATTTACATAATTAAGTTGCTATAATTTTTTCTAAAGGGCACCTTGTCTTCGAATTGTAGAATCATAGAATCAATTAGGTTGGAAAAGACCTTTAAGATCATCAAGTCCAACCATTACCCCAGGACTGCCAAGATCACCACTAACCATGTCACTGAGGGCCTCATCTACATGGTTTTCAAACACTTTCAGGGATGGTGATCCAGACTCTGTAAGCAGCCCTACCCTTCCCTCAAGTTGCCTTAGCAGCAATTCAGTGTAATCAAAGAGCACATAGGTAGTTGCTTTTGAGCATTCAGTCCATAACCTATGTGAACTGAAGCATGAGAATCAGTAGGGATGATGGCTCTAAACTCACTGAATAAATTCTATGAAACCAAATGTACTTTCCTTTCTTTTTATTCTTCCCAAAGAACTCCCAGTCTCCTAAGGGGGAAGACACTGTAAAACTAATAGATCACTTTTAATCCCAGTAAGCAGGGAAGAATATATTCAAAATTTTAAGTCATTAAAAAAAAGTGTTGTTTTTTTTTGTTTGGTTGGTTTTTTTTAAAAAAAAGATTAAAATAACAGTGGTGTCTCATTGCTTCAGAATGCTTCAGTCTCAGTAAAAGTACAACTGGGAGAAGATACCACAAAAGAACAAGAAAATAGGAGGACAAGAAGAGACTGGTACAAGTCCTAAAGCAAAATACACTGTATGTAAGAATCAGCGGCTCAGACAACAGAAATAGTCATTATTATTAGCAGTAGGTTTCCCAGCAGCATTAGGCTCTAAGAGATGAATTTGGAAAATTGGCAGTGGTTAATGGCCTGCAAAAATGCTAATGACAAGAGGTCTTCCAGGCTGCTGTCCAAATATTGGGCCATGCCACATCAATATAAACCTTACCTATCAAGAATTTATATTTCAGACATCTTCAGCTTTTAAATTGTAACATAAACCTTCTGGATATATATAAATCTTGCCCCAAATCATGTACCAGTATGAGCTCACAATTTCTTGACCCTCAATCAGGTCTTGCCCTTTTGTAGCTCTTGCGTAATAGAGATGTGAGCAAGTCTCCCTTTCACATCATAGAATCATAGAATCATAGAATAGTCACAGTTGGAAAGGATCTTAAGATCATCTAGTTCCAACCCCTCTGCCATGGGCGGGGACATCTCCCACTAAACCATGCCAACCAAGGCTATGTCCAGCCCGGCCTTGAACACCGCCAGTGATGGAGCATTCACAACTTCCCTGGGCAACCCATTCCAGTGCCTCACCACCCTTACAGTAAAGAATTTCTTCCTCATATCCAATCTAAACTTCCCCTGTTTAAATTTGAACCCATTACCCCTTGTCCTCTCACTACAGTTCCTCATGAAGAGTCCCTCTCAAGCATCCTTATAGGCCCCCTTCAGATCCTGGAAGGCTGCTATGAGGTCTCCATGCAGCCTTCTCTTCTCCAGGCTGAACAGTCCCAACTTTCTCAGCCTATCTTCATACGGGAGGTGCTCCAGTCCTCTGATCATCCTTGTGGCCCCACAGCAGAGATTTCAGCCAAGCTCTGCAGTGGATTCCAGTCATCATTGCTTCTTGATCCAAGAAACTCTCAATGGATCTTTAAAAAACAGTCTAAACCCATGGGTATATGAGAAATGTTGCTCTGGATTAGACCCAGCTTTGAGTAAGTAATGTGTAGAGCCTATAATTTCAGTTTCCAAGGCTCACTGGTTTAGAAACTTCATGACATAGCTCTTGCATCTGCTGAGGAGCTCTTCCGTGAATTTTCTTCTCCTTTCTTCAAACTATTTGTATTTGCTCTCAGTCACATTCCAATACACAAATCTTACAGCTGTTGAGAACTGATTAACAGAAAATACTGGGGACAGAAGTACATTATAGTATCCAGCCGCATTTAGGAATTAACTGTGTGCTGTGATTTGCTCAGTCCCAGTACCCAAAATATCAGTTATTTTTGCTTTAAAAAAAAAAAAACAAACAACCAAACTTAAAACCAAACACAATACCCAGCTCCCAATTTCACTTGTATGTAAAAATGACACTATAAAATATTTAGAAGTTAAATGAGAACATATCGCAGTCCACTCACTTCCAAATCACGTTGTCTCTCTTTTTGTCTCCTTAATATGTAGGCTAAATCACTACTGGTTTGCTGTCTTGAAAAAACTTCAGGTATGGGGGGGGGGGGGGGGGGGGGGGAATATTCCTCAGACAAGAGGAGAGAGGGACTCCTCATTTACGTTAATCCTGTTTGTGATTCCTTAATGAAAACACTGTCAAGAGCCAGCAAATCTCAATTCTTTTCATAGCAAAGGAATAATTATGACAGGATCTTACTTTTTTAACATTTGCAAAGTCTACTTGAAGCTATCTGTGGAATTAAATAATTGCTTGTAAGATACAATTCATCTGACCTATTTTGGGATACCACTTGTGTTTATTCCAAAGGGCATCCAGATAAATAGATCAGAAAAAAATACCTACATTGCACATTACTTAATTTCTTCAGATGACTTTCACCACTTCTTTGGATTCTGAAGGACTTGTCTTCACTGTATGGCAGAGACAGTTCTGGGCACATGTGGAGCCACATGTCTCTGGTAACTAACAACAGCTCTCATATGAAGCAGAGGCATTCCTGCTTGAGGTAGCAATGAATTGCCTTTCAAAAATTACAATTGTATGTATAGAAGGCAGGAAGATCTACATCTCTCAGTGCCTAAATTCTTGCTCCTGACTCTCTTTTGTAGGAGGCATAACTATGTTTTAAAAGGCTTTTTTTGTTGTTGTTGTTTGCTACACCTTGTTTTTAATCTTGGTGTCAGAAATGGCTGCTACTGGAAAGAATAATCTTTGGCAATGTGCCAATACATTGCAGGAGAAATACTCAAAGGTTAATGATTTGACCCTTTTTCCATCCTAAATTATCTTCTAAGGC
Organism: Ara ararauna; assembly: GCA_028858755.1. NCBI lineage: Eukaryota > Metazoa > Chordata > Aves > Psittaciformes > Psittacidae > Ara > Ara ararauna. Next base: position 45,075,825 of record CM054378.1, read on the forward strand.
AGTTCTAGAAGCATGTATTTTGTTAGTTCATCTACTTCTAAAAACTATATTGCTTAGCTTTAAGAGCAAAGCTGAAGAACTATTAAAAAATCATTCAGCCATCTATGTATTTCCTGCTATTGGGTAAAATTCATTTTGTTAAATTATTTTAATTTTAATATGCAATAAAGATGAGAGAAACATATTCCCACAGAGATAAGCACACTCTAAAATTGGCACAGCTAGGGTTTTCCGTAGATTCTAAAGAAGGCAGAGCTGACTCATTTGGTTTTAAAATGGATACATTGAATATAGCACATGTAGGGAAAAATTAACTAACTGTAGCAAAATGTTTTACTCCACTGCTTCTCTCTGCTGGAAATCTCACTATCATACTTAAAATCTAAGACAATGAGAAAGCTTCTAAATTGAAAAAGCATTACCTCTAATAATTTCAATCCCAGTTTAATATATAATTCTATGAGACCAATCAGCCTTTCTTATCCCAAATTCAGATTGAAATATTTCCTTTTCAAAATTTAAACTATTATTTTTGCTGTAGAGTCTTTCAGTGCACTGCCACAAGCATTAGCAATTAAATAACAGCAAATAGACTCTTGCTACACCTGGGAGACAAAAGTGAACGAAAATGTACAACAGCCAGTGAAAAAAGTTGTTGGAAAGATGTGGAATACATACTGAGGTAGGACAACAAGCAGCACAGAGTGCCAGAAACAGGCAATGATAGGATCACATGTGTATATATATACATTAGCAGGACCTAATCTGAAATAGCTGGGGTAGTGAGAAACACTGCCAGCTCCAATAAGAGTTCTACTTATTTGAGAGGAATTATGTTCAGCTGCAGGCATGCAATACTCAAGTACTGAAGAGGTGGTGACCTTCCTTTCTGCTTATGGGAGACCAGGGACAAGCACAGAGAGTATAGGAATATAGGATTTTTCAAGTGTGTTATTTATGGTGTCTAATGTTATCCATTTAAATTTGAATGTCCAGTTTAAAAAAATTATCTAGATTCCTTCTGTTATCATAAGTAAACATCTGCTCCTTGGGGGAAGCTTAGCCTTTCCATGTTCATGTCTAAAATGGGGTAATCCTCCTCTGGGAGATGTTCCTCTCCTGCCCTTTCAGTTCCAGATGCTTAAGTTTCAGATAGTTAAATCTAGGAAACTGAATCCTGTCAATTTTGCAGAGGGTGAGCAGGGAAGCATAAGAAGGGATGGAAGACAGAAGGAGGTTTCTCATTAAGTTTTATGTTATTTTTCTTCAGTATCTAATGCTCAACTAGTAAAGATTAATATTAATTCCTGCTAATAGCACATACAGCAAACGAAACACACAGTACCTTCTTTGCAAAACCCTCCAAACATACTGAGAAACATTAATATTTCAAAGTAACGAAACAATGAAAGGTTCTGCATGTCCGGAAAACCTGGAAGCCACTTCAGTTGCAAGTCTATTGACTGTAAGTAAAAATAACTTTTCAAAACCTGTTTTTGTTCCATGTGTTTTGTCCTATGAAGTAGCAAAATGGAAAAGGAATTGTATTTCAATAATGCAGATGGGGTTTCTGACTAAACCCAAGGCTTTCTGTGCTTTCCTAATGCCCCCTTCCCACTGATGTTCCATGCCAGTATTTTGGCTGCTATATTGAGATATGAATTGGAAATTATATACAAAGTAGATCAACCTGAATTTCCGACAGATATGAAATTATATCTAAACTGCTTTCAAAGTATGTTAAAAGGGTAGTGGATGAAAGACGTGTTGGTTTTCATTGGTGGGCTTGAAGGATATAGCTTTCATTGCTTGATGGTATAAAAATCTTTACTTTTTTTAATTTTTTTTTTTTCATCAAAGAGCCAGTGATTATAAAAGTTTGATTTCAGTCAGTATTTGCAGAAACTGCTTTACTGAACTTAATTATTTAACTATTTTAAAGTTAAGCAAAACTATGTTTTTCTCATTGTTTGGTTGGGATAGAGTTAATTTTCTTCTTAGCAGTGCATGAGTTGCCGTATTTTGGATTCGTGATCAAAACAGTGTTGATAACACAGGAATTTTTTAGTTTACTGCTGAGCAGGGCTTACACAGCGTCAAGACCTCCTCTGTTTCTCACACTGCCGCACCAGCGAGGAGGCTAGGGGTGCACCTGGTGAATTAATTTCTTGTTTTGCTTTGCTTGCATGTGTGCCTTTTGCTTTACCTATTAAATTGTCCTTATCTCTACCCATGAGTCTTCTAACTTTTATCCTCCCATTCCAGTGCAGGGAAAGCAAGTGAGCAGCTATGTGGTACTTATCTGCCTACTGGGGTTTAACCACAGCTGTGCATGCTGTCTTACTACCTTTACAGAGGAAGAAGTTTTACATCCAAACGTACTTTATGGATTGCAATTTCTAGTGTGAATATAACCAAGATTTTAACAGATAGGCTCCTGTAGTCACTTGTTTATAGAATATTTCAACCTGAGTTCATATAATTTTATATAATTACATAAGATCAAAATTAGGGATATTATTAAATGGCTTAACAAATGTTTGACAGGATTAGATATTTATGTAATAATTTGACTCTTCACATTTAGAAAATAAAATAAGGAAACATTAAACAAACATAAAAGAATAATTATTTAAATGCAAAATAAAAGCGATATCATCTGCAAATATTAATATATTATACACATATGACTTGGGTTATGTGCTGGTTTTAACATTACATGTTTTGGATAGAGTAGCATTATAATGCAAACATAAAACAGAGAGGCAAATTAATAGCACTTGTGCAGTATATTCTTTTAGAAAAAAGTGACTGAGCTATTTCAAAAGCATGTTGGCAGTTTGCTAGTTATGACTGCTGGAAATAGACCCATAAAATGAGTGCAAGCGGCCCTCTAAATTAGAATGTAATTTTATTTTAGAGGAAGGTAAGCATTACCATACCATCTTGTTTATCACAAACAGGGAGCGCCATATTTACTCAATGGAAAATTTAAGTCAGTTAAGTGAAGTTTGTAGACTCAATTTAAGCTTTGTTAGAAGTCTGTTTCAAATATCATACTACAGAATATCCTTCTATTTAATTGATGAAACGTGACCCATCTGCTAAGTACTCATTAGTGCACATGTAAATTTATGTGCTGCTTGAGAATTTTTGTACGCTGTAATATCAGCCCTGCCTACTGGACTTATTTTAGCCAGTTACAAAAAGAACATTCCAGAGTACAATGAACTAGACTCACATAAAGGACAAATAGTATCCTCAGATCCAACACTTAGTCTTTCATTTATAGTTTCTCTTGTTTTATATGGCAGGGAGAAGAAGCAAGGAACTGGCTATTTCTCCTGTTGCTGCATATTTGAGTATTTACTTGTCCAAGATGTCTAAGACATGTTGGACCTACTTTATTTGTATTACATTGATTAATTATTATGAATAATTAGTCATATGCAGATAATCCAATAATTTTGCCAAGGCAAACAATGAGCATGGTAGGATAACTTTCTTTGAGCATGAATAACACCCACAAATCTTCCCAGATATGTCAGAGCCCTCTTCACTATGGAGCATTCTTTATTTTATGCATGTTTTGCACAAAAGAACTAGGTGGTTTATGTCCCACTATAATACGTTTATAATATATGTGCTATTCTAATCATGTATATGTGCTCAAGGCAGAAATATGGTGATCCTATCTGGAGATGATCACTACTCAGGGAAGTCATGATTAAGCCCACTGAAAGTGGACCACAAAAGGTGCCATTCTCCAGCTCCTGTGGCACTGAAGTCTAGAGTGAAGAAAGGTTTCTCTGTAATAGGAGTGTTTCAGTAGCTTCATTGTGTGCTACTCAGGATGGTTCAGTGGCTTCAGTAATTCTGCATAATCAAGGGTAAAAAATGTCCAAGGGCTTTCTTCCCAGTGAGCAGTGATCAAATATTACCATGTACAGAGGTAATGTTTGTGAACAAATAATGAAATAACACTAAGGACTGTACAATGATTTCAGTCACAATCCTAATGCATGTGAGGACTATATGTCTTACAATTTTTAATGTTATTTTGCTTACTCGTGCTAAAACAGAATAAGGTTACAAAGCAGTATTCCTGAGAACCAGAATCTGTTACACATATTGGACATGAAGTGTCAATGGCTTCAAAAGAGATTAATTTCAAAGGCAGATTACGTTCAGATGAGAAAGGAAAACTGAATATAGACCTTGGAAGTTTCACAGGTTTTTATTCAGAGGGAAACATGATCATCCAAATCTATTTTCCAACAAAACCACCCCAAAAGCTTCAACCACTAATTCCTTCACTGGGCCCACAGTTCTTGAGGAGTTTGAGCATATCTTTTAAAAAGACAGCTAATCTTAATTTCAGGACTTTAAATGATGGAAAGTCCACCATAACCCTCAGCAAATTGTTACACAGTTTAACTACATTTAACTGCTGAAGAAGTGTACATCATTTAGACTCTGAATTTATTAAGCTTCTAATTCCAGCCACTGGGTCTCATTCTCCCTTCATCTGTAAGATTAAAGAGACTTCTACTACCAGAAAACTTTCCTCATGTGGGCAGTGGCAGACTACAAACAATTCACCTCTTAACCTTCTTTTTGTTTAGTTAAATAGATTAACTTTTTTTACAGCTAAATAGATAAACTTTTTTTTTTTTTTTACAGTTGAGACAGGTTTTTCAACCTTACATTGTTCTAAGTTCTTTTCTAAATAATTTCCAAACTGCTGACATCACTTTTACACTCTTGAAATGAGAAATGCACAAAGAATTTCAACAACCTGTTGTTGATACCATAGATAGAGCTAGCCACCTTACACCTACTTGTTACTCTCACCTTTATAAAACTGAAATCTCTGGCTTCAGAGCCACAAAAATCACTCTGTGACCTGAGGTTCAGATGCCTCTGCTTGACAGGAATAGGTAAAGGTCATTTTGAAGTTCTTTCACTTTAGATTTTAGTGGGAGGTGTCACTGCCCATGGCAGGGGGCTTGGAACTAGATGATCTTAAGGTCCTTTCCAACCCTAACTATTCTATGATTCTATACTTTTAAAAAACTTTCAGATAGAACTATATGAAGAAAAGTTTGTATATACAAAACCATCACTTTTTTAAAAACCCATATGCTCTTATGAATGTATAAAACCATTTAGTAGTTGAATAGGCAATAATATAGTCCTAGAAATAATTAATACTTTTATTTATTATAAAATTAACTTAATTATAAAAAAATCAACTGGTTGCAAATCATTGCTTACTAGAAACAGTTTCCAACTGGGTAATGTTAAAGCTAAAATCAGGGTGGTTAGCTAAAGCTCTTATCCACTAAGCACATAAAAAACTCTATGCTTACTAAAGCAGACATTGAAGTATATTCTGAATTGTTCTGATTAACAGAGGTTTTAAACTACAAATGCCAGTCCAAGAAATCAGTTTATGGTTTTAAATATCTTCTCTGTATCTAGAAATTTTCCACTTTGACTCAAACTGAAAGGAAAGCAGTTCTCCCCCTCCAAGTGAGTAAGCAAGGCAAAAGGAAAGCAGATATTTTAAGAATTTCTCTTGTAACATTTTTACCACCCAAGCATGTATTACAGAGATACTGGTTATAGCGATTATTTAGAGCAGAGTTATTTACAGCAGAGTTTCTACCTTCACAGAATTTTGATGATTTATATTACAAGACAACATCTTAATTAAAGTTTGAGGCAATAGCTGAATTGGTTTTGTTCCAAAGCAAACAATTTTTAACATGATTTCACAGTTCTTAGTTCTAGGGATAAAGAAATCTTGTTCTTGGCTTCTGCTGCAATGATTGTCCATTTCCCTAAGGCTAAACTGTTCCTCTAATCAGAAAAATTTGGGGGTTTCCTTCTTGTAAATGAGAATATAGGAAAGATATTTTTGTCTGTATTTGTCCCTAATTCCTTCTCACTCTGCTGCACCGTGTCTTTGAAAAATGGACAAATGCTAGTAGTTAGTTGCTGCTACTGATTTGCAGCCTACAAATCCTCCCTCTGTAGGACTTCAACTAAGTTTGTCAAGAACTTGGAAAGCAAGCCATCTCCCTTATCTTTCTTCAGATTACTTATGGACACAGATCCACACAAACTTCAGTACATGAGCCACTAGAAATGAACATTATTACTCTCCTATTCGTACTTTCTCTTTTGTTATAGCTGTCCAAGGAGAACCTACTAGTTAGCAAAGCCAGGCTCATACTGCTCCACCATCCACATATGGTTCATAGAAAGCAATACTATAGTTGTTCAGCAGTTTATGTTTCTTCAATATAATTGCTGACATTTTGATATTCTGAAATAACTTTATTTTCACATGTAAGAGAAGCTGCTGCACATCTAGGAATAGTGGCATTTGGTAGATGAGCTGCACACATTACTGTGTTGGGGTTTTATTTATTGTTATAACTTTGGCAAATATTTAGAAAAAGTATTAACTGCTTTTTCAATCATTTGTAGAGCTGGATGAAGCTAAATTCCACACTTGTTGGAAGCAGTGTATTCAGTTTTCGTTTATTTGATTTTTTTCAACAGTGTTCTGCTTGCACATGTTGAGATCTGTGAAAACCAGATTAAACAGAAACTAAACCTCAAACAGGATTGACAAATTTCAGTTGCCTTTGCATATTAAACTATATAAAGCCCTGATCTCCTCACAGAATTGCAAACAGCATCTTAGTAGATGGCTTATAGGCTTTGCAAAACAGAGCCAAATCAGGATGAATATCCATAACTTTGTGAAATTACACTTGTTGGCTTGAAGTTCTGCATGGTGCTAACAAGTAACCCTTTTCATAGACCAATATGAGATTTGCAATCTTTTAGAATTTTAAGATACTGCCTGTGAGGCCTATTTTGAAAATATCAATTGCAGTAAATGAAATAACTTATAACTATAAGCAATGCTGTAGTTAGAAACGTATCTTGATTTCGAGTCACATTTAATTAATAGAAAATAAAACATTTCTGTTAAGAAAAATTCAAAACATTCAATTCAGTGAATTCCAAGTACAAATATTTGCTCTTATTTCTAAGAGTTACTTATCAAAACATCACAAGATGCTCATCTCTGTTGACCACGAGCAGTACCCTAGTTGTAATGTAAATTCTGCACTGCGCTATGCTCAGATATATATATAATGCCTGTCAGGCTCAGAATAAAGTTTAGTTAGCCTTCTGAGCTAACAAAACATGTATTACATGGTAGATTGGCTTCACCCATTGTCCATCATTAAGGTTGCTGGAATAAATTTTAGAATATCACTAGATTTTACTTCATATCTTTAACAGGTGAAGTGTTATTTTGCTGGAAGTGCATTTGTTCACTTTGTTTTCAAGTTAATATTTTTAGGCTAAATTTCTAATCTCCATGTAAATGCTAAATCTCAATATAAATTTTATTACTTCTTTGTAGTAATATTACTACTGACGTTAAATCTTTCTCCTGCTTTATATATCGTCAGTAAAGACCATTCATGTGAGAATCATTCCAGCTTCCACAGCAAGAATTAAGATATTAATCAAGATGGATAATAACATCTATTCCTGTAGAAAGCCACTAGACATATCCAGTCAACAAATGTTATTTATCCTAATGATTAGCTTAGCTGTCTTCTGAAAAACATAAAGCAATTTGTTGACATTTCCTGCACAGAATCTTGCTCTCCATAAAACAACCAGCATCTGTTGTCAGGAAAGAAAAAAGAAAAGAACAACTGTGAGAGTACTACAATTAGCTATTTATAGTTACTATGGAAATAAAGCAGAATCAAATAAGCACCAAAGCTTGTGTGATTATACCTTTGTTCATTTGTCAGTGTATTGAACCATAGGCCTGCTCTTAACAGCATTTTCTTTCAAATATTAGTATAATTTACTGTGATGGGTTTGATGATACTAAGTAGAGAGATAGTAAGGCTTAAATTTTGCTAACTTATAAACATTAGCAATATGCAATGTAGGAAGTTTTGCATGTCTAAAAGAACAATTCCCAAAGTAGGATGTAGAACACAAAAATGTTGCTGTTCTTTGCCTGATGTTGTTTGCTATAGAAAAAAAATCTTTTCAATTCATGAAGATGATCTTACTGTCATGAAAAAAAGTATTTAGGTAGACCGTATTGAGCTGCATGGATTAACTATAGAATCATAGAATAGTTAGGGTTGGAAAGGACCTTAAGATCATCAAGTTCCAACCCCCCTGCGATGGGAAGGGATGCCTCGTGCTAAAACATGCCACCCAAGGCTTTATCCAACCCAGCCTTGAACACTGCCAGGAAAGGAGCATTCAGAACTTCCCTGGGCAACCCATTCCAGTGCCTCACCACCCTTACAGTAAAGAACTTCTTCCTTATAACCAATCTAAACTTCCCCTCTGTAAGTCGCAACTTGTTACCCCTTGTCCTATCACTACAGTCCCTCATGAAGAGTCCCACCCCAGCATCCTTATAAGCCCCTTTCAGGTACTGGAATGCTGCTATGAGGCCTCCATGCAGCCTTCTCTTCTCCAGGCTGAACAGCCCCAATTTTTTTCAGCCTATCTTCATACGGGAGGTACTTCAGTCCCCTGATCATCCTCGTGGCCCTCCTCTGGACTTGTTCCAACAGTTCCATGTCCTTTTTGTGTTTGAGGACACCAGAACTGCACACAATGCTCCAAGTGAGGTCTCACAAGGGCAGAGTAGAGGGGCAGGATCACCTCCTTCGACCTGCTGGTCATCCTTCTTTTGATGCAGCCCAGGATACGGTTGGCTCTGTGGGCTGCAAGCACACACTGCCAGCTCATGTTAAGTTTCTCATCGATCAACACCCTTGTCATGGGTTCAGCTGCAGCAGTCATTTTTTCTCCTTCGTAGTAGCTGGTGCAGTGCTGTGTTTTCAATTTTCAGTCTGGGAACAGCGCTGATAACACCGATGTTTATAGTTGTGGCTTAGAATGTTTTTGCCTGACCAAGGACTTTCTGAGTCTCATGCTCCGCCAGGGAGGGGGTGGAAGCCGGGAGGAGGCAAAGACAGGGCACCTGACCCAAACTGACCAAAGAGCTATTCCATACCACAGCACATCATGCCCAAGATCTAAAGACAGAGAGCAGAGACCCGGAAGGGTATGGGTGCACTGCGTGGTCGGGCTTGGTTTTAGGTGGTGAGAAATTGTATTATTTCCTTGTATTTGCCTTGTCATTATTATTATTGGTGGTAGCAGTAGTGATTTGTGTTATACTTTAGTTACTAAACTGTTCTTATCTCAACCTGTGGGAGTTGCATTCTTTTCTATTCTCCTTCCCATCCCTCCGGGAGCGGGGGGAAGAAAGAGGGGGGAGTAAGAGAGCGAAACTGTGTGGCTGACTGGACTTAAACCACGACAACCCCCAAGTCCTTCTCCTTGGGCTACTCTGAATCTCTTCTCTGTCCAACCTGTAGCTGTGCCTGGGATTGCTCCTACCCAGGTATAGGAGCACAATATGTCACAGGCAAGAAGTTCTAAGCTTCTGAGTTGCTTTCTTCTTCATACCTATCTTTTCAGACAAAAGGCAATCAAAATATATATAAAAGTACAAATAAAAACTGCATATATAGCAGAAAATTTGCTTTGTAGTCCAGTTTTCAAATAATTCTTGCTCTCTCAGTTTATATTCTTTGCTTGTACTATATTTATATATTTATTATATTACATTATATTACATTAAATTGTTGCATTACATTATGTGACATCATCTCACATTATGTTATGTTACATTGTATTACGTTATAGTGTATTATATTATTATATCTATTCTCTTTCTATTCTATTTTTTACATACATAACCTCTGTGCAATAATAATGTGTGTAGAGGTAACCAAAGAAACATTTATCCAATTGCTCCATCACTTTCACCAGTAACACCACTATGCATCTCTGATCTCTCCGGCCTCTTGATTGTTTGACAGGCAGAGTTATTTTATGATATATTTTTGAACAAGAGTACTTCTTAAATAATGAAGGATACTAATGACATTCATATGTAAGAGTCTTTCCTGCACACTGAAGAAATTGTTAGTAAGGAAATTAAGGATAATAGGTTTTGTTTTGTTGCATGCAGTAACTTCACTGTCAGAATTTAGGACTCTATTTGCACATCTTTATTTATGAAGAAGTTAGATTGCATCATTGCTGTTTTGATTCTTGAAAGATTTCAAATATTACTGATGTAAGCCCACAAGCAGTACCTAAACATTTTTGCCAAATGGAAATATTTTGTGATACAATGTTTTCACCAATTCTTTAGGAAGAAAATTTGCAATCTAATGACTTTACAAACAATTCTTTAATGTTCTGGTAACCACTACCATCTTAATTTCATCCAACTATGTCAAATGTAGTCATGAATATGACAATAGCTTAATTTCTGTTTTAATTCTTTTCCCCAATTGCATATTGTCTCAACAATGCATTAATATTTTATTTAAATATAACAAAAGATTGTGGGTTCATTTTCACAATAATCAATGGTCTGGAGAGTTTTTTTTTTAATTCAAAGCCCTCATATAGCTCTTGGTCAAGGTAACCTCCTAAAAACCAGGAAGACTGGAATTTCTCAAAAAAATTGACATCAATCATAAGAAGCTGCTACCTATTGTAAATATTAGCTCAAGCCCTGGAATATGGCATTAACTTGAAAGGGAACTTAAAGTTATATATAAATAGAACATCTTAACATCAATGTAGAAAAGATTTTCTTAAATGTGGGAAGAGGGCTCAAAATATACTTTCTGACACCTAATACATTTGCTTCTCTACACTCAGCAATAAATTTGTAGTTTAGATTATGCATTTAAAAACTTTCTAAAATTTTACATTGTGCCTTTGCTCATATTTTTCTAAGATCAAGATAGGAAAAGAATGTGGCATGGATTATTTTTTTGGGAGGGGAACAGGTGTGTCCATGTCCTGGGTTCAGCTGTAATAGTTACTTTTCTCCTTCCTAGCAGCTGGTACAGTGCTGTGTTTTGGCTTTAGTCTAAGAATAATGCTGATCACATACCAGTGTTTTAGCTGTTGCTAAGTAATGCTTACCCTGATCAAGGACTTTTCAGTCTCTCATGCTCTGCCAGTGAAGAGTGGCACAAGAAGCCAGGAGGAAGGAGAGACAGGACACCTGACTCAAACTAGCCAAAGAGGTATTCCATAGCACAGAACGTCATGCCCAGTATATAAATTGGTGGGAGTTATCTAGAAGGGTAGATGGCTGCTCAGGTCAGGCTGGGTATCGGTCAGCAGGTGGTGAGCAAATGTATTGTGCATCAGTTGTGTTTATTGGATTTTTTTACTTTCAGTTTTTAGTTCTATATTCTCTCCCCTTGTTATTTGCCTTATCATTATTATTAGTAGTAATAGTTTTATATTATAATTTAGTTATTGGACTATTCTTATCTCAGCCTGTGAGGTTTACGTTCTTTCATTTCTCCTCCCCATCCTGCCTGGAGCAGGGAAAATAAGGAGGGGAGATGAATGAGCAGCTGCGTGGTTCTGAGTTACCAGCTGGGCTTAAACCACAACAGTGCTTTTTGGTGCCCAGTGTGGGGTGCGAAGGGTTGAGATAACTACAGATCTGACCAGAGGGTGTCAAAATGAATTTATAATAAGCATTCATTGTTTTGGATTAAGTCACTTGTCATAATGTTGATTTATTTGTTCTTGGAGTTGTGCTTGGTCTCAAAGAGTTTTGTTATGTCACAAGTATAGTGTGCTATACTTAACTGCAGCAAGTATTTACTGTTTTAGCGTTTATTGGCTTTGGGACCTAGGCTAAGGTTCTTTTTTTGCTGTACTTTATGATAAAGGGTTGTGATGCAATAGAATGATTGATCATGAAACTGATCTGGTATGCGTTCTTAGCATTGCTGTCACCTCTATACTTTCTTTGGGAGCCATGTAATGGGAATTATTAACAATTACATCTCTTTTTTCCCCCCCTCAGAGGGCCAATCTGTGGAGGAGGCACCCTTCTTCGCCTTACACTCCCCCACCAGGCTACTTACAGTAGCATTTGAGAATTTAAAAAATTTTTAATATCCTTTGAGTACCCTTGAAACCAATGTGCTCCTTTTGCTGGGAACCATCATTTTGTTGAGTATGGTTCAAATCTTGTTTAAGGTTAGACCACTATCTAAGAATACCATCAAGAGATCTTCCCCTAGGTTGGACAGTCATGACTGGCAGGGTGTGTGGGAGCGTATGGACAAGTACCTAGGCCAGGGGGCCCCTCCAGTATTTGGGAAACTTTACCCTAAACGAATTCAAAATCTGGAAAAACTAGTAAAACTTATAAAAAAGGTATGTGTCGCCCTGGCAATACTAGAGAGGTACAAATCACCATAACGTGCTGGGGCTTGGACTATGCCTACAGAGCCCTACTCAATACTATCCAGTACCCTCAAGAGAAAAAAGATGTTTTTGGATCTGATGGCAAAGTAACAGACAATGTGGCTACCCCATTCCTGACAATGAACACAGCAGCTAGTCCAACTCTGATAACAGACACTGCAGCCACTCCAACCCCAGTGAAAGACACTGCAGCCACTCCAATCCCAGATAGCGTTTGCTGCAGCTGAACCAAAGGACCAATCTCTGCTGCCATCAGTTTTCCCTACATGCAAGAGGAGATGGAAATGAAAAGCAATTCCTGTAGCAAAGGAAGACAAAGAAGACTCAATACCAGAACTAAAGGAGGAAACACCAGAACGACTGAAATCAATACAAGGAACAGAGGAAGAGACAGAACAAGAGGTAACTTCTTGATCCCCGTCCTTGACTGAGGCGCAGAATGTGCAGACAGATTTCAGCCATCTTCCAGGTGAGCACATCATCGCCTGGATGCTCTGATGCTGGGACAATGGGGCCAACAGTCTCAAACTAGAGGGTAAGGAAGCCAAGCAGGTAGGATCACTTGCTAGGGAAGGGGGAATTGACAAGCAATTGTGAAAGAGCAATGAGTCCTCAGCCTCTGGAGGCGGCTCTTGTTAGCTGTGAAAGAAAGATATCCCTACAAGGAAAATGTTATATGTCCCCCAGGCAAGTGGATGACAGAGAAAGGCCTCCAGTACCTGAGCGAATTAGCTGTTCTACAGACAATCTATTGTAAGTCAGATGCCAGGGATACACTCATAGATCCAGATGAAGTCCAACGTACGTGACCCACATGATGGAAATTTACATGGAGTGGGCCAACTCATGGGCAACAATGAGCAGTACAGACAGTGCATGAAGTGAGTCGTCAACTTCAAGAGTTTGAAGACAATCTCACCCCTTCCATCGTTTTGGTTGTGGAAAAACTGTCCCAGGAGTTCAAACAATTGAGAGAAAATATATCCAGTTCCCCACATGTACAGACCCACATCTCATCTATTAACAGTAAGTTCCCTGTTGTTCAAGAGGGAAGATATATGAGGTATATGCCACGGGGCACCCAAGGCCATATGTTGTAATTGGAATGGCATAATCTTATAGCAAGAAGAAACAGAAGCTCTTGGTTACTAGCATCCCACTTGCTCTCACAACCAGAAAGATTCTGACTACAATCTTGTAGTGGTTTAAGCCCAGCTGGCAACCCAGAACCATGCAGCCACTCACTAGCTCCCCCCCACTTTATCCACCCCCCACCCCCCCCACCCCCCACTGCCAGAGGGGTGGGGAGGAGAATTGAAAAAATATAACTCCCATGGGTTGAGATGAGAACAGTCCAGTAACTAAGGTATAACACAAACCACTGCTGCTAGCACCAATAATAATAATGATAAGGGAAATAGCAAGGGACAGGAATACAACCACTCAGCATCCGCCAACCGATACGCAGCCTGACCTGAGCAGTGATCTAGCCCTTCTGGGTAACTGCCCCCAGTTTATGTACTGGGCATGTTGTGCTGTGGTATGGAATACCTTTTTGGTTAGTTTGGGCCAGGTGTCCTGTCTCTGCTTCCTCCCGGCTTCCCCTCCTCCCTAGCAGAGCATGAGACTCAGAAAGTCCTTGGTCAGAGTAAACACTACTGAGCAGCAACTAAAATCTGGTGTTATCAGCTTTGTTCTCAGGCTGAGTCAAAAACACAGCACTGCACCAGCTACTAAGAAGGAGGAAAATGACTGCTACTGTTGAACCCAGGACAAAACCTACTTTGTATTTCAACTAATCACCAGCTTGAAGATTTATTTCAGTCATGTTAAGAGAATGACAGTGATGGCAGCACCTAACTTTTCTAATTACAAGGGACTTGTAGCTACTAAGATTGTAATCAAAGTTTTTAAAAATATTTTGACAGCATATAGAGTGCACACATTACTGCAGTGGGCTTTTATTGTTATGGCTTTGGAAACCATCCTGGCTCCCTTCCCTCCCTTCATGGCGATAAATACATCACAACTCAGATTTCTTTTTCTCTACCATCGCTCTTGATTCTAGTTGCGCACCTGGCCTTGTGATAAATTCTGTATTTAAATCAGCTTTTCTGTTAAGAAGGAAATTACTTTATGGATGACATCCTGGTCCAATTTACATCAATAGCAATATTCTTCTCCCTTCATTGGAGCCAGAATTTCATAATACAAGCTCAAATTAATTTTAAAATTATTACTGTAAGAAAAGCAGCTTCCAGAGGCAGAATTTGTCTTGTTTCCAAATGCTTTTAATAACATCATGATGCACAACTTTTACATTTTCACATAAGTACATCCTTGTCCAGGAAAAAAAAAAAAAGAACAATTAAAGAAATAAAACCACCTCAATTTCCTATAGCGATACCAAAACAAGGGGAAAACCAATAATTTAAAGAATAAATTTAGATAATTATGTACCACTATAACACACTAATCAATCTGATGGTTTTTGTAATGATATTTCAGAAGAATGCTATTGTTTTATCTATGATATATTTTGATATATCCTCCTTTTCTATATTTTAATACGTTGTTTTCATTTTCAGTATGATTAGAACTCCAGAATTTTCTCACTTCAAAAGTATCATAAAAATCCTTCTGATATACTTAGATAAGTTTCCAAAAAATAACAGCTTCTTGAATATCTACTTAAATTCTTTTTATTGTTGATTGAAAACATAATTATATATGTTATTATGCTATTAAGTGTTGACATCAGTCAAAACTATACTTGAAAAAATATTTCTAGAATTTTGATTATGAACTTGCTTTGGAAGTGTTGCCTTACCTTAATAAATAAATCTCTTAATATCAGATTTTTTCTTCTTTTTTCCAAACTAGAGCTGACATACACATAAGGGTCTTTGAAGACCTGAAATAACTGTATTCCTTAGCCTCTCTTTCAGGGCTTTTTCACATCTTGGTTCTCATTTTTCTTCCATCTTTGTCCTCTAATTTCTGACAACATCATGTTTGAAGAAATTGAGTGAGTCAGGAAGAAAGAATGTGTTGTAGACTTCTGTTTATAACCCAACATCTGACTAATTTATAATATTAGAACATCTTGTCAGCGACACAAGGCAGTATAATGTGGGTTTTAGCTGGATTCATTACTTAGAATTTTTCTGGTTTTGTTAATAAAAATTAATATTTTTCCAAATACCATATCATCAGGGAAAGCAAAGATAAATGTTTTCTCAACCTATTAAAATTAAAAAAAGCCTTTTGTTGCCAACAAATGTACATGTGTTTGCTTCTAAAGACACAGTCCTTATGAAAAAATTACAATAAATGCATTTTGGTTAGTTTAAACAACAGATGGCTGGCATCTTTTACACTTTGATTTTTCCAGTGGTATTTTGCCACCATCTGAGAAGCTTGAATTGTAGCACTTCTTGCATTTTTGTTGATTTTGTGATAAGAATCAATCTGGGAAGGAGTAATGACATCTCTGTGAAGGGTAAATGTTTTGTAACAGTTTTCTGCACAGAAAGTCTGAGGAAGTGGAAAAGGATAGGTAATCTGAAGGGTTTAGCTTTAGTTACAAAGCTCAGCTGGTGAGAGATTGGAGTGAAGAAAAACTAAGATGGCAAGAAATTTATAGAAACGGCA
The DNA here is from genome assembly GCA_028858755.1 of Ara ararauna. Taxonomy (NCBI): domain Eukaryota; kingdom Metazoa; phylum Chordata; class Aves; order Psittaciformes; family Psittacidae; genus Ara; species Ara ararauna. The sequence continues at coordinate 45,091,881 of CM054378.1, forward strand.
GTGTGCCTCCTTTCTCCTTATTGAAAAAAATTAAGAAACTTGGAAACATTCAGTTCTTATTGCTATACCAAGACTTTTGACTTTGGAAATAATTGACATTGTAAAAGCTCTTTTTTTCCTCTTTCAGCAATTTAAAAAGTGGAATATGTGATGGAGGTGGAATAGGGATGGAAAAAATAAAAGGTTTCTAGATGAAACAGAAACATTTGGTCTGAACTCAGGAACTCCTTAGGCATGGATTCTCCAGTGAAAGCATTTGGATCAGTCAGCAGAAGTTAAAATCCAAAATTCTCCCTTTTAAACGAATGCTAGTGTGACTGACCTTCCTGTGAAAGGGACAGTCATGCTACACCTAGCTACTTTCATCTCATGCTTCGAGCCAAGCAGTGTTGTTCTCAACTTTAGCTCCTCAGCAAGCCCAGCTCACGTGTCATCGTGAGACACAGACAGGAAGCAGACGCACGGTGGGCCAGGCTGCCAGTGCAAGCAGGAGAAGGCACCCCACTGTCTCTATATCCTCCCAGCCTTCACCGTTTCCTTCTTCTCCACCACACCCAAAATACCTTCTGCACTTCTGCGAGCTTTAATCTGTCAAAGGTTATTCAAATGGATCCTGGGGAGGCTTACACAGAGCAGATCATCGGTATAAGACAAGAAAGTTGCCTTAAAACAGAGTTAGTCAAATATTTTTGGCAAGTGAAATTTCATAAAAATGTTGTTTTTATAAAGCGGAAAAGCTGCCCAGAGATGTGTCAGTTTAGACAAAGATTAATTTTTCTCATAAGAAGTTTGTGGAGAGAGAGACAATTCAAGGTACAGGCATAAATTTACCTACATTCTCATTGAAAATGCTCAGCAAGCATAATTCTATTATTTGAAAATGTTCAGGGGTTTTGTTTACCTTCCAAAAAGCAATTACAAAAGAAAGGAAAAAAAAAAAAAACAACAACAAAAAAACCCCACCCTAACACCTTAGAATTTGACATAAAATATAACTGAGTCTGCTCAATTTTGGACACCTCTAGCTTATGTTGAGGCAACTGAAAAAAAAGAAAAAAAAAAGATTTTGTTGGGCAGCTTTCAAAAATACTGTAGTAGTTTACCTGTAGCAATATTAAAATAGACCTTTTAAAGCTCAATTATTGCAGCCTTTAAGACTGCAGTTGAGAGAAATCTTAATTATGTTATTGTTTTGCAATAAGCAATGTAGGGAAAAATATCCAAGTATTACTTCACTGTAAGGAAAATTTGGTGAAAGATTGTGCTAATTTGAAATATCATGTGAAGAGGTGGGATGAAATATTATTGCATTTAAAACAGTGACATGTAGCTGCTTTCTTTTCTGTTCTTTTTTTGTGCCTGTTTCTTCAGCAGTGTTCCTTATCAAAAGTATATAGCCTTATCTGAGCTAAAGAACAAGCTGGAAAAGAGCTACATATATATCAAACTCGGTACAAGTTGTCAGTTTTGGGGAAGGAAAACAAGAAGATTGAAGCACTGCAAAGTGCTTCAGTATCAAAAATATCCATATTGATTCAATGTAAAGATATGCTAGGAACTATGGTAAGTGATATGAATTTACAACTTGGTCAGCAAAGGAAGAATCTCATCTTGGAGCTGTACATTTCCACTGCTCATTTTTCTGCTGCTCTGAGATGCAGTGACATTTTTAAATTAAAACCATTTGACTTTAAGGACACTGGATAAACAAGAGCAATATAATAGGCTAACCCCTGAGATAGACAACATTTTGCAGACAGTTTTGGGAAAAAGTCATCCATCTTCATTTGGAAGGCAAAGAAAGGAACTTCCCACTTGAAGAAAAAGATAACTTGTACATGGCTCTTAGAGACCAGGGTAGGATCTGGACTGCCCTATACATATGCATAGTCATGCATATATACTGCTGAACCGTGAGAATTCAATTCAGTTCTTAATGTTTAGTTAAAAAAGACATTTATTATGTCTTATATATTTATTATATATTTACAACATAGCAATGGTTGTAGAAGCTCTCCAGAGGTACACGCTGAGTGAGACTTGCCAGAGTGGGAACTAAGACACCTACAAGGAGATAATGAAAAAATGTCTGATACAGATGAGCTGTACCAATGTGAACGGGCCATCACAGTGATGGAGAAATGAAATGGAGTGGGACAAAGCCTCTCTCTTTGCATGGTATGCAGAACAGATGCCCCACTTGGAGCTCCTACCTGGAACCCCAAAGTACTCCTCACTTTTTTCTTTGGCAAACAGATACTACTCCAGATGTAGACTCACAAATGCCAGTGGTGGGGAAGGATCACTTCCACAGACATGTTAGCTCCATCACTGCCAATACAGCCCAGAGTGCTGAGGCTGCCTTTGCTGCAGGGCTCACCGCTGGCTCAACTTAAACTTGATGAATGTGCGGGCTCCCTGGACCTTTTCTGAAGAGTGGTTTCCGAGCAGTTTGCCCCCACCTCACACTGCTTCATGCTCTTCTTCCATTCCAGCTGTAAGGTTTTTGGTTTTTTGAAGTTCCTGAGGTTTTCTCCTGTTCATTTCCCCAGCCTGTCGAGTGCCACCTCCTGGACCTGACCTCCAGCAGATCAACCCCAAAAAAGAGATGGAGTTAACAAGTCTTCAAGCATGATAGTGATGTGTTTTCCAGAATAGGGCCTGAGTTTGATGGCTATGTGCTTGTGCTGTGGTAAGCACTGAAGATAAAAGTTCTCTCTTCATTAGGTGTTAAAACTAATTCTGCCTTTCCAAAGCAAACCATAAAGAAAAGAATTCATCTTTTTCCTATACAGAGCACTTTCAGTGCAACACCTTCAGCTTTTCCTTCTCATCTTGAGAAGGGTCTATAGGTCACACAAAAAGAGGCCTTATGGGACAGGAGGCAGTGGCAGCATGATTCTGAAGACAGCATCTATGTTACATTTTGTAAATTAAAGCTATCAGTATATTATTTGTATAGCCTCATTAATACACAGAGCACAGAGTGGATTCTGCAGTTAAATGAAAGGCTTTTTACCTGATATCTTTCTAAATAACTCTGAAAAATAAATTTTGTGCTGCAAAAGGTAGCCTTACAGGTACAGTACTGGATGTCAGTGAGCATTAAACAATGGTTTGAATTTATTGCAGTGCTACCTGTGCATGAAACTGTGAGTACATAACAGAATGGGCATATACAAAGCATTTTGATTTCTTCTTGTTTAAACGCAGAACTGTCTCTATTTCTGTCTCATAAAAAGACACTGGATAGAAATTCATAATTCAAATGATCTCAGCATCTAGAATAAATGAATCATTAAGATATACCTGTTCTTTATTCACTTTTTCATACTAAGGTAGCATTCTTGTAGAATCATAGAATCATAGAACAGTTAGGATTTGAAAGGACCTTAAGATCATCTAGTTCCAACCCCTCTGCCATGGATAGGGACACCTTACACTAAATCATGTCGCCTAAGGCTCTGTCCAGACCAGCCTTGCGCACCGCCAGGGATGGAGCATTCACAACTTCCTTGGGCAGCCCATTCCAGTGCCTCACCACCCTCACAGTAAAGAACTTCTTCCTCATATCTAATCTAAATATCCCCTGATCAAATCTGAACCTGGTATCCCTTGTCCGGTTACTGTTTCTTCTGAAGTATGGGAAATACCAGAAAACTTTCTAAATTAAATAGCAGGAGTTGTTCAACAAAAACATGCAAATTAAAAAAAAAGAAACAAAACAAAGTCTTGATGAACATAATGCAAAGGACTATTTTGATTTAGGACTTTAAAAATGGACTAAACTTAGTACACAGAAGTTATCAAAATTATTATTAATGACATGCAACTACTATTGCAATTGCTTTACTAATCATAGGGGCATTATCCAAAGTTCTTTGACATGAGCAACATCATTTGCATGCAGGCTACTGCTAATTAATTTGATGCTTTGTACTAGCAGAATGATCACACACTAGGAGTATATTCAGAGCATTTGTAACAAGGAATTTATTGAAGTATAGTTTTCTGCATTTGGTTATGATGGAAGACTTGGTAACTTTGTTGAACACTGAATGCTGTCATTGCTTTTTCATGACTATTATGAAGGAGAGCAATGTATTCTCAATAGTGAATGATTCAAAGTGGTGATGATCCATTTATGTAATTTGGAGGAAATAACCCACAGCACTTTTTGAAAACTATATTAAGCAAACAATTTTTATAAACAATGACAGCTACAAGCTGTTGTAATTCATATCAATAATATCCTTTTTTTCCTCTTCGCAACTAAGAAAAAAAGAAAAAACATAGTAAGCTGGATTACACAAAAGGTCCTTCTAAACTTTTGGTTGTAGTGAAGGACGCCATCACCAGCAGGGTGAAGTTGGGTTTGTATGTTCATGACATTCCTCCAGATGTAGGCACCATCCAGAGAAGTATTTGAAAATGTTAAGAAGATATTGCCATGGTTTAAGCCTCTCACACAGTTCGCTCACTCACTCCCACCTCTTTCTCCCCCCCCCCCCCCCAGCTCCTGGAGGGGATGGGGAGGAGAATGGAAAGAATGTAACTGCTATGGGTTGAGATAAGAACAGTTCAGTAACTAAGGTATAACACAAACCACTACTGCTACCACTAATAATAATAATGACCAGGGAAATAACAAGGGAAGAGAATACAGCCGCTCACCACCCGCTGACCGAGCTGTGAAGCAACTCTTACGGGTTCCTGCCCCCAGTTTTTACATGCTGGGCATGGTGTCCAGTGGTATGGAATACCTCTTTAGCTAGTTTGGGTCAGGTGTCCTGTCTCTGCTTCCTTCTGGCTTCCCCTCCTCCCTAGCAGAGCATGAGACTCAGAAAGTCCTTGGTCAGCCTAATAATCTAAGCAGTAACTAAAAACATAGGTGTTATCAGCGCTGTTCCCAGGCTTAAAGACAAAAACACAGCACTGCACCAGCTACTAAGAAGCAGAAAAAAAATTACTGCAACTGCTGAACCCAGGACAGATATACAAAGTCATCATGCCGTCGCTAAGGAGTTTTCAATCTACTTTCAGTTTGGTATAAAGTAGCCTCACATTAAATTAAATATATATCCTTACTATCACATTAATGAGGAATTTTGTGCTGTTGCATTGAATGTTTTAATAACTTTCATGCCGTAAACACTGCAATGAACATTATAGCAAACTTATCCATTTTAATTAGCCATGCTATAAATTATGTGAGTGACACTACACAGCTACTTAGCAGTAAGTAAAATGCCACTTTTGTATTCGCATGCAAATAACTGTAGGTGAAAATTTAGGAAATGTTGATAAAGGAGAATATAATTACTGCTATTAACATTCCACCTTAAAAACAATAGAGGACTGAGTTATACCTGTTAAAATAGAATGCTCCTTTGAAGACAAAACCCAAAAGATTCTTTTCATATGGTTGTTTTAATCTAGTTTATTGTATGTCTAATGAATGCACAGTACAAACCAGTATGGAAGACAAAGCAAAAGAGAAGAAAGAAAAATATTTTAATTTTTCTGATGATTCCATGGAATGAAGTCTAACTTACTGTAATACAAATTTTGATTCGTCTGTATTTGACACAAGATGAGGATGAGAGACAACAGCCTTTTATTTAAGTTTTGCTTTTTTGTTGACATATTTGATTTGGTAATTGTGTAAGCTTCAGAATCGATATGGAGCAAACTTCTGTAACCAGGAAATATTCTGTTAATTAATTTTGCAGTGAAAAATATGCTTAGATTAAAAAGTGTACATATTCATAAGGTCAAAATATTAAAATATATTTTTAAAATAGTTTATTCTTTTTAGGGGGTCTGTTTCGTCAAATCTTATTTGAATACATTTAAACAGAATATCATAAAATGGTCCAATTTTCATGAAACTATTTTGTTTTATGCTTAATTTGATCAAAAAATATTAAAGTTGTCAGCAATTTCAAGGATTTTGTACATCTCTGTTCATATATTAACATCCCCAAGCTTTTACTGATGCTTAGGTAAAAACATGGGATTGCCTGCATCAATGTCACACCAGTGAGATTTATTAAAAACAGCCATCATACTTGTGGGTGAGATATTGACAAATGTTATGAAATGTTAAATAATTATTTTCCTCATGCATTGGCTGGGAAAAAAATACTGTTAAAGGTGTCAATTAGTTTGTTGGGGTTTTTTTTTAAATTGTAATGCGTTTAATTTCCATTGATCACATAATTCGCATGGTAATTAATTATAAGTCATGGGATGAATTAATCCTATGTGCTCAGAAGAATAAAAAAAAAAAAAAAAAAACCAAAAACATTGGTAGCATGTCCTATTTACAGTGTCCTTTTCTGGTTCTTTCTGTAGTGTGTCCATATGAGAGACACATGTAATCTAATTTTCCCCTCCTTTCGCTTCCCCAGAAAACAAAATTAGGATGAAGCCGCAGTTTGTTCCAAAGCATGATAAACTCATCTATATCTGGGAAGTCCTAATGGCTCCTCACCATACCAACAATGCCGTCATGACCCACATGCTATTTATAATCCAGCACTTCCGCCCGTAACTTGCCAAGTTTTCTCCATCACATCAAATCACAAAAGTACACTCAGATATTTCTCTTGCTGTGTAAATAGCAAGGATGGATTCAGCTCTGCTGCACATAGAGCACTGTGTACTACTAATGCATTTCACTCATCTCTTAGCATATATGCTGAACCAGTCTTATTAGTATGGGTCCACTCTCAGTTATTGGTCATAAGGTTATGCCCAGTCACTAAATTAAATGTGATCTGTAACTATTGCCGAGTACTTAAGGTGCTCTCTCTGAAATATTTTTTTTAAAATACAGTAACTCAGTTGGTTTTCAACTGCCCTGTGCTTATTTAGAGGTCCTCAAAACCTAACAGCAAATTGTCATTACTGATTAAGCATAGAAGAAGAAAATCTGTGCATAGCAGTTCCAAATGGAAGCACCTCAAGTAGAATGATATGAGAGCTGCTGGGAGCTCTTGCAGCAGTGACTGATCTGGTTAAGATGGATCTCCTTTGTGCACACCAAGCTGTCAGCAATAGCTTGTCTCTTTTTCGGCTGATTTCAAAAGCATCATCAAAAGAAAATTAGGTAAAATGAAAGCTGATGCTTTTCCTTTCTAAATTCCACACATGATACAGAACTTCGCGTGGTCTGGCAAACGAATGCACAGCAAAGAACTTGCAGGTAAAATTCAAGCGAGCATACTGACTTCTAGCTGGGGAGCAGGGTTAGCACTTACAGTATCTGTAGTGACAAAACAGGGTTGCCTATGGCCCACAGAAATAGGGGAGGGAGTAGCTCAGGTAGGGCTACAGCAGTCCCTGGAGAAGTGAATGATGATCGAGTAAAAACAAATGCAGGAAATAGAGTCAAATATTTGCTTTTGAGGACAGTGGCAATGACAATGTCCTGGTGGATCAGTGAACTCCCAATCCAAGTATCTGTGGCAGTGGCAGAAGGCCTTATCTTAGGTTTTGACATATAAAAGCTAAGTTTGTTGAAGAATTCATCTGAAAATTATTTCTCTTAGCTGTTCCTTCAGGTTCCTTCATTTTGGTAGAATTCAAAAGCTATGGGAGTGGGCAAGAAAAACAAAGTAAATAATCTGGTCCATAATGCTTATTTGCTGACGTCTTTCTTTGCTAAGAAGTGGTATAAACAGAAACACTGAGAAGTGTGTTGCAGCAGTATGCTATCAAACTTCATTGTGGATTCAAATGAAATGGAAAAAAATCAGAATAAATTCTACTTGTAAACTTCCTGTAAAAAACAGATGAGATGCCATCCAAAAAACTATTATTTCCATGTTCTTTCTTTTCTACAGAAATGGAAAGGGATCATTAGTAATATATATAACCCAGAAAGCAAGGGACTGCTAGACACCTCTACAAATTGCACATAATAAATCAGTGAACAAAACCCATGAAAACTCCACTGTTTAAAATATTTTTTTAAACCCCTACCCCTGCTATGACAGATGTAGCTGGGTAGCTGGGTGGTCTAGTTTAAAAAAATACCCCAAACAAATGAAAAAGTTTTTTTCCAAGGAGTAGAGGCCTCTCATTATTTCAGAACTCAGATTCGAGGCTTGAAGAAGCAGCAATAGGGGTATTCTTCTCTGTAAGATTCAGTCTTCTGTGACAATTTTTTGACAAACTGTAACAGGATAACAAGGTATGCAGAGCTGACACAGAAGGATGATAATGCACTTGAGATTGCCTTTTGAGTAATTATGTGATCCCAATTAAATTATTCTAGTTTAGAATATCTTAAAAGGCAGGTCAAAATTTGGTATTCATTGTCCATCTTTCTCTAGGAGTTGAAGTCGTGCTCAGCGCACTACACAATTGTCATGAAAGTAATGATTAGAGCCTAATTGTCAGGATTCATTACTGAACTTCCTTTGCAGCACTCACAGCTTAGGTTGCTCCTCAGTTTTTCTTGCATTTAAATGCATGAGGTTCTGATAATTAATGCCATTTAGGATATACATATAAAGGTACTGTCATCCCAGAGATAACTTCAATCCTAATTAAGCATTTGCAGTATTTCTGGAAAAAGGGTTTATTCTTGTTCTTTTAATAACTTATAAGTCTGGACTCTATAAAGTCAAATACACCTTCTGATCATGATAAGAATGTAGATGCCATTTGGGAAAAGATATCCTTTGGTTAAAAGTGAATTGCTTTGCCAATTTTGTCTCAGAAGAGTTTTTGCACTAGTATTCAGAATTAATCTTTCAAAGAAGCACATTTCATCATGCAGGCATTTTTGATTACTTTTCTGCGCAAAGTACATAGATTATTTGTCCTAAAGAACTGCAACTGACAGTAAAGAGACTGTTTAACTTACTTTTAAAAAAAATGATTAAAATTCAAAGTATTGTGGCATCTTGAATGCTCTCTCTTTTTAGTGAGACAGCAAATTACTTGCTTTTGAATATATGCATAAATGCTAGGTAATTATTTTGATCAATGAAAAATAACTAATTCAGGTCTGCTAGAAATGTAGGCCAGAAATGGTCTGTCAATTTGTTTTCGTAATTAACTGTACCCTCCTATGGCCCTCTGTTCTTGCTTCTGCAGCCCAAAAATATCCTTGTATTTAGTATCAGTTATATAGTTTGTCATTCTAGTAGAACAAATCTGTCCATCTAACAGCAGTGCAGTTTCAGAGAAACAGCAGTGCATCAGAGAACGAGATGGCACCCAGCTATTCAATAGCAGATTGCAGGCAGCTCCCACTAGGCATGCATTGTCAAATCGGTCAAGACTCACAATTATTGCTTCACTTAAACAATGTCTTTCTATGATCTGAATTCAAAATAACAAAAGCTTAATCAGACTGCCTGTAAACATGATGGTGAACAATGTTTACCTCTCAGAAAACCCTCAAATCACACCCAACCTAACAAGAGAAAAGTGTGAAAGAACTGACAGAAAAGCTGTGAGGGGCAATCAAAGGGTATGATTCTATGATTCTATTCTAGTATTTGTTAAAATTTGCATTAAATAACAACTTCATGAGGCTTTTTTATAGATTCTTTCTCAAATACAAATTGTTGCAAAACTGTTTGTTCACTGTAGAAAACTACTGGGAAACAATATCTGACTTATTGGCTGTCATGGCTAATGCCTTCTTCCGGAAGGAAGGGCTGCAGATGCATTTTGTGAATAACATTGTAAAACTGACTATTTAAAATACTAGCTTCTAGTCAAATAGATTTCAGCAATATCTTTTGTGTATGTATAATCTTACATTAAAAACATAATTTGGCAATGTGCTATATTGTATAAGCAATAACAATGCACAGTGGTTCACACCTCTTAAAAAGCTTTCAGGATTCCAAGTATCCCATTAGAGTAAACAAAATAATCACAAAAGTGTTTAACCAAAACCTTCCTTGATTATTTGGGCTGCACAACTGGAAGCTTATATTAGACTCAAAAACAGTGAGGGGAAAAGGCTCCAGGGGCTCAAGATACGGCTTGAGGCAACCCTTGATAATGAATTACTACTATTCATTTTGCAACTCATGAGTTAAAATGCAGAGGTGAAGGCAAGGGCATCTTCTAACTCCAAAGATGGTAACAGTTGGAAAGGCAAGTTTGGTAAAATATTGTTGTTTCCTTAAATAAATTTTCAATTCCATTACAGACAAATAAAATCCATCTTTTTAGTAGCAGATCCAGTGTGTGCAGCTGGAATTTTGTGATGGAAGGAATATGGTATAACATTTGAGTTGATACAAGATTGGCCTTTCCCCAAGAGAAAATTATAGATTTTTCTACCAATCACAATGTAACACACAGTTTGCCAGGCTTAAAGTGCTTAGCAATACTCTTGGCAAAGGCTGATATATAATCATATGTCAATTACACTACTGCTGTGTGTGGGAAAAAGAATTCATTTTGACTACATTAAAATCTGAGATCCTTAATCCAGGCTTTGATAACTTTGCTCTAGAAGAATATTTTTTTTTTCTTTTTTGCAAGGTAAGACAGTGATTTCAAGCTTTTCAGATTATTCCTGTCGAGCTTTACCTGAAGTAAAAATTAAAAGTGAGGGGAATATGTTGCCATTTAAGTTACAATAAAGCAAACCACTAGAGGCATAATTTGAATTTTCTTTCAACAGGAAAATACATTAGTTTTAGGCCTAGCCTGGCCCAAAAAAGGAAATCTGAGATCATCCAAAGCTTAAGGGAAAAATGCTGTTGTGCAAAGTATCACATCACTATTAAAAGAAAGTTTATTTCAAGAACAAAAAGAAAGTCTATTTCAAGAACAAAACAAGTTAGTGCCAGAAACAGAGCTTTGGTCCTCTTAGAATTAAATAATATTTCCTTAATGTCATTTATGTCTTTTGATAGCTGTGGAAAACTGTGGTTTCCTGATTTTGTGCCTACATATGTGACCATCATCCTGTACTCATCTCCAATAAACTAAACTTGTTTCTACTTTATGTTTGAGTTTTATGGAGTTGAAGAGATTGTGATTCAGCCATGGTGGTTGCTTGTTAAACTTCTGATCTTTCTGCACTGAAAAATGTTAATGTGTCCTCAATATATAATGTGGTTTAAGCCGTAACTCAAGCAGTTTGCTCACTCCCCTGTCTTTCTTCCCCCCCACTCTGGGGGGGATGGGGGGGATGGGGAGAAGAATCGAAAGAATGTAACTCCCACAGGCTGAGATAAGAACAGTTCAGTAACTAAGGTATAACACAAACCACTGCTGCTACCATCAATAATAATAATGACAAGGGAAATACAATGAAAGAATACAATTGCCCACCACCTGATACCAAGCCCAACCCAGCAGTGCACCCCACCCTTCTGGGTCTCTGCCTTTCGTTTTTACATCCTGGGCATGACGTGCTGTGGTATGGAATGCCTCTTTGGTCAGTTTGGGTCAGGTATCCTGTCTCTGCTTCCTCCTGGCTTCCCCTCCTCCCTGGCAGAGCATGAGGCTCAGAAAGTCCTTGGTCAGACCAAACATTTTAGCAGTAACTAAAAACATAGGTGTTATCAGCGCTATTCCCAGGCCGAAAGTCAAAAACACAGCACTGCACCAGCTACTAAGAAGGAGAAAAATGACTGGTACTGCTGAACCCAGAACAAATGGCATTAAGGAATTCTGAGCTTTCTTGAGCCTCCTTTTTTTCTTTTTTTTTTTTTTTTTTAGATTTGCTATTTATAATCTAATACACCAATCCTTTGAGTTTTAAATTTGCTTTCTTTAAGTTGATGTTTCTGTTGTGATGCCCTTTCTCTTTTATTTTTTTGAGAATCATGAGGTATTATGAGTCCATGGTCAGAGTGATCTAATTCATTTCAGCGATCAAACTTCATGTCCCTCCCTTCTGCAATAAAAATCAATGACTTCAAGCACTGTCAGACATTTTGTGCTTTGCTGCATTCTTCATTTCCTAGCTGCCCAAGCATGTCAAATTCCCTCTTACCACCAAATCATGTATTTCTTCAATTGCTGTGAGGTATCATCTTAATCTGGAAGATTCTTCCCTTCACGTAATTCTCCATTTTAGTATAAATGCATAACTTTTTTCTATTCTACTAACAAAATGAGAATTCAGTGTTACTTTTGTTTTTTGGTTTGCTTTTTTTTTTTTTGGCACACACAAACAGTAAATCAATAGGTAATTAGGTTATCAAAAGATTTTAAGTAAACTGCAAATAGAAGCCTCAAATCTTTGTCATATAGCTGGAAATTAAAAAGTGTATGTTGGGACAAAATTTCTTGATTACTCAGTACACTGAAATAGAATGTAAATAGTCTATTTCATTTTAATCTTGCAGTCTTTGCAAAAATGCTACTTTAAATCCTAGAATTTTACTTGCTTGAACATTATCTCATGTAGTGCTACGTTCCACTGACTATTTCAGTGTGTATAAAGTAGAAACTCTAATTTTAAATGTGTTGCATTTTAATTTTGAATATTTGAATGGCCTCTTCTCCTTATGGTACTGAAAACAGTTAATAGAATTTATATCATTCATGACTTTATATATCACACCATGTAAAGTTTTGCTTTTCATCCCACACTAAATAGGATTTGTCTATGGAATTTATTAAAATAAAAGCTTCTGCTGTTTGGGCCTCCAGACATATTTTTGCAGTACCTTCCTGAACTTTTCAGTTCTATTTATTTGTAAGATTAATTGAAATAAAACATGTTTTGTAATCCAGACTTGCTGCATTTTAGAAGAGGTCATCCTACTAGTTGCACAATGTTTCTGAATGTTAGTTTGAGGTGTGCTATTTTGGAAAATTGTGATAGTTGTGCTTTTAAATGAGAACTTCATAACAAAAAGCCTTTTTTTTTTTTTTGACAGTTACTTAATGAACTGACTTGTAAGGCTAAATCCCATTGCAAATCAATGAGACTAGGTATTATTGAAACTGCTGCCTCAGATACTTCTCTCCTTGCAAGGTGAATATAATCTAGCATCTTTTGTCATGGACTAATAAACTTATTTTCACTACTAGTATGTTAATTTCGACCTTCTTTTTACTATTAGCCCATATCTTTTCATAGGAAGGAAAATTTAGGATTTTTAGAAAAACAGAAGCTAGGGTACTGGACTTCAGATCAGGAGACTGAAGTCCAAATGACAGATGTAACTTGAAGAAGGAAAATATATTTCAGACTGCATTTATTTTATGTGCCTCTTTCTCTAAATGGCTTAAAACATCCCTACTTGCCCTTGGGTCTATTCTTTCCAACATAGGATATGGTTGGTCCCTTCACCTGAACCTTATTTGTCTCCCCCTAACTGTGAAGAATGATCTGTTCCTTCCTTTTCTGTCAATCTTGAAGAGACAGCCTTTTTGAATTCTCACCTGCATTCTCAGGTCTTGCCATGCTGTGACCATACAGGACTATTTACCTGGAGGACCTGCAGGAGACTCATGCATATCTGAACAAACACATCGATGTGCTGATTCCAGGCTCTATGGTCTGTCATGATGTTTACAGTTGAACTCAATGGTCTTAAAGGTCTTTTCAAACCTAAATGATTCTATAATTCTATCTATCTGCACAGACAATGCATTGGTGCTAGCTTAAGGATCATTTTATGATCTACTTCTATGTGAGTGTTTAAGCTATTGGTAGACCTCACATAACTCCAAGAAATTGGTTGAATATTACCCTTCACAACTTAGTGCAATTTATTTTAGTTGTGTTTAGCTGCAATAGTCTTCCCCACAAAACATTTAAGCTTGATGATTGAAGTCCCTGAAAGAATTCCCCTAGTGAAAATTAACTAATTTTAGGATAATATACTGGAAAATTAAGACCATATATTTGCTCTTATCTAATTATTTGTTACAGTCTGTCTTTTAAATGAGAATAAGGGACTAAAAAGACCTCGAGTTTAGTCTCGTCTACTGCTGACATCCTTTTGTTTATGTAGGTAAATTCCTTTCTGAAGCTTTCTTCAAATGTGTATGTTAGCTACCTCCCAAGAATAAGTTAAATGTATAATAATAGACAGCAAGCAACATTCAAGTATGAATAAAAGGAATAGAAAAAACATATTAAGCAATCCCTCCCTTTACACACGAGCACAAACACACAACGTGCACTAAAAACCTTGGGTTTTCCTTACAAGTTAGCCCCCTGGACTCTCCAGGACACTTTCCCTGATGAATGTGTGTATATATTTCCCCTAGGCACATTGTTAAAATATAATAAAAATAATCATTATTTGGATTTAAGTAGCTCACAAAAGCTGTTTATTGTTTAATATTCTGTCATCATTAATTTTAGCCTTCATTTAATTTTATACCATGCGGTTATATTAGAAAAATATTTGAATGAAGTCATCTTTTAAAAATTAATTTCATTTTCCTAGCTGAAACAAACCATGTGCATGGACATGCTGAGAAAATGAAAGGAAAAATTCACATATTTAATTTTATAAATCAAAATTATTCAAATGATTAAGCTTTGTTGAGTTCAAGTAAAAAGCTTATTTGACATGCCCCTAGTCAATTTGTAGAACTGTTATCTCAGGAAAATAACTATGATTCAGACTGCCTTATTGCACATAGAAGCAAGCATAGGAAGCCTCACTGGAGGGAAAGGGAGAAAGGGAGAGAGAAAGAAAGCCCTCCACTCTTTCTCATTTCACAGGATTTAATTCTTCCAAGGTGGGTGGTTGCCAGGGAACAGTAAATACAACTGAAGAAATGGTTTTATTTGGCATGAATCCCATGAGCAGGGTGAGGAAACAGAACCGTGCAACGGCTAAGCTGAGGATCAATTCAAGAAATCCACATTTGTTCAGGTGGTTACTGAGCAAGCTACACAATATTTTTGCACCCTTTCCTAACCTGTGTCCATTCCCTGAAAAAAGGAAGATGAGTGTAGTGCTGGCAGCAATATGGGCTTTGTGCACAGCTTTACTGGGGTGAAGCCTGGCTCCCAGGGAGAACTTCTATTGTTCTCACGCTCATCTGGTACCAAGGTGATCCCACAGCCCTGGCTCTGCTCCCACATCTCGGAGTCCTCTCCTTCCTATCCTGCTCTTACCTCCCCCCTCATCTCTTCCTCCTTCTATCCTGCTTAAAACCATGGAATTAACATCGCATTTGCTTCCAGCTCTGCTTACACAACATTCATTTCCCATGCATGTTTTTCATCCAGACTGAAATCTGCTAGATGCAAAGCCCATATCCTCCTTGGTATTTGTTTTTTTGTCTAGTACAATCAGGCACTATTCTTGTTTGTTTCCATGCATCATCACTGCAATAAATGCAAATAATAATAGTATGCACAAATTGTCCATGATTAACTGTATCTGGGGTGAGATTATCAGTTCTCTGGGATACACCCCTCCCGTAAGAAGTCTGTAATCTTATCATAATATTAAATCTTCAAAATGATTCAGAAATGTTGAAGTAGGGGAAGCAAAAATCTGCAACTCTTTAGTAACTGCTCTGACATTTTCATGAAAAGATACTTTTCAAAATACATTTTAATTGAAAAATTTTATTACAAATCTTGCAGCTATCCTACCCTGATAATTACATGTGCATTTAATTTGGAAGTGTGCTGGAGAGCAGAATTAGTGCAATTAACTTCACTGTAAAAACAAGTATCTGCGTAAAGACTTATAATTTAAGACCACATTCAAAAATATCCCACTTTTGTTATTATCTCTTCGTTTTTTAAAATGATAACTGGTGAGAAATTTTTGTGTCATGGCTCATATTTCAGATTTGTCTTTGTTGCAATGCTGTAGAAACATAATATTCTAGGAAAGATGCTTTCAGCTGGGTAAAAGGATATGTCTATCTATGCACCTAAAGTTACAACTCCTGTTGCTCCTAGAGTTACCATATTTTATTCAAATATGGTCAAAAGTTTTGTTTGTAACTGAGTGGGGGTAATATGCTTTATCTATTCAACATGCAATTCATACAGATTTGAGAACAGTAGGATATTCTTGACCTTAAATTATTTAATCTCAGAAAAATCAGATTTAAGGACTAGTAAAAGAGAAAAATTCTCTCCAGTAAAAAAAGAAAAGCTATATTACTCCTATAAGAAATCAAGTTTTTCAGAGAAATTGGAAATTCGAAAGTATAAATATATTTTGCACTGTGTAAACAACATCTACATCAGTTTTAACATTAATGCATGCCCTCTTTTACTGCATACATTTTGCAGACTCTAAGACTTGGAATGAAAAATCAAATCATAAAATCTAGTCATTACTTATACAACCCAGGCCCATCAGAAAAGGAGGGAAAAAGCTTAACTGCTCATGAACTCTGGATGAAAAACTGGATGGATCTCTTTGGTGGCTTACGGACCTGAAAAAGACACCATTTCATTGAAGTGGCTCCTGCCTTGCTGCCACAAGAGAATGTGCTATGGAAATCCAGCATATGCTTATCCTGAGTACTGTGGATGTCCACCAAAATGAAGAGATGTCATATATGTACAATTTATTCCAGGAGACTTTCCTCATGTCAGCATATATATTGTCAAAAGCACAATGACCAGAAATCAAAATTTCCTGAATTGCAACCCTGTATTACTTCTCTCAAATCCCATTTCCATAACTGTTTACCATCTTTACGGTAAGATTTACCATAGGGAACTACTATCAAGGTAGGTCATACTTCAAGCCTAACAATTTCAACAGTGTCCTTAGAGTACATTTCTTTTTTCAAAGGATCAGTGCGAGCAACTGCTACTTCTTATCATGTAAGAACACTTGTTGATCTTACTACAACCAACTTCTTCGTTGCATTACTTACTGAGAATGTGGTGACAAGGCATAGCTGTCAGGAAACCATACCCCCTACAAATATTTGACTTTAGCAAGGTACTAGTTCCTACTATTTCCATACTACATCTATATTAAATAAATATGCATATTCCCACGCACACTCAGTAGATAAAACTATTCTTTATACAATTAAAAAAAAAAAACGGAAAAGTTGTTAAAGTTTCATTATGTGTATACACAGTTTCACAAAATAAATCTTTACAGTGTTTTGTTATTGTTGCTTTTGTTGTTCTTATTGTAATGAAATATTACTTTGAATAAAATAAAACCCCTGAGAAAATTGTATTTTAAGTGTACGTAATTGTCTTTTAAGTGTATATACACAAATGCCTCGGATGATGAAGGCAAGAACTTAAAATAATGCTTTCACTGTTCCAGGGATAGGAACTTAAAATAGTTCAATTATTTTAGATATCTATCGAAAATTAAGAAGTAAAATTTGTTACCTTTAAATGAACACTTGACACAAAATTACAGAAGAAAATAACAGGTCTCTGGACTAAATATAAATACCCAGATAGACATATTTGCACCTATTCCAGAACATCCGTAAAAGCAGCAGCAAATGTGTAATCTTAGCTTACAGAAACATAACTAGTAAGGAAATAGGGGTCCATTTACGACCAAATTTTCTCCTTATTATAGGGTTAGCAACTTATGATACTGCAGTGTAGTGTGTAGCGAAAGCAGAGAAATCACAAAATAACAAGACTGCTAGAAAAAATTTGGGGGACAGAGTGGGCAAAAGAGAAAGTCTTGATGCTCTGCAAGCACAGATCAGTGAGAGCCAAAACATTTGTTACCAACCCCGTTTTAGTCACAAATCGAAAACATAGCATCATACAGGTTTCTATGAAGGAAGTTAACTCCATACCAGAAACAGCAAGTACAACTTGCTACAAATGATACTTCATCACTTATATTGCAAAATTAGCAAAAAGATTAGCAATTAGCAAAAGGGATTGTTACATATGTCCATCGATGCAACAGAGGTTGCAAGAAAGGAAGGCCAAAGCAAGACACTCCTAGTCCCTGAACATCTGCAAGGAAGTTCTTGGCAAGACCTGAAGGCCCCATCACCTGCAAAGGAGGAGGTCATGTGAAAGAAGTACTTTCACACATGGCAGTTGCTTGGATGAGAGAATTGCACTAGTCTATTTGAATGGGAAATGTAGCGCTAACATCACCTGATCTTAACTGCAATCTTTAAGTCAGGCTGTCAAGGACCCTCTGTAGTCACTGAAGAGTATAACATATTCCCTTAGGGAATTCAGCCAACTACTTTACAGAGTTGTCTTAGAATGGGATGAATCATCCACTTTAGGTACTTACTGCTCTCCAGGTATTGATGCAGCTGTCTAAATGCCAAAATACAGTATCAGAAAGAGAAACTGCAACTATCACTAACTGAATAACTATCCTGAAATGAGGGTACAGCTCCAAAATACAACATTTTCTAAATCTGCCCAATTTAATCACAGTTCATAACTGATTAGGGTTTATTTCCTGTTACCGGCTAACTATAATGTTTGTTCTCCTAAGGGGAAATAAAACCCAAACAAGAAAAACCCCAAACTGAAACCATGATTAAGAAAGATATATAAATGACACACCAGAATACAATTGGACTTTTCCAACTGTAACATAAATTTTGTCTGCCATTTTCTGTCACTTGAATGTGGTTTTGCAACACTAACAAAATGTAGACCAGACCTTCATGTAAAGTGAATTTACTTCAAAAAAGCTGAATTAAGAAATTGTACAAAATGAACTGTTATCAAACCTAGGAGAAAAATAATTATTTTTGGCTTATTACCCAAGACTTAACATATCTAAATATTGAGCTAAGATTATTAAAAATTAATTAACTCATTTTACTTAGGTTGCATAAAGAAATAGATAACAAAACTACTTTGGTGTTTCTTATGAGATTCCTTTACTCCAAATTCTCCAGGGACTTTATTGCCACGGATTAGTATGCCGCAATACTGACAGAAAAATAATTAGTTCATATAAAATACAAGCAATTCCTGATAAATACAATCACTGGCTATAACAAAATATATGGTACAATCATTGAAGGTGAGCTGGCAAGCAAAAATAGTAAAGTTTCATCCACTTAAGTGACACATACACACATGGGCCTGGTGAAGAAAGCTATTTGAGCATACAACTGAGACACACTGTTCTTTCCTCAGGCTTAGATTTTTTGTTTACACTGCATCAAATCCTTGTTCTGCTTGGAGTTGTATTAAAGACCATAACAGTATTACACGGTTATAAAAATAATTTGAATTATTTTAAAGGAACTGGTATACAGCTGGGATTAAAAGGGGATGGAGAACAATTACTAAAAATGTATGAATATTACCTCAGTAACCACTCCTTAAAATCATGGGCAATTTTAACCTGGCTCCAGTCTCTTTTCTTGATTTGAGATAGTATGGAAAGGCTCATAGGAGTATACATTGAAAGGATTCTGGCCCTTGCACCAAGGCTAAATGGAAGCATAACTTTTGCAGCCAGCCTTTACAACAGGAGTGTACCCACCTGTAAGCTGTGAGGCAGGAACCATGCAGGTTTCCCTTCTAGAGTCTCCCTTGCCCTTCCTTTTAGTCTTGAACTAGGTGTGCCAATAGAAATGACAGGCTATGGGCAAGGTTTTTTCCACCAGTTCTGTTTCTTATGTCAACAATTTTAATAGCATACTTCTTGATGACTAACCTGGGCTGTTTTTCTGGTAATTTCTTGATTTGGAAAAAAATGAACAATTCATCTCCAGAATAACAGCTAATAAAGTAGCATTAAAGAAGGGATAACACCATTTTTATAAATCTGAGCTGTTTTTTTTCATATGATAGTGACAACACAGAAGTGCTTTACTGCTTGCAAAACATAAAAATAAATCACAGAATTATGTTATTTTGTCTTGAGTGAGAGATTGTTCATTTTATTATGTTTTCATTATTATGTACTACTGTTAATACCTAACTATAAAAATAGTCCGTAGTTGCTAAAGTAAGAGACAATGAGGAAAATACACAAAATATAATATATAATGTTTATGTAATATTTTCCACTGTGGTTCTAAAAGTGTTACATGGTGTGTGAAAATCTGCAAAAATTGCAGACAATGTGTAAATGGTCTAACAAATCCCAAACCTTCCATTTTACAGACTATCAATTGTCAAATGTGCGGGGTGAAACATAAGCTCTGCAAGACAGTAATTCCATTGTAGAGGTTTTAGGGAACTGTGACATTATCACCTGTCTTCTTTTTTTGCTTCGAGTACTTGTATAGAAACTCAAAGCCTTTTCAAAAATGCAACCTTTAGGAAAACAGTTTTCCAGAAAGTGGTTAGTATTATATCTAAAATTAATATTTCTTTTCTATGCAAATACTCAAGCAATGCTTTTATAATGAGTGTAGACGATAAAATACTTAAAAAATATGTGACTGAGAAAATACACAAGCCTCATCAGACTCCCAGAGAAACTGTTCAGTAACTAATAAAATAAAAATCAGTCTTCTCCGTCTTGAAATTTATAGTCCACTGCTTCTGCTGTCTTTGAAGATAGCATCCTCAAGGATCAACATATTTCCACGCAATGTTGGCAGTTGTCTGAGAATGGCTATACTTAACTCTCAAGACAAGGATCCATCCCATTTGAGCTCAAATGTTTCCAGGCACTTCTCACTGCCTGGAAAACCTGAACAGAATTTAGGATTTTAATGGCTGTCAGATGACAGTGACAGGTTGGGCAGAAAAGGCATTCGGAGCAGCCCTGCAGAGAAGGACTTGGACGTGTTGGTTGATCAGAAACCTAAAATGAGCCAGCTTCAGTGTGCGCTCGCAGCCTAGAAAGTGTGACCAGCAGGACGGGAGCAAGTCCATGAAGATGATTAGGGGGCTGGAGCAACTCCTCATATGAAGACAGGCTGAGAAAGTTGGGTCTGTTCAGCCTGGAGAAGAGAAGGCCGCCCGAAGACCTCATAGCTGCCTTCCAGAATCTGAAGGGAGACTATAACGATGCTGGAGAATGTAGTGACAGGACAAAGGGGAATGGGTTTGAACTTAAACGGGAAGTTCAGGTTAGATATAAGGAAGAAGTTCTTTACTGTGAGGGTGGTGAGGCACTGGAATAGGTTGCTCAAAGAATTTGTGAATGCTCCATTCCTGGCAGTGTTCAAGGCCAACTTGGATGGAGTCTTGGATGACATGGTTTAATGCAGTGTCAGTGCCCATGGCAGGGTGGCTGGAACTAGATGATCTTAAGGTCCTTTCCAACCCTAACTATTCTATGATTTTATGCTTATAAAGTTTTTGATACAGCAATGTTATGTATCTCAGATACATGAAACAGAAGTCATAGACTAGGATACAAAAATGTATTAAGGAAATAAAGATATGGAATGTTTTGATTAGTTGAGGGATTTCTGTGAAATGTCATTTCAGTTGTTAAAAATGAGACTCCACTTTGAAAGTTGATCAGAAGGATGATAACTTCTTTGTTTTACAAATTACATATCTGTGGAATACATATATTAACCCTTCTTCACTTCCTGTGAGTTCTAGGAGTCTTCAGTGCTTAGAAAACATTAAGACTCTTGGGTAATTAGTAAGACAGAAGTGTAAAGCATTTTTCCTAACCAGAATAATGTGACAAATGAACTACTCTTCAGAGTATTTTAACAATTTCAGTGAACTGCAACAGGAGGTGAAGCGACACCCCGTTTTCCAACCTGTATATCTCACGGATAGACGCCAGCATGATTTATTACAAGAGCTTGAACTGAGCCTACAGCAAAGGAGCAGCAGTTTCAGATCACTAGAGAGGGCTGGGCTGGGCTAACAATTTTGCTAAAGTCGATCACTCTTACGCAAAGCATCTGTCAGGACTCTGCTATGAGACATTTACAAATCGCAGATCATGACAAGTACAGAATGTTCTGTGCTTCTACTTCTGTGTTTTGCCTGGTTGAAGTTAGCAGCAAGATGATTTGTATTCAGTACTCTCGTTTTTCACTATGTTACACTATTTTGCTTGAAGTGCAGTTCAAAATTTCTTAGCACAGCATAGCTAAATTAATTCAAGTTCTTCCCTGATTTTGCTAATACAAATGTACTATAGGAGGGACCACTGGGAACAAACACACTGCACTTGTTTAATGGTGCAGGTACAAGTTTTTGTCTCTGTCACCTTTGCCCCGCAAACCGGTATCAGTGTATCTACTGAAGCCAAACTCTGCAATGGAGCTGCCTTCATAGCTTGGAGGGGGGGGTAGCATACCACAGGGTACCAGTTAGTTAGCGTCTCACTAAAAAAATACCATTGCTTTGACATCTGTATTTGGCAAATCCTCTCTCTTCTTTTTCTTTTAGCAATTTCTGAATGTGATAAAATATAATTACACATAACAATGTATAGGACTATTACTTTATGATGGTTGTCAAAATTGCATTTAGAAAATCGTATGGGCTGCTTATATGAATGCACTTCCATTGCTGCCCCAGTGAATTTGGCACTAAATTTTGCTGGTGATGCTTTAATTGAAAATCAGAAGATTAGGTACCAAAATATAAGAGCTTATATGACCCCCAAGTGTTTTTAAACGAAAGATGGTGAGCAGGCCAGGATTTTCATGATCAAAGTTAAAAAAAGCATCATAACTAAGACATTTAAACTGTGCTCTACTTCTAGTATTTTACCAATAGCAGGCAAAATTTTCTTTTTTTTTCTGCTTAATTGAATGAAAAAACAGTAGAAAGAAACTTGGTAGGACACTTATACTATCATTCAAAATGTTGGTACATATTTTGTAATGCAATGTAGCATACATTTGGTATGATAAATGAGAGATAAATACCTAAAATAACATAGACTGTATCATGCTGGATATCATATTTTTGATGCAAGGAATCAGAATGTTTTATCAATTACTAAAGCCACAAAACCAGATTATGTTTCATAAAAGCATAAGTTTACCCTAGAACGAGTATGAAAAGGACAGTTAATTTTTACTAATCTTATACTGGCAGGTAAGAAAGACTCAGAAAACTGGGTACTAGAGAGTTTTAAATTACTGATGGATTCATAAATAGGTGTAAAAAAGTAAACAAATCTGAACTTGGTTGAATTACAGAATGCAGAACATAGTTACTTCAGTGTGGAAGATAGCACCTATACCCATTCTGACTTTGTAAAGAATGGGAAAAGATGACAATTGTTAGTACTTATGCAGCACTTTGTTGAACACGAATATGCTCACTGCCTGGAAGTGTCTTTTCAGTTTAACCTCAAGATGTCAAAATCTCTCTCTTTCTCAAGTCTCCTGATCACCTCTTTTCCCAGTGAAGCCTGTATGTAACAGAAGAAAGGAGAGTTTTACTCTGCAGCAGAATGTGTCTAAGAATAAATATTCTGATTGCAAAAGCTTAGTTATTGGCTCCCTTACACTGATTTTATAGTCCCATGTTATGTTCAACAGTGATCTTTGTGCCACTAAGTGCAAGAACTTTGAAATTTAAAATATATATAGTTGCCAAAATTAAGCTTATGGATGGAATACAGTACATATCTTGCCCAAGAGCTGACGAAGAAAAGCTGAAGGTTTTGATGGGTTTGTGCTCTAATTGGCAAAGGCACAAAGTATGCACTCCAAACTCAAGAACTGCTTGCTGATTTCGACTAGGACATCCTGTTAGCTCAACACAATTACCTAACTAAACTTCTTCCAGTGTAGCCAATATTCTTCTCAAACTTAGACACAGGCAAAACAAGGCTGACAGCCAATAGTGCTGTTCAAGGGCTTTGGTTTTGTCCTTAGTAATGAGACTAGTTCTGTTCAATCTTTAATACACAAGTTACATTACAGTTAATCTTTTGGAATGATGGATTAAAAGCATAAGAACTACAAGACCTGTGTTCTCCGGGGTTGTCCCAGAATCATTCTGCATAAGTTCTTAATTAGAAACTAATAAAAATGATGGACATTTAAACAGTTGAAACAGTTTTTCTAAGTAATTTGTCTTTACCTGTATTAAATAATAACACAGTATGCTGTTCTTAATGAAAAAGGAACATGTTGAAAGAATTTGCCTTTGTTCATCTCTCATGTACAAGCTTTGGAACAAACATAGTAAAAACAGAAGCAGTTTTAGAGAGGAGGTTTGAATTTTTCTATTGGCAAACCTAATGCCAATAGGGACACAGTAAAATCTAACCAGGATATCAATAATCAGTTTTGTACAACTGAGCCAAATATTTTTGCTCTATACTAGAAAACATGCTGCAGCTAAAACCCACTGAAGTTACTGCAGTTGCACAGATTTATACCATCTGGGAATATTTACCAGGTTCTATTAGGCTGGTAATATTAGAGCTTTCAGTATGTTCCTGTGAGGCTCAAATACTGGTCTTCTTACAAAGAAAAATCTTTCCCAAATCTGCTTCTGAACTGATCTTTTTTAGTAGGATTTTTAAAAGATTTTTGAATTGACAAAATCTCATTTCTTTGCATACATATATATATGCATGTGTGTGTATATATATGCATTTATATTTATGTATCTAGAAAAGTAACTATACGTATAACCATATATATAAACAAATCCCAGGACCCTCAAAGTCCTTCACCAGAGAAAGTGTGTACAAAAAAGGAAATAATTCCTGTGGCAGCATAAATTATACACTATGCATGATAAGAGATTCAGTATTGCATGCATCGGTGACATGATAAATTACAGCTTCCTGGAATTCTGAAAGAAAACCCCAAGCCTTTCTAATTTTGTTTGTTCACTGTACTTAGGGGTAGGTGGTTAGTATTTCTCAAAAATATATGAACATTGGAAATTAAAAGAACCTGCTGACTTTTATGTAAGAAAGTTATTTCTAATAATAAAATATTTCATTTTCTTCCATTTTAATTTCTGAATGAAATAATGATAAACAATAAAATAATAATAATAATATATAAATAATAAAAATAAAAGAATAATATAATATAATAAGTTTATATTATAAATACAATATTTAAAATAAAAAAATAAAAATAAAAATAAAATACAACAAACAATAAAACAGTAGGAACTTTCTACATAATCATAATATTGGCATGCAGTATAAACCCTGATGGAAAAATACTTATTATACATAAAATTTTCCCATAAGGATGACTTTAAATCTTATATAAATGAGTAGTTTTGCATTTTGTGATTTATGAAAATTATTTTTCTTACAGAAAGAAAAATTAACTGAAAATTAATTTATGATAATAAACTGGTTTGAGTAAATGTTCTGTCTTTATTACTTGTACACGTGTTTATCTGAGAATTTACTTACAAATTACTTTGTTCACTATTAATTGAAATATTATACTGACAGATAAAAAGCCATAATTAAGAAAAACCCTGAAAATGTTACATGATTTTTTATCTAAAATGTTCCTGAAAGAATAAGAATATGCTAGATACCTTATGCTATTTCCTTATAAATTGGATTTTCTGTCTAAGGAGACAAAAAATATACCACATTGAAAAGAAAAGCTAAAAAGCATGCATCTTCAAGTATAATTTCATTTATTTTAATTCCGAAAGGTATCTCTTTTTCCACAACTTGATAAACTCTACTAAGAACATAAACCTGCCATTTCATACCAATAATGAATAGGTTAATTAGTCTCATGAATTGTTCACATTGTGTCAGGACTTCTGTGGCTCAAACCATACCATCAACAGCACTGTCTGCTTTTCTATAGATGGTAAAAGGCCTAGAGCAAATCTGTAACATTTAAATTTTGCAGAATAAGGATAGCTCTGTGATCATCAGGGACGGAAAGGAAGCTTGTTGCTGGTCTGGTTATTCCTCATTATGCTCTACATAAAGCATTCTTAAATTTTCCTCAGAGATAAGAGTCAGAAGGACTCATCCATAGCCAAGAAACTCTACTTGAATCATACACAGAGGAATACATACTTTAGCTAGCATCTTGCTCAATGGACAGCCTGAAAGATGGTAAAACATCTCCTCCTTGGAGGAGGTAGCAAAACAGTCGGACCACTAATGCAGGCCAGCCCACACTTCATGGCTCATCTGTGACCATGCCATGCAAGCTATTTGTCCCAGCTCCTACCCTATTATATGCGGTTATATGATGTAACCACTGTAGGTACTGTTACAGACATAGTGTCTGTGACAACAAGCAGAGCTGATCAGTTCTGAGAGCTACCTGGTTTGACTTATCATCTTTCCCCTCAGATGTTTGCTCCTGAAATTCATGGGTGCCAGTCTCTAGTTGTAATTTCTTCCCCACCAGCTATAAGTGCCCATGGATCTTGTCTTTGCTCAGTTGCCACACTACACAGTGAGTAGAAGCACTCAGGGAGCGTACTGTGCTGATTTACTGTGTCCACCAGCCTGTCATACTGACCTTGTTCTGTACAGACTTTGCAAAGTCTCATAGATTTACTTCTATGAGATCATCCTCCAAAGCCCTTAATCTGCCATTGATACCAGGAAAGACTCCTCATTCTATTGGAAAGTCCTCCTGGCCATTCCTCCTATTGAAAATAATGTTACTGATAAAAAAAACTCTCTT
Source organism: Ara ararauna (assembly GCA_028858755.1). Taxonomy (NCBI): domain Eukaryota; kingdom Metazoa; phylum Chordata; class Aves; order Psittaciformes; family Psittacidae; genus Ara; species Ara ararauna. The sequence continues at coordinate 45,118,329 of CM054378.1, forward strand.
CCACATACCATAGCTTGAACTTCCATCATCTAATGCAATCAAATTTTTTTTTGCCCTTCTTTGGTGGAACATGGAGTTCCTCAGAATGCCTAGGTGGGCCTGAAAGTGTTCTATGTAAGCACTTCAGAAGACAATGTTACCTCAAAGCAACTAAATATGCCTCAATTTAAAACTAATAGTCTTCGTGGACTGGTGTATCAACAGGCTACTGCAATAGTCAAGGCATGTCAAGACAAGGTTGAGGTGAATATATGCAATCTTAATATATTCAATTCCATTTAGCATAAAGACACAAGAAGTATGATTAAGTATTAGCTACCTACACCATGGAACTTCCTCTGCCTCTGCCTGCAGACTAGATTTGCTTCTTACCCTCAAGCAGAAATAGAGACTGCTGAAAGAAAAATCCAGGAGGATTACAGAGGCAGCTCCATGACAAAGATGAAAAGAAACTTTCTTATTCCTCTAGAAGGAAATAGTAGGAAAACTAGAGGAATTTATGATTCAGAGGAGATTCGGTCTGTTTCCTTGCCTAATCCTGAGACTAACTCTTTATCTTTAGAGTATGTTATAGTGTTGTGATGTACCTCTAATACTTTTTGTTATGCAGCTGCAATACAATTGCAATTGTTCTGGATGATGGTTGTAACAAGAATGCAAACACAGATACCATGGTTATTAAAAGACTGACTTATATTTAAAAAAAAAAAAAAAAAAGGTTGGAGGTGTTTTGTTTAAGCTTTTTGACATGTTTCATAAATGCAGTTGGTTCTTTGAAACGAAAATATAGAAATTTCATTACTGACTGCTAAACACAAATCTGCTTCAAATGCTTCAGGGAAAGACTATCAAATATGTTAGCTATGTGAGAAATCATCTGCCTTATACCTATTTTGTAGTTGTTTTTTGAATGAGTGGTTTGATACCTGAAGCATAAGAAAAACATCTTTTTTAACATTCAACTACTATAAAATACAAACTATCATTTAACTACAGCAACTGTGGATATTTTATTTCATAAGCATTTCCCATTGCTTTTTAGTTACACAGCATTAATTTTTACAGAAGTTCCATTATTCTAACCCACACATTTTGATGAAACCAGTTTTGTGAGTTGTCTCAAGTGTTTGTTTCTCCTCTTACTGCTTATTTCACTGGCTTTGGATCTAGCGAATTCTTTGAATCAATATGTTTATATTCCTGTCCCTGATCAGAGCAGCTAATTTATACATCATTTTTCAACTGCAAGCTCCACAAAAAGGAAACGTTTAAGCAATAAATAGGTCATTATATTTACCCAAAAGTGGAGGCTTCTTCACTGTGGGAAATGTGGTAAGCACCCTGTGTGACAAATGAGTGCAAATACAAGAGGTACCCTGAAGCTAGAGAGAGCACATCCCTTGCTGCCCTTAAGGAAATTTGTAGATCCCAGCCTTTGCTCCTTGGAGGGGCAAGTACCCCCCACATGCAGGGAAAGGCAGCCAAAATTCTTGATTTGATTACAGACTTTTTATAAACATGAGCTGATGGCAAAATATAGAATATTAAACAGATTTTAGAAATTTTTTAACCTGAACATTCACATTAGTTATTTGTGCACAGGGGAGACCTTATAACAGCCTTGCAGTACCTAAAGGGGGCTTACAAGAAATCTGGAGACAGACTTTTATGAGGGCATTTAGTGACAAGACAAAGTGGAATGGATTTAAACTGAAGAGGGGGGATTAAAATTAGGCATTAGGAAAACATTCTTCAATATGAAGGTGGTGAGGCACTAGAAAAAATTCACCAGAGAAGTTGTGGCTGCCCCATCCCTGGAAGTGCTCAAGACCAGGCTGCATGGGGTTTTAAGCAACCTCGTATAGTGGAAGGTGTCCCTGCCCATGGCAGTGGGGTTGGAACTGGATGATTTTTATTGTCCCTTCCAAACCAAACCATTCTATGATCTGTGAAAACCAAGCAATTATACAAAAGAAAGTTTGCAGATAACAAGAAAAATACAAATGTTTTTAACTTCACATGTGGTCATGTCTGTATTTTTCTCTATATTCATCGAAATTTGCTGGCAAGGTTTAGAAAACATTTCAGGAACATAAACAAAAGCAAAACCAATTCCTCTGTGTAATTCATTCCTCCCCTGATTTTGTGTACATTGCTTAGGTTTCTGTATGCTGTGTAAAAGCATGTTGGTGGTGGAGTCCTGTAGCTCATTCTAAATTAAGAACCTGTCAAAATATACTGAAACATTTCCTGAGCTGCTGGGTTGCAAAATTTTTTTCTTGTGGAATATATTATATATGCTTACACTGATCCGATATAGCCATGAAAACCATAATAAAATAACAAATAAAACTCTAATTTTGCAGCTATTAAAATGATTTAATATTAAGTGTATGTATTTTATAAAGGTTGGGTGCATGTGATTTTGGTACATTCTGCCTGAGGCTCTTTAAATGCTTTTCAGACAGCAGTGATTACTCACAACACTGCAACAGAGATTGCATCTTATTTTCCTCATTGTTTCACAGAGCAGAAACATTAAAAAAAACCTATTACCTTTTATTAGATAACAGAACCATTGTACAAATTTGTGCAGAAAGCTTTCTTCATCAGAAACTTTTTGTTTAACTTACTATATTTTTTAAAATATTTTTTAATTTTTATATTCCTTTTTTTTTTTTTTTTTTTTTTTTTTTTTTGTCCTTCACTTGGAAGGCTGGGATTCTGGACAAATAATGTTCTGGTACTCTGTAAGTCTGCATGTAGAAATAATCTACGTAGCTAACTTCATGCTTCTGTTTGATTCAGTTTCTCTCCTTATGTCTCATTTAAAGGCATTTTATTGTGTGTGAACAAAAATAACAAAAACCCAGCCCCCACATCACACAAAGCTTTTCAGAATGAGGCAACTGTGATGAGGTATCTTTCCTCATTGCTGTCTTTTCCACAATGTTATAAATAGTTTTCTTTCTCAACTGATGAAACCTTAAAGCATTTCATGAAACAGAACTCAAATTTTATATTTTCTAGCTTTCAGTTGTAGATGCAGGGAGGGGGGAAAATGTCTTTCTCTCTGGGCTCTGCGAAATTATGATAATTGACATTACCTAAATGTCTAAGAATTCCAGCCACGTAGTAGAGTATTATCATACCAGAAATTCTGCAATGCTCGTAGATGATCTTAAGCTTGATGTTCTAAATCTATAATCTACATTTAAGATGAGAAGCAACAGATTGATATAGGCAGATGGAAAAATGCAAGGGAAAATGAGACGATGACATTAAAACCAGCAGGTTTTGCACACTAGTATTCTGTTTCCCACATTTCATAATGGCACCATATTAAAGGAGAGTTTTAAGGAGGAATTTGAAGGAGAGTAGTATTACAGCTCTGTGGAGATACTTCATAGCAGCAGGGACACTGCAAAAGAAAGAGGAAAATATTTTCCTAATAATTTGCACTAGGGAAGTGAAGCATTCAGCTGAGGGAAGAAGAAAAGGTCTGAAGTCAGGGCAAAGTTTCACTAGCCTACAAGTCTAGATGGGGATAGCTAGCTGTAGATGGGAATGGAGTACAAGACTTGCAAAAGAATCAAAAGGAAAGATGTAATAATGAGGATTTTAAGGGCAGTACGAAAAAGATCAGCTTGTAACAAAGATAAAGGATCTTGTGCTCATCAGATTCCATTCTTCTCCAGTCTAAAAGTGACAGCTCCATCTCATATCAGTCTCACTATTTTCCCACACTTGTTTTACAGTATTTCCAGACAGATGCACACCTGCTTCAACCATGGTTATCGCCAGCCAGATGAAAGCCCACTTTGAATTGAAAGGCAAGACATTATTGGTTTACTCACTCACTGTGCTGAGTACAGCTGCATTTCTGGTTAAGCTGACATTCAAGTAGGCAATGTTGGCATTTCAAAGATGACACCAACCCTGCTTGATAAAAGATGCTCTACTGGATTCTTAAATGTGTCTCATTTTCTACTCCTTCCCACCCTTTTCCACTCTGTGTTCCTTACATCCCTTTCAGAGTATGGGACTGGTGATTCTAAGAGAAGTGAATTTTACCTTGAGTTAGTCCCTTCTAGTATAAAGGGCTGTAATCCTTGGTTTAAGGCTTAGCTATGGGCAGCTACACTCCACTGTGACAATGTGCTAATCTTTTTCCATGGACTGCAACACTGCTTTGTTCAAATGTATACTTCCAGACTCTTTCACCCACGGCCAAATTTCAGTCCACATTTTCCTAGTACAAGGTTTACTTCCTCATTGGCACCTTGATTAATCTTTAATTGAGAGGGGCATCTGAAGAAAGAGGCATGATGTCTGCACAGCCTTTCTTGTGAGTCTAGCCCCTATCTGTGAGCCCCATGCAAAGTGTTAAACTCTCTCCAGTGAGTTACAATCCATGATTCCATAGTCACCATGTGGTTTGTACAGGGTGGTTAGGTAACATGGAAAGGACTAGGTCTTCAGATTATTAATATGAGACAGATAAATATCTGTGCAATTTATAGACCTAGTCTTCCAGTTAACCTAAATAAGCAGTGGAGAAAAACAAGTATTTCCTGAGAGGAATGGAGAGTAAGAAACAACTCAAAACGATCTCTGCTGCTTTTGGAAGATTTTTGGCTCTCAAGGGAGATGAGGGACCTAAAGAGCTGCACAGAGGAGAGAAGAACAGATATCCAAAATCCTTCTGAAATTTGAAGAAACAGCTCACAGCACATCCATGGATGAAAGAAATGGATGAAAATGTCATGTACGAAGTAGTGGGTAAAAGAGCTTTGGGCTTTCCTTATAAAAATGTAGTTCATTACTGACTGAGAATAAACTGTGCTTTGTCACCTTCCCTAAGGACCAGATACTAATGTGTCATATGAAGCTGTACATTGTGAAAAGAAAGTAGATAGGCAGCCAGGGCTTGTGGGCTGTTTAGTCTGCTGTGCTGATGTTTCTGGCTTTTATTCTGAACTGTGAAAGAAAAGAAGATCCCGCTTGCAGTGGCAGCACGCCCCAGAAAATTCACCATAGAAAGCTTAGGTTCTTGAATATTAAGCATGAAAAATCATTTAAATGCTAAACCACATTGGAGTTTGACTTCTGTGCTAAAAAGTCACTTCAAAGTAGTGTTTAACAGATATCAAAATACTGAGTGTACTCATGGTAAAACTATGTTATTCTCTAATTATGTAAGTTAAGAACAAATATTTATTGATGACAGAAATTTATAAAGAAAAATCCTATGAAAGCAAATTTCAGACCCTAAATAACAGGAAAAAAAAAAATTCTAAAACTTATCTTGGTTATGCTATCCCAGTAGGAAGCAGGGATTTTTTCTCTTGGTATTTTCTGTTGTGTTGCAGGGCAACACCACTTACACACATAGAATCATAGAATCATAGAATAGTTAGGGCTGGAAAGGACCTTAAGATCGTCTAGTTCCAACCCCCCTGCCAGGGGCAGGGACACCTCCCACTAAAACATGCCACCCAAGGCTCTGTCCAACCCGGCCTTGAACACCGCCAAGGGTGGAGCATTCATAACTTCCCTGGGCAACCCATTCCACTGCCTCACCACCCTTACAGTAAAGAATTTCTTCCTCATATCCAGTCTAAACTTCCCCTGTTTAAGTTTGAATCCATCACCCCTTGTCCTATCACGAAAAGCCCTAATGAAGAGTCCCTCCCCAGCATCCCTATAGGCCCCCTTCAGATCCTGGAAGGATGCTATGAGGTCTCCACACAGCCTTCTCTTTTCCAGGCTGAACAGACCCGGCTTTCTCAGCCTATCTTCATACAGGAGTTGCTCCAGGCCCCTGATCATCCTCGCGGCCCTTCTTTGGACTTGTTCCAACAGTCCCATGTCCTTTTTATGTTGAGGACACCAGAACTGTGCACAATACGCCAAGTGAGGTCTCACAAGAGCACTGTAGAGGGGCAGGATCACCTCCCTCGACCTGCTGGTCACGCTCCTTTTGATGCAGCCCAGGATACGGTTGGCTTTCTGGGCTGCAAGCGCACACTGACAGCTCATGTTCATTTTTTCATCAACCAACACCTCCAAGTCCTTCTCCACAGGGCTGCTCTGAATTTCTTCTCTGCCCAACCTGTAGCCATGCCTGGGATTGCTCTGACCCAGGTGGAGGACCTTGCACTTGGCAGGGTTAAACTTCATCAGGTTGGCATCAGCCCACCTCACAAGAGTGTCAAGGTCCCTCTGGATGGCATTCCTTCCCTCCAAGGTATCAACCGAGCCACACAGCTTGGTGTCATCGGCAGACTTGCTGAGGGCGCACTCAATCCCACTGTCCATGTCACTGACAAAGATGTTGAATAAGACCAGTCCCAACACCGATCCCTGAGGGACACCACTCATTACTGGTCTCCAGCTGGATGCTGAGCCATTGAGCACAGCTCTTTGCGTGCGGCCATCCAGCCAGTTCTTTATCTACCGAGTGGTCCACCTATCAAATTGATGTCTCTCCAACTTAGAGACCAGGATGTCATGTGGGACTGCATCAAATGCTTTGCACAAGTCCAGGTAGATGACATCAACTGCTCTACCCCTGTCCATCAGTTCCGTAGCTCCATCATAGAAGGCCACCAGGTTGGTCTGGCAGGATTTCCCCTTAGTGAAGCCATGCTGGCTGTCACCAAACACCTTGTTGTTTTTCATGTGCCTCAGCATGCCTTCCAGGAGAATTTGCTCCAAGATTTTGCCAGGCACGGAGGTGAGGCTGACTGGTCTGTAGTTGGTAATTTAAAGTAAATATTTCAATAGCTCTTTTAAAAGTTCTAGAGGATTTTCTTCTAGCCACTACTTTGTTTCTTACTTGTTAATGCAATAATTTTTTCTCCGTGTATGCTCCCAACAACAACTTGCTAGCACCTGTGGCAACATCAGCCAGTACTGTAAATATAAGTCCAGTGAAATCTAAGCTAACACATATACACATAGGCACAAAAAAGCCATGCTAGTACTGCTGTTTGAAGACAAGCCATCACAGCACAGGCTAGAGATGCACAACAAAGTTATGCAAATAGGAATTCAGAGAATGAGTTTTGAAAAAAGCACTTCTTTGGTTCAACTACTCTGAATAGCAATTTCAAAAAAATGAAATATCTGTCAAATATCATGCATATTAATTAGCAGCAATATAAAAAATATAATTTAATTATTTACCTCTTTTTAAGAAATGTGTTAGGTCAAAAAAAAAAAAAAAATTAGGAGGTATCTCCTAGTCTAAAAATATCCTGAAAAGAAAATGCTTCACTAGACAGACAAACCAAGAAAGCAAAATATCAAGGGAACAGCTAACCGTGTCCTCACAAATGGGACTGCTTTTACAATACAGCTGAGTACTGGTTTCAAGGATTGACAGAGCTTCTGAAAAGCAAAATCCCATCTGAGTTAAATTTGAAGCCACTGGAAGTCAATCTGGAAGCAGGAGATGAAGAGCTTTACCATTTCTGCAAGTAAACCAATGTTTCTTTATCTTATTTAATGGGATGGGGTGGTATTTCACCTCATCGTAACAAAATGTATAGGAAAAAGAGCTCGAATGATCAATAACCCAGTAAGAAACCTGACTGTGCCTTTATGGGAATGAACTTTAAAGTTTGTACTTATTTTTTTTAAATTCATTCATTAGTATGTACAAATATAAACAGTTTTGCCAGTGTGCTAATAGTGTTGATCTAGCTTTTGTTTTCTTTGAGTTATCCAGAACAGGGAAAACTCATCACAGCTAGAGATGTTCCTACCTGTGCTTGGTGCTGACCCACAGCTCATGGAGCCTTTTTTCCTTTTTTTTTTTTTCCTTTTGTTTTTGCCTCCTGACCCTGAAAAATTCATGGGTTTAGACAGATTTCCCAAGAGAGACACCTTAAAAGCAGCTTTTCCTACGCTGAAAATCAGGACTCTGAAAAAAAAAAAAAAAGAAAATGCAATGTATACTCTAGAAACGTGAGATCTGCTTCTGGGGATTTCAGTGAGTTGGTTGCAAATCACAAAGCTCCAGCTCCCTGTCAGGGTTGTTCAGTGCCTTGTGCAAGAGCCTCCAAAGCTGGGCCTTAGTACAGGCTGGCCAGTACTGAGTGGAGCCTGATGTATGCAATGACCAAAGAAGCCTCAGCAGCCACTCGCTCATTTTTAAGTCCTTTTTTGCTTGCTTATGGACAGTTTGAGGGTACACACACAGAGTCACTAGGGTATAAGCACATGCCTATACTTTAGGTGTGCTCAGGATAGTGATAGGTTGTTACTACTGAGATGTTTCATGACTTTCATATCCTCCCAAACACCCACCACCACTGATTATATTAACATTATAATTTATTAAATTTCTTGCACAGAGGACTAAAGTAGATCAGGGAACGAAAGTGTACTATGGCCAATGTCACCTCTGTCTCATCCCTAATGTCCTTAAGAGTAGATGTTACAGGGCTAAATTTCTCCAATAACTCATGATGGCTCTGGTGGTCCCTGCTTCCCTACTCTTGTCCAAGTTGTTGCACTCTACCCAAAACACCCTCAGGACCCAGAATCTCTCCCCTTGTCTCCAAGATTTTGCTGAGGAGATGCATTATTGTAGCAAAGGGCAAACAGCAAATCTAGCTTCTGCATCCCCAACTCCTCATATGCGGTGGGAGTGAGAGGGTTATTGCTCTAGTTCTAGGGAAAGGGAAGAGACAAAGGAAGAGGTTAGCCTATGAGGTAGAGCATGGGGTACAAGCTGAGTGGGACACAAACTTGCCTTAGCAATGAGCAAGTCTCGTGTGTTTCAGCTAATGCAAGTTTAAAATCACTGTACTACCAAATTGTTGATAGATTGCTCTTTGAGACAAACCATAAAATAAATAATTAAAGAACAGCTGCAGAAGCAGATATAAACCCAGAGTAATAGGAGAGGAAATAGCAAAAGAAATCTCTCAGGATGGTGACAAAACACAGTGTGAACAATATGGTGGAAAAATCCACCCCCTCACTGCTTCTGAGCAGCTTGTATAAATACAGCATGGCAACAGCACACTACTCAAGGAAGTCAGTACCTATTCATCAGACATAAAGACTCAGAGTTGCAAATGGAGGCAGGCAGAAATATTAAATACGTTAAAAGAAAAAATCAACTACAACACAATTGTTATTCTATTAATTTACAATAGGAAATTCTTCAATACTTTGAACACCTATCTTCTCTATAAAAATAGAAAGACATTATTATGGTGTTAACTACTGAATTACGATTTGTTGAGCCATTGAGCGTGACAGACAGTTCCTATACCTGTTATTCATGAATGACCACATTGGACTGCTCTTCCTCAGGCCACTCTGACAGATGACACTGCAGACAGATCCTCTGGTCCTTTATAGAGCAGGTGGATGTGATGGAACAGATGGAAGCTATTTGCTAGTATACAAGAAACACTGACACCAGGTTCAATGAGAGTATCAACAGGGAGGGTTGCATGGATAGAGCTGGAGTGGTTTAACAAAATAACTCCATTACTCCAACATGCACAAACGTAAGAATTTGCATGCCACATGCTGCGACTGAAACTAAGGAGACATTGTATTAAAGAGGGTTAGCCATGTTTACCCATGCGGATGGCAACCTGAGTAAGCAACAGAAACAATCAAAAAAGTCGATCTACAGGGATTTTTTTTCTCCCGTTTCTTTCACTCCTTCATCTGGAATTAGGCACAGATCTCAAGAAAATATTTCTATTACAAAGTCCGAAAATATCTATAGGGTTTAAGAAAATCCTAGTGCACAATGCACGTACAACCAATTCTTCAAATCAAACTGCTTTATTTAGGTTCTGTAAGGAAAATTTTCCTAAAAATTTTAAGACTTTAAGGTGTTATTTAACTTTAAAAACAAATAGATAATATAAGAGTTATCTTTGATATGCTAGTAGATGCAAAAAGTAATTTATAACCCCATAACACAGGACACAGGATCAGGAAATCCCTTAACTTTTTTCTATAAGGAAAGGAATTTTGTCAGTGCATTGTGTCAGTGCACTGTTTCAACTGCTGAGGACAAAAGTGAATAGTGATTTACTTTTTCCATGGGGTGACAGCATGCCCACAGCTTCACTAATGTCTTTGCATGATACATGCCCAATAGTTTCATGTCACAAGTTTTCCCAGCGTCAGCATGACAAGTGAGCTTTCTATCTCCTTTTGACTCAGAGTTTTACTCAAAAAGAGTCTAAAGAAGAACACATCTTTCACATGCAAATCAATAGAGAGAATGCCATTGCCTCCTTTTTTCATTGTCCTTAGACAATTGAAGAATTCGTTCCTCATCCTCTTCAAATTATGGAAGATCACAGAAAATACAGCATAGACAAACTAACTGATAACTATTCTACCTACAGACAGGCACAGCAATCCCTAAAATCCATGTGTTACAAATGAAAAGAATTTATAAATATTTAATTAAATCTTTTTTTCTAATTGCATTTTTAAAAGAACTTTTTACTGTTTGAGGACATCCTACAAATAAGTAGCCACGCAGAAATAACGGAGGCATCACACTGTGCTTCCCTACTGTACTTCTTTGGTGTTAGCCCTTTTTTCCTGTAAAGGTGCTTTCCTGGCAACATAATGATTAATGGAAAAGAAGTGAGTTCTTAAATATTTATCTTTTGTATGTCATATACTCTTGACAGAGATCTGTTAAGAGCTACACAGACTACAAAACACTTTGAAATGTTGCATAAATAAAATAATTTTCTAAACCTTTTCAACAATTAAAAATGGGGGGAGGGAGGGGAAAACCTGTAGTTTTAAATACTGTGATAAAGTCAGTAAAGGCAAGGAACTTATTTATTCATTTATGTTTAAATCAGGAAGATAGACTGCTACCAATAGATATAATATGACAGTAATTTCCCTGCTGTCAAACTCTGTGGGCATAATAGGAAATGACTACTTAACCATGGTTTCCTGGTATTTTCTTTCTTCATCTTTTAAAATATTCATTTTTTTTTTATTTTAAAAGTATTTGTAGTGCTTGTCCATTAACAATTTATTCTATTTAACCACTTAGACACAGGCAGCATCAGTGTTTCTCTTTCTGACATATCCCTGCCATTATGTCTCATAGGTGTATCACCACAACAAAACCTATTGTGGGTGTGAAGAGAAAGTTACTTCCCTGTGATCAGCCACCAGACTCCCTGAGGAAGTGTCCACAGTTCCTGACCCTGGCCCATATCAGTGGGTGACACTAATTCATTTTCTCTGACTAACCTAAACCTTTGCCTTTCTGTGAGGACTGCAAAATGAATGCTGATGGCTTACAGATAGACTCTATGTAAAAGCCTTCAGTTATTAGCTACTGAGTTATTGAGCTGTATTCATACAAGTGACTCCCCGGAAAAAACATATTTTTCAGCTGTTCAAGTCAGCTGAACCAAACTTTTAATGAAGAATTAGCTGCTGGAAATTCCAGGACTTAGGTTAACAAAGCTTTGCTTAAGTGAGGATCAACATGACAAATTGCCTGACAAAATTACTCTTTATCTAAGAACAATTTGTGTGTACCAGTGGGTAAACATATATAGGTAAAGGGGTAGGGGTTGGATAATGAAATGTCAGGAACAGACTCTCTACCTGATTATATTTTCAAATTTACTTCTGCCTTCTAAAGAAACTCCTGGCTTCCATGGATTTGATGATTGCACATATTTTGCTAGCACATGTATAAGAAAGTGTGAGCAACATAGATAATCCAGCACAGACTGTCACAGAAAAATGCAATACCAAATGCAACTTCCCATAGTCAACATAGGCCAGGGAGGTACGTACACTGTCACTAGAATGTAAGCATACCCTTGTTAAAGCTAGTGCAGAGTTTTCCTAGACAGGATCCACATAATCCTCCACAGTTGATTTTAGTCATGAGCAGTTATTCTCACAAATTTTACATGACAGTAATAAGCTTAAAACTGAAAATGAATAGTTAAGATAAAAGGATATGGAAATGCTAGAGCTTGAAATGCCGAAAGAAGAGCGCCCTATCAATCGTTCTGAAATGACAGAGCACTTGTTGACCAACTTTTCCATCTTCTTTCCTCTTTTTCTTCTCTTTTCTTTTTTACTTCCTTTTTTTTTTTTTTTTTAACCCCAGCCAGGAAATAGAAGAATCATACTTCCTGATACATGCACTGTATTTTCTGATACTTATACTTACTGAAATCTGCTTTTATGTGCAAGTATTCGAAAGAAACACAACTGGATAATTATAACCCAGCATGGCCCAATATAATTAGAAAATTAATGTATTTCCTGCCATAGAATCTATTTACATTTTTTTCTTTCAGTTTTCATTTAATAAACAGAAGGAATCAGTTTTAGCCTTGCAGAGTGACATTAACTTAATTAGAAGATTATTAAGGAATCTTTCACTTGATATCTATCATAATCCTGGCAGCATTAACAAGACATTCTTTCTGCTATGCCCTTGTGCCCTTCCATTACAGTCATAACACAGTCACCCAATAGATATCCTCCTTCCTTATGGCATTTAATTGCTTCTTGTAGCACACTACACTACCCTAATGAAGGATTCTGTAGACTTCTCTTTCCTCTGTTACACAATGGGGACCAAGTGTTTTCCTAATGATATTCTCCATAAGGGGCTGTGGCTATGCTGTACCCCATGATTCCCTCCTCCTGTTCTGCTGTTTCCCAGTCTTTGCTCGTTTTTCCTCAACTCTTGCAGGGACTTTTTTACTTGTTCGCGGAGGCTTTGCATGCTTCCTGCATTCTCACTGCCTGATGCCTGAACTTATGGTTTTAAATGGCCTTGATTTTTCATTCTACGAGAGGTTCTGTTTATGCCCATTATACCTAGTGTCCCAGTCTACTTCTTTTTTCTTACATTAATTACTATACACATCTTTTCTTCTTTTTCAGCCCCAGCTGTTTGGTTAGAGGTTTTTGAAGGATACCGCAAATGCATTTGAAATTATTTCTAAAGTTTAGGTTGTTTATTGAAATTTGACCAGAAGACCAGGCATGAGATACTGGAAGATTTAAATTCTAAATATCATGCATATCACTAAAAATAAACATCTGATAACAGAAATAAGGAATACAAGAAGCACTAGGAAAAATCTGCCATGAATATGGAACAAGCAGAAGATACTGTGAGCATGTAAAAAATTCTTTCATGTTTCATTAAGCATTTTTACACAACAGTTCTTTCTATAACTACATAAACTGCTAATGAGGAAGTTTGTGTGTGATGTCTCACACAAGCTCATGCATGCATAGTCTCAGAAACTATATTGCTGATACAAAATTATCTAACAAAATGAAAGCAGGTGCACTGAATTCAGCAGTATGCATTTTAGCATTCTTCATTAGTTTAGCCCCTTCCAGAAGTAAGGTAGTGCCAGACTTGGGCATGTGTTCTCTGTATTGCTGAAACATCACTAGGCTTCTGCCTGAAAATAATGAACATCTGGGATTAATGAGAAGAGTAATAGTAAATACTGCCTTGAAGTCTGTATTCTCTACACATCGCTTTTACTGCAAAAGATTTTCTTTACATTTTATTTCCCATTAAAATGGCAGTATGGATAGATGGTGGATGGACACAAACACACAGTCTGATTCCTTGCAAAGCTGCTGAAATAGCAAATGAAAGCTATGCTAAGCAGCAGTTTTGGTTCTTATTGCAAATGCTTCTTCCGAAATTATGCCATGACATAACAGAGTTTTCATTAGCCAGAAATGTCAAATGAACACTACAAAGGATCACTGACAGCTTCCATCTCCATAGAGTCCCATGGAGTGACTGGAAGCTCTGAAATATTTTCTAATAATGAGGGTATTGATAGACTGCATAGACTTTTATTTATTTATTTATTTATTAAGGTTCATTTTGAGATATCTGTACTACATGGAATAAGTTTTACCCTTCTTTTGTTCTTTGCCTTTCTTTCTGGTTTTGGCTGGAAAGATAATGGTAAAGGAAGAAAAAAGAAGACAGTGTCCTTTACAGGGTTGAGATGTTTACAGGGCTCATGGAGAGGTCAGCACACTGGAGAAGGATGGACTGAGAAACAATAGCTGTAATCTAAATCTCTTTCCAGTGAAAGAACAAAACAGTTATTGCTATTGTGGTTACAGCTACCATCACTAGTTATCACTAGTTGGGCACGGCTCTAGATGGTCCATCCGTAGTAGAGGAGAAGTATTTTCTCCAAAAGCTTTCAGTTTTTGTTTATGACAAAACAAACATATGGAAAAACAAGCAGAGACTGCAAACCAAGGAAGTTTTAATGATTTCAGTCAGTTTTCTCTTTCTGGCCACCACTGGTAAGTGTATTTCAGCAAGTATTCTAAAAGGGCATGATGCCTACCTTAGCTATTTCTGCAGCCTATGAATATACCGGAATCTGAGTGTTACAGGATTTTTGATGCTTCTCTGGGGCATTCAGGTAAAGATGTGGGAAGATGAAGAGGTTTCTGAGATAATTACTTCCTCTTGTTCAATGACTTAACTGTCACTTTTATGAAGGATCCTAGGGAAGGAGAAAGTCTCTTCTGTTCTCAAAGTATTTGGGTGAAACTTAAGCAGGAGTGGAAGCCCTTTCATTACAGGAACTACCACTCGCAAAGCTTTTGCTGTTCAAAAAAAAAAGCATTCTTTCAAGCAAATCTTTCTTGATTTACTGCTAGAAGATGTGCCTGTCCCACTTCTGCTAGCCAAAGACTAATTGGAAACTGAATACTTGTCTTTTAAAGGTCCCTCATATAGACAAGTGAAGAGCAGACCATCACTGACAGGTATTTTAGCTTTTTGAAAGGCACAGTGTTTAAATTTTAGATAGACCTTTACAGTTACATTAAAATAACTCTTGGGAAATTGTAAAAGAAGGCAGAACCCAGACTAGAAAGCCATCACTATTCATCACAAGATAAAAATATTTATTATAAGGGTGGGTAGGCACTGTCTAAATAAAGCCAATTATTTTTAAAGAGAAATGAAGAAACAAAACTGGAACTGATGGAAAAATTGATTGCTTTGGCCTTTACGTGAAAGATAAATATGGCAGTAGTATTGCATGTAAAAATCTCTATTTCCATCAGACAGGAAGATTACTAAAGACAAAAGTATACATACAAAACTGTAGAGAGTGAACCTGGTAAGGAGAGAAGATGCACTTCACATGTAGATAGAACAAAATGTTGAAGGCATTTTTAAGTCTTTTTGATGAAACGATTATATTGTTTTTTTCAATACAGAATTGATTCACTTGTCCTTAGGTTTTGAATCATTTACATCCACAGAAAGATGTAAAATCTTGAATCTGCATTTATCTTACGTAACTGGAAAAGCTTTAAATTGCAAAGACGTCTGAAGAAGACTGGTTAAAGAGAATCATAAAAAGTTTGGGACTAGAGAAACTTAGAAATCATTTCAGTGCCATTCTCTGAGATTAGTTTTATCAGTTTTATCATTACTTATGTATGCCAGACTTCTACCTCACTAGCTTTTTAAACTTCTCCAAGCAGCACGTTTTTAAGAAGTGAACTTTTAAGGGAAACATATATCATTTAAATATCCTTAATAATATTATCTACTTTAATAAAATTCATGTAATGATTCTGCTGGAGACACTTTTTTCCAGCATTAGTCACTATTAGAAAAAATCCTGACATTAATGCAACACAAATTATTTCCTTAGATACGTGATTCTCCCTAAAGCCACTAAAACTTCCAGTTTAAGCCAATAAAACTTCTAGTTTATTTCTACAATCATCTTATGTTTTCAAAGAGGCAGCACAAACGTTTACAAGTCTTGACCTTTACTAATAATGAATGGATTCTTTCTTTCTTTCCCCCTCAACCCTTTTCTCCAATATTTACTTGCAGCAAAATAAGTATTATTTGGATCAATGTTTTAAGTAGGCAGTATTCAGTAGTAGAGGTGCATAAGAAAGAATGAACCCTATTGAAAATTTTTTCCATTTATTGTATTTCCCCAGTTCAAGTTCTCTTATTATACTCCAAATTCAACAGTGATTTTATTTATTTCTTAATTTATTAGAAAACAGTCAATAGACAAAACCCAGCTTCCTGTTGTCTCTTAAAACATTTTTATGGCTTACTACCATAAGGACAATGAGGCAGGATGTGATTTTTCCTCTGTGTTTAAGATAACAGGGGTTTTATGGATTTATTGTTACTGTATGCAGCCAGTAAAATCTATAATTACTGTAATCTGGTTCTACTTGTGCCTACACAGAAAACATGTAGATACCATAATCCAACATTTTCTCTTTAAAAAGCTACACTCATAGGTAGACTGCTGGTTTTAAAACAATATTTCATTCTATATCTTTCATAAAAAGAAGTAAAAATATTCTTTTTCTGGATAGAATATACTAGAGAATAAAACTGATGATACTTACATATCACGTTGGCTTTTCATTATTTAAACTTTTGACATTTTATCTAGTTTGAACTGTAAAATTATCACAAAAAAATCAGTTTACTTTTGTTCAGATTTAGTTACTTTTGTCTTTTGACCTAGCTGAATATACTTCTGTGCTGCAAAGCATGAGCTGCAAAATAAGCTGGTAATAATTTTTAGATGATCATACTTGGTGGTTTTTATAATTAATTTGAAAATAAATCCAGAAGATGAGTTCAAATACAATATCATGTTATATTTTTATAAACAAAGTAAATTTATGTACACATATTTACCTGTGTGATATATAATGCCTTTGGGGGTAGGTAAATGACAAATGTTTAATGTATGGAAATATACCCTACAAATCTGACATATAAATTATTATTCTGTATGCAAAGGTCATAAAAAACACATACAAACATCCTCCTTTACTGAATGCATTTATAAGATAGACTTAATGGTATATCTCTGCTGTAAGAAGAGCTAAGAAAAAAAATGGAACTTCCTAGAAATGGCATTCATGTATGATAAATTGCTGCACTGCTCGCATATGACAGAAGCAACTATGAAAAAGATTTTACGGTTTCAAAGTAAAATATAACTTTTTATGTACTTGTGTTGTACACAACACTGTGCATGAACTTAAAATTCAGTGCTTTCCAATACAAGTTAAAATAGTCCAGGCAATAATTTTAGCTAATTTGTCATTACTAACTGTGAAGGAACTGTTATATTCTGAGTAGGCAAAAGAGATATTAGATAATTTAGTAAGGATTCAGTATTGTCATTTAACTCACAAATGTATGTTCACAGTTTAAGGAATTGCATAACATCTTCTGTACCACAGTAAACGATAATGTTGAGCCTTTGAAAAGTAAAGAAAACCCTGCAATCTTAAACTTCAGCAATTCTTGATCTTGCATTTATAATGTACTTAACGTGTGTCTCAGGAAATGCTGCTAGAGGTCCATTACTGAGGCTCAGCGGATCTACAACAACTCAGTCACTCTTGAAACCCCAATTTACTGACTTGGAAATAACCAGCAATTATAAATGCACAACAGTTACCATCTTCAGTCATCTCTAACTGGTGGAGTCCTCCTTTTCATCTGTGGATTGCTCGTAAACTGCTACCAGCAGTCCAATGCTTTTCAAAGTGTGTTGCGGAGGTGTAGTTCCTAATGTAACAGGCACTTGTACTGATATGGAATTAACTCCACTCTCAAATCTCTCTGGCATATCCGTTACCTACATCTACCTGGGATCAAGATTATCAAGGAACTATCAACAACACTCACTAACCTATAAGGATGGGATGTATAAGGATGCTGTGGGCCTATAAGGATGCTGGGGAGGGACTCTTCATTAGGGACCATAGTGACAGGACAAGGGATAACGGGTTCAAACTTAAACAGGGGAAATTTAGATTGGATATAAGGAAGAAGTTCTTTACTGTAAAGGTGGTGAGGCACTGGAATGGGTTTCCCAAGGAAGTTGTGAATGCTCCGTCCCTGGCAGTGTTCAAGGCCAGGTTGGACAGAGCCTTGGGTGGCATGGTTTAGTGGGAGGTGTCCCTGCCCATGGCAGGGGGTTTGGTACTTGATGATCTTAAGGTCCTTTCCAACTCTAACTATTCTATGATTCTACGATTCTAACCACCCCAGTCAGCAGTCTGTAAATTGAGGCCTTTCCTACAGCACATTAGATTGTTCCACAGTCTCTCTCAGCTTTGTCTTCCTTCTGCACCTGCCTGAAATGTCTACTGCCTCAAGGATTTAGACAACTCCTTGAAAGGCTTGAACATGTTAAATACAGACCTAGAAATAAGCTGCTTTAAATTCTCTTTCTTCCAGGAAGTTAGACTTATTTCAACCCTAAAGCATGGATTGCCACCTGGAGGGTAATCCAGCCTCCAGAGTAACATGACCTTTATATAAACCATGCTTAGCTCCTCCCCTGTGGCAGTTCAGAGCTGCCACTATGCACAGCCTCAGCAGTGATATATTCTTCCCACAGGGCAACTGCCAAATGCCTGCCCATGTGGATCTCCTTATCCAATAGTCTAATTTTGAATGAAGCATACTGAATTTAGGACAAAAAACCTCATGAATTACATTTCATGCCTTGGTGTATTATGACAGCTCAGTGGAGTTGGTCCACACCCACAGTTGTTAACAGATTGCCACAAAAGCAAAACAGGAGATAAGGACAGGGATACTGCAGAGTAGTAGGTGATAGATTGATCAGTGGCACCATCTTACCGTAATAAAGATAACACTTCCAAATGACAAGCACAGTTCAAAGGAGGAGATGCTCAAGCTCTGCAACATACTGACTTGTCCCAGTAGTCTTCTCTTTGATCTACTTCAGGCTTGAACTCTACGTCTAATTATATAAAAAAGCTTAAGCAAAATGGAGTTCAGAAACAGGATGTGTGCAGGCACTAGCTGCATGCAGTGAGAGTGGGGGTTTGGAAGTTTGGCGCATACGATGCTGACCACAGCAGACCTTGTTCTTACAGAAAACTCCAGTTTCCAATGTAAAGAAAAAAAAGGGAAGAATTTCAAAAGACAAGTGATTTGCTTTTATAATGATTAATTTGAACCATTTTCACTGATGATTGCCTATAACATAAAGTGAGACCAAAGTAAAAAATAAGATCTCCCACAGTCCTAAGATTAGACATAAGACACCTTTTCAGTGTACTGTACAGATAAAGTAGAGCCAATAACCTTACTTAACAGGTTGTACTTAAGTCAGTATGTTTTTTTCCATAACAAAGCAATATTTCAAAGGCAGGAACAAACTTGAGATTATTTTTTAATGCCACCAAGAGAAGCAACTAAAAAAATTCTGAGAAATAAATCTTCTGACATGAAAATGCTAAAAGACTGAAAATTTACCAATGAAAATAACATCCACTAAAATTAAAATTGTCTTTAAATTTTGATGAGCTGTATAATCATGACTAAAATCAGCCCTTAAAAATATTTGTTACGTTGTTCTCAGTATCACTAATTTAGCATATATGCTTCTGTTGAAAAACAAGAAACATCCATCAGTATGCTTTTTATATATAGATGAGTACCAACGAGATTAAGCAAGAACAATGGAAAAACAAAATTAACTGAATGTTTTATTAAAGTGTTGACATGACTAATATACTTTTTTATTTTATCATTGTAAATGTATTCCTTGCTCTCAAGTTTCTGTAATTGGATACCAGATACCTTGTTAAGTAGCAGTGTGATTCATGTACAGCTTTAAATGACATTAAGATAATGATCTAATTGTTTGGTCATGGTAAATCATTAACACATCTCAGTTTATGGAGCTATGTTTCAGTAATTTTAACAGTAAAAAATACAAACATGTAAGAAGACCTGGGCCATAAACTTCTATACTTATGCCATTTCCTGTTATGAAATTCAGTGTTAAATGGTTCAGTGCAAAATGTTTCTGAAAAATCTATTCACCTGCCATGCACAGGTGTCATGAAAGAAGCCATTCATACACTCTAACTTCAGGTGTGTCATCCCACATGTCTAAAACAAAGTCTAAAATCCTATACAGTGAATGGAGCAAGATGTCACTGTGCCAAAGTCCAGACAAAATACACCCTCATGGAAGATATGGGTAGCTTCAGAGCAGTTCCACTGCGTTACAATATGATTTACATCATTCCAGTGCTTCTCAATCTACATGAACCTTATGGGGAGCCTACTGTGACCAAATATTGACTTAGAGTGATGTTTCATAATCGGTTTGAGCCAAAACACCTTTTTGCTGTCTTCTCCACACTTTTCTTTCTCCCTGGCTATGCACTCCCACTCTCACCATGTCTCAGCACTAGGGTTTGTTGCATTCAGATCACCATCAGCATAGCGAGCCATCTAGTTTAATGGATGGATTTATTTCCTTTTGGATCACTTTTGATAGCATTTTACTCTTAATTTAAATTTTGGACTTAAATAGTAATTCCAACTAATTTCAGTCTTGGATTTTGCCCTCATACATTCAATTTCTGTTTGTTCATTTGTTTGGGGTTTTTTTACAAAGAAGAATGATCTCACTGATTTGAGTACTCACATGGCAGAAGGGATTCATGTTTACAATCTTTTTAATGCTTACAAATGCTTGACCTTTCCAAAGTGCTGGGAAACTAAACAAAGTACCTTGCATACTGTGTCTCTGATCTTTTGATATTAATTACCACTTGAAAAAGAAAAAAAAATAAATTGTACAATATTGTCTTCTTTATTTTTAAGTCATCTTTCTTTATGTAGGAATTGAATTAACAGCTTAAAAAGTCTCCCAGAAAAGACATCCTCTAATTTTAACTTAAATGGAATGAATGTGCTGTTTAAAAGAAAATAATGAGAGATTTAAAAGACACTCAAGAAACCCACAGACACTCTGTACTAATATTTAAACCATAACAAGCCCATCTCTAAAAGTATTACAAAATCAGCACCAAGAAGCTAGTCCTTCTATAATTTTTAATGAGCAGAAATGTACCACACCTGCTTTTAGAAATCCCATGAAAAAATCTGACCATGAATGAATTACTAAAAAATATAAGCATATCTTACTTCAAATTAATTGCCTGGAAAACTGTGAAAGAAACAAAACATATGACCCTACAGATTCATATCTCCAATCCTTCCATCACATTAGTGTAGAAAGAGGCAATTTTGCAATGCTCATTATAATTTTTTCTTAATAGCACAACTTATTTAACTGAGGCTATATGCTTCTTTTGTTTCTGTAGTGAATATAGGTAGTCACTTAATATGTTTTATTTCTTTGTAAGTACAACAGTTTTCTAATATTTCCTTTCCTGCAATTATTTTCAGTTATTATATGCTAGTTACTAGAATGAGACAAGTATATTTGTAATATAGCAGATATAGATTTAAAGGATACTTTCAGCATTTGAAATTACTGATGCACTAGAAGGCGACATTTACTGGTTCAAGGTAGATAGCAAGACAGGCCTCACAAATAACTAGATCTTGAGGTGCAAATTTAAATTCTGGTTTTACTGAACTGGATGCCTTCCCCGTCTTTTAACTTCCCAGCTCCATGGTTTTCAAGAGTTACCTCTGAGTTCAGTGAAACAAATGATCATCACAATTTTCTTTGGTTTGGACTTTTTTTTAGTGTATACTTTCAGATTGGCATGAAAACTAGAGTGCTGAATAAATATCTTTTTTCAGATTATTTTTGTGTGTGGAAAGAAGAAAAATAACAAAGTAGTCCACTGTCAGAATTTTACCTTAGGCAGAAGAATAAGAAAGTGAAAGAAGACAGATTGTGGAAAATAGTGTTGTGTTATCTTTTGCTTATAGATGTCTAGAGCTTTCTAAGAGGGATATAGGTCACAAACTATGATTGGTATTTGAATGTTGAATATATTGCCAGTAATTTATTGTCAGATATGAAGTTTTGACTAACAGCCATCTGTATTCTAATATCCTCAAGCCTAAACCAAAGGAGCTCACTGACCTATATAGTTCTTGAGCATGCATTCATTACTAACAAAGCGTTCCATGAAGGTTTACAATACATGACATAAACAAACTATTCTTGGAATTCTTTTTTTTTTATTAAGTAACTACGTTACGTAACATCAAACTGAATTTCCATAAGTCTTGTTTTATTTGAAAATTCCTTAGATATTAAATATAATAGAAAATTAAATAGCCAGTGAATTGGACATTTATAACAAATTTGTGTTGATTATATCTAGGGATACAATATGTTATTTCACCCATAATAAGCTATGTAAACAGACAAGCATAGCACCTCAGTATGCACAGCTTGAACTTCAGTGTTATACATCTGTTAACAAATATAAAAAATATGCTATTAAACTGATTGTTTCAAAATATTCATACTGCTATGATGTTCGAAAGCTTAAGAACTTATCACAAGCATTTAAGCCCTTCGGCCTCTCAGCGATCCTCCAAATAACTTTCAATTTTTTACTGACGTGCCAAACTGTCAAATCCACAATAATTATTGCTAGTAAGAATGCATGCATATTTAGATGGATCTTTCAAAATTATACCTATGTACAGCACTACATCTTAATATAATCTACAAAACCACAATACATCTAAGAGAAAAACAATGTTCAATGCAGCTTCTTGTAAAACCACTTCTCATTTGGACTGCATGAGTATATCCTGACTTAACCAGTAATGCTGGGAAACATTCTAGAACTGGAAAGGAGACTAATTCCTGGGAGAAAAAACAAAACAACAAAACTGTAATAGTGTTTGTCATTGCACCAATTGCCCAGAGACATCCTTATTGAGATCAGTTTGACATATGAGACCATTGTAGCTCACCAGACAACTGTATCTCTAAAGCAGAATATTCTGGACGAGTTCATTAATTTAAAATATTTTTCAATGATAAATACTTAGGACACTGTATTAGATTTTGATTTTGACATTTATTGGTTATTTTTTCAATGCTTTTGCATGGTACCATTAAGTGATTTTTTTTTTTTTTTTTTACTTTGTATGCAAGGAAACATTTGTGTTTCTTTCAACATTAGACATGATGAAGCACCTAGATATAATTTAGAAACATAAAGTATAGCTTGAAGCCAAAAATCTGGGAAAAACCATCACAGAACAAGGTGATTCCTGATGTTTCAGATTTACACAATTAGTGCCATTTTAGGACTCTAATTTCACAGGGTGGAAATCATGTACGGTATGTGCCTATTTCTAAATTGCATTTCTCGGTATAAGGTATTCAGTATTTATTATGATCTTGGTTACAATAAGTTATATCCTGCTATCTCCCACAGAGAACTCTTATAAGAGTTTTGTAGCATCTGATTATATTTTACTCTGCTAGTAAGAGACATATGATATTTTGATTGTTTAAGAAATTCTTAAACAGGAAGTCAAACCTTTGGGTGATTATCCAATTCATATGGAAAAATCTTTTGATGTTCCACAAACAGACTTCTCTCATATTACAAAAATAAAATGGATTTTACCTTTTTAATAGGAAATGTAAAAACCTTCACAATCTGAAAGAGAAAATTCTTATATGTCTAAGCTGTACAAAAATAATGAAATGTACATAGTTGCAGAGAGACTGAAAAGGAACTTTTTATTGCACTAAATCTTATTTAGATGCTTAACACAGAAAGTACCTCGGATGAGTATGGTATATAGTATTCCCTAGAACAGATATTTCTCAATGGATCATGATCTAACACTAATAAACAAGTTTTATTATACCCTCATTAAATCAGATGAATGTGTCCCAGAGAAGGCATTAATAAATTGAGATAAAATTTGAAGAAATGCATTGTTAAGTTTTGTCTATATATATTTATATATATATGTTATATATGTAGGGTGAAATTAGGTATACACTCATATATACTTATTCTCAGACGTGCACACATAGACGAAGACAGACAGAAAAACAAATATTTAAAATACATAAACAAGCTATTTCTGATATCTTAATTATGGCCTTCTAGTTTTTTATTAAATTAGGAAAAAGAGTAGAAGGAAAATCAGTTGTCATGTTGTCACTGAGCTGTAACTGCAAACTTTTCCTTGGTGCAATTGAAAGTTTCTGACTCACTTACTGTCTCTTAGTAAAATACGTTTTATGGACTACCTCAACTACAGGATAGTTAGATTAATGCAATCAGAAGGTTGAAAGTTTAAAGAAGGGACTAAGGTACCAGGAAAAAAATTCTTTTCTTTTTTTTTTCTGCTTTTTTTAAATAATAAGACCGTAATGATTACAATCTCCCTTGTTACAACATTAGTTTCTTCTTCGCTAAATTTTTTTCCCCACAAGCCAAGACCTTTGAAATTCCACAGTCCTTGGGCCATTACGTTGCTCTTCATTAACTGTGCCTTGGCTCCCCTTCATTGCCTGCTTTTCTCCCTTCCCTGGCATATGCTGCTGAGAGACCACAGAGTGGGAAACACTCCTCATCTCACTATAGCTTCGAGCTTGTTGCAGACTTTATACTTTTGAAGACTGTATTTGACATACTTTATCTGGAGTGATTGTTTCCAGAGAAGCAGTTTATATTGAGGTCACCACAGCTACCTAAAAACCCTTTTAACAGGAGAAAAGCTTAAAATGAAAACAGAATTAAGGATTAAGTTGCAACAGGATTGAGTTATTGATTACAAAATTGGAAGTGAAGTTACAAACAAAAAGCATTTAGTGCAGAACAGGTAAGCTGGGAAATAATCTTTCTTTCTTCATCAAGGATTTCTCATGCTTTGGCTGTCTCATACTGTCTGTTAAGAAAAGCTGTTAAGAAATTAATTTCTTCTCCAGTTTCCATCTTGTGTTTTTCTGCTTATTATTCAGTGTAATAAAAAGGCATTTCACAATTCCTGCAGCTTTCTAAGGTTGCTCATTGCAGTGCAGCCATGTTCAACACTGAAACACCAGGTGAATAGTTGGACACCTTTTCCATGACAGACTCTGGCTGCTTGAGCATGATGGGAACCTGTAGATTCGTAGGACTGAGGTGTCCAAATTCTCCAGCTCTGACTTCTTTCTGTTTTCTTTGAGGGTTTTCTCAAAAGCATGCCTAGCACCTATCACCAGAGGCCTGCAGGAAGAGGAAGATTTTGAAGTGAACCCTCACTATTGATGTTTCAGTACACCATGTGTACCTGAAGAAGCAGACACATCCCTGTACCTTATGTATGCACCCCCCAGGGCATGCCCTGACACTTGCAGCCTGCTTCATTTCCAACTCAAGGTGGAGAACCATGAACTGAGAGCCGCAGAAACATTGGGGGAGAGCAGAGATTGCCCCAGGCCCCTGCCACACCGGCCGGTGACCTGCTAATGAAATCACAGCGTACCTCAAGCTCCAGGTTCGTTGCTTTCTCTTTTCTGTGACACACATTACACCTCTCCCCCTTCCACCAACACATTTGTTTTCCAAATAAGGGAGAAACACCATCTGAAACACACTCTGGAAGACTAACATATTTTGTGTCGGTGTCGAGACCAGTCTGCAAAATGTGGTCACCCCAAGCCTCAGGTGCATGCTGCTGACTTAGGTGACTATCGAAGGTTTTCCTTTGTAAATCTTGGCATTATTCTGACATTAAAATATTTTGCAATTTTTGCTGGGTATGTATCGGCCCCTGAAATGAATGCTAGCTATCCTTAGTGAAAGTGAAACAGCTTTCAAAGCAAGACCACGACATTAAATCTAGGAATGGAACAACATAATGTTCATGTCAGGGAACTATCACTTATTTTTATTTGCTCCAGTTCTCATTTTTTAACAGGCTTTTATACAACAAATTAATATATTCTTGTATCTTCCCGATGCAAGTCTAAGTATTGTAGCTTCACATTCATTTGCAGTCAGACTTTCCCATCTGTGCCTGAAAGTGACATTTTCAAATTAACTCTTTCATATTCATCAATAGCTATTTAGTTTTCTAGAAAGTGTCTTTTCCAAATGCAGCACTTCTCAAATTATTTAATCTGTTTGTTAGAACTACAAGAAAACAAACATGATTAATTCTAAAAATCATAGGTAAAAACCCAGCCATGAATAACTACACTTTTATTGAAATAGTCTCAACCATGCAGTATATTTAGTAAGACAATGTCAAAGCCCCCAAAGGTTCTGCCTTCTGCTTTTTTCATCAAAAATATCTGAGTAAGCAATATCAGATAGGAGAAAAATGTGTGGAATCACTTTGTTTTCTGTTCCCTATGCTTGTTCAAGCAAAAAGGTAAAATGATCTAGGATTGTCATACAGAAGTTTTCTGAGTTGGTACATCAGAAACAATACCTTCAGAACAACAGAAAGTAGCTCTAGAGGGGAAAATGTTACATCTTCCTTTTTCTATAATTGTTTCTGAAAACATATATATGAGCATCTCAGAATATTACCTGAATAGCATGAATAATTTTAAGTAATATTTTATGAATATTCAAACAAAGACGAATTCTTCTCTGTCCACTATTAGCCATATACTGGCAAGGACCATAAAATGCTCTGCCAATGACTGCCAGAATTTATTTGCAAGTCTTCTGCTTTTTCTGGTGCTGCAGAATGTACTGATTTTTGCTTGCCCATTGTTTTTTTTTTTTTCCCCCTATGAGATTTGGAAAACCACCAGATTTGTTTCCATTTGTTTCTGTAGCTAACATGCTAGAGGATCTATCAATAGGCTACTGTTCTGACCCCAAACCATAATTTCAGTATAGCCTACTGAGGACTATTTTTTTCTTACAAGTTGCCCTCTGTGCCCATCTACAAAGGAGATGGATTGTCAAATCCTGCAAACTCTAATAACTCATGCACTTAGCTTTGGAGCCTTAATTACCTGTACAGCAGTAGGAGACCAAAGTGACAAAATATACCCACCATCCACTAGGCTAGAAAACAATAAGCAAAATGTTTTCTTCATGCATCAATTCATACATTCAGAATAATCGGGTGCTATTATATTAACTTCTCACTGTTTTCTGGATGGTTTTAGACCAGTACAACATTTACTATTACAGAACATCTTTGTAATTCTTTAAATAATTGCCAAAGCAAAAAAGTCTTTGAAGCAGAATTTACACTACTATATCTGTATATATAAATATACAGAAAAGGGTAAGTTTTGAAAGAAAAGCTCAGGTAAACATAATTGTAGACTTTAAGCAAAGGTAAAAACCAGCATCTGGTCTAATATTCCAATATCTGAAACATTAAAGAGTTTAATATTCAGTATCAATTGCTACCAATTTTGTTGCGAACAAGAATCTTTCAGATGTTATATGAGCCATCTCTCCATGGAAACAATGTTTAATGTCATTTCCATGAAATTATTGTCAACATACCATCACATTGTCTTCATACATTAACACATCAAATACCTTCATAAAATCTGAATATAAATTATGTGTTGGCTACTTACCTAACTGGGTCTCCTGTACTGTTAGCTTACTCTCCAAGGGATGCAAAAGCTTCGGTGGTTTATCTGTTAGTGGCGCTAGAAAAGAAAGACATTCACATATATAGTTTCCTGATTATTATTGGGTAGCATAAGACCTGATTTTATACCTATTGTTTCAGAAATTATTCAGTTTTTCTTTTGTTTAAACAATGTTCATGTCTTCAGTAGCTGTAAATATTTCTGCTTTGAGAGTAAAAATAGCACTGATATTTAGAATTTTCCACATGCTAAGATATTGAATTCACTTCCATTAATAAAACTCATCTCTTTAAACCCTCACAAAAAACATGCACTGATATATTATAATTTTGTATTTTCATAAATACTAACCAGTATTTCATTGTTTGTTAAAATATTTCACAGAATCATAGAATCATAGAATAGTTAGGGTTGGAAAGGACCTTAAGATCATCTAGTTCCAACCCCCTGCCATGGCCACGGACAACTCCCACTAAACCATGCCACCCAAGGCTCTGTCCAACCTGGCCTTGAACACCACCCTCAATGGAGTATCCACAACTTCCCTGGGCAACCCATTCCAGTGCCTCAGCACACACACAGTAAAGAATTTCTTCCTTATAACCAATCTAAACTTCTCTCTTTAGGTTTTAATCCATTCCCTCCTGTCCTATCACTACAGTCCCTCATGAAGAGTCCCTCCCCAGCATCCCTATAGGCCCCCTTCAGATCCTGGAAGGCCGCTACGAGGTCTCCACGCAGCCTTCTCTTCTCCAGGCTGAACAGACCCAACTTTCTCAGCCTATCTTCATACGGGAGGTGCTCCAGTCCCCTGATCATCCTCATGGCCCTCCTTTGGACTTGTTCCAACACTTCCATGTCCTTTTTATGTTGACGACACCAGAACTGTGCACAAAACTCCAAGTGAGGTCTCATGAGAGCAGAGCAGAGGGGCAGGATCACCTCCCTCGACCTGCTGGTCACACTCCTTTTGATGCAGCCCAGGATACGGTTGGCTTTCTGGGCTGCAAGTGCACACTGAAGCCAGCTCTTGTTCATTTTCTTATTGACCAACACCCCCCCAAGTCCTTCTCCACAGGGCTGCTCTGAATCTCTTCCCTGCCCAACCTGTAGCTGTGCCTGGGATTGCTCTGACCCAGGTGGAGGACCTTGCACTTGGCAGGATTAAACTTCATCAGGTTGGCATCAGCCCACCACACAAACGTGCCAAGGTCCTTCTGGATAACATTCCTTCCCTCCAACGTATCAACCGAACCACACAGCTTGGTGTCATCGGCAAACTTGCTGAGGGTGCACTCAATCCCACTGTCCATGTCACCGACAAAGATGTTGAACAAGACCGGTCCCAACACCGATCCCTGAGGGACACCACTCGTTACTGGTCTCCAGCTGGACATTGAGCCATTGACCACAACTCTTTGCGTGCAGCCATCCAGCCAGTTCTTTATCCACCGAGTGGTCCACCCATCAAATAGATGTCTCTCCACTTTAGAGACCAGGATGTCATGTGGGACTGCATCAAACGCTTTGCACAAGTCCAGGTAGATGACATCAGCTGCTCTACCCCTGTCCAGGAGTTCTGTAGCCCCATCATAGAAGGCCACCAAATTGGTCAGGCAGGATTTCCCCTTAGTGAAGCCATGTTGGCTGTCAGCAGCCACCTTGTTGTTTTTCATGTGCCTCAGCATGTCTTCCAGGAGAATCTGCTCCAAGATTTTGCCAGGCACAGGGGTGCGGCTGACTGATCTGCAGGTCCCTGGCTCATCCATTTTCCCCTTCTTGAAAATGGGGATTATATTTCCCTTTTTCCAGTCATCGGGAACTTCACCTGACTGCCATGATTTTTCAAATATGATGGACAGTGGCTTAGCAACTTCATTTGCCAGCTCCTTCAGGACCTGCGGATGGATTTCATCAGGTCCCATGGACTCGTGCAATTTCAGGTTCCTAAGATTGTCTCGAACCAGATCCCCTCCTACAATGGGCCTGAAGTCTTCATTCTCACAGTCCCTGTGTCTGCCTTCCATGACTTGGATGGTACGGTTAGAGCATTTGCCAGTGAAGACTGAGGCAAGGAAATCGTTAAGAAGCTCAGCCTTCTCCAAGTCCAGGGTAGCCAATTCTCCCAATAGCTTCCAGAGAGGGCCCACGCTGTCCCTAGTCTGTCTTTTATTTGCAATGTGCCTAAAGAATCCCTTGCTGTTATCTTTAATTACCTTTCTATCAAATGTAGTTATTCACAGAGAAATAATATGATCTGTTACTGCAAAACAATTTTGAATTTTTAATTAAAATTGTATTTAAAAAGATATTGCCATCACTGTAATATTTGACAGTAGAGTACAAGAAAAAAGCTCAGTTTTCAAAATCCAAGGGAATGATACAGTGAAATAACATCAAGATTAGTAAGATTACTTTCTAATAAGATTATTTTCCTCCTCCTTTTTGATCTACCCTGAAGTAATACTAGGAGACTTACGTAAATTTTGGAATAGGAAGAGTTTTGTAGTGGTCAAAAACCTTTAGAAGGTTGTTGAAGCATGTACACACCATGCATCTAAATAGTGCAGTTATTCCACTAGATTTATATAACATCTTCATACTTAATTCACAGAAGTGATATTGATTATTACTACTTTTGTTTTACTGATCTCTGACAGATAAGTGCATACAATATGAAAAAAAGAACATTCATTTATTTTTTTCTTTAAAATTGATTGTAAATATTCAGGGGAAAGCTCCAACTTTTGTAGTCACCTGGAACATTTTGATATTATCTTTCTCAGCATTAATTCGTACTTCAGTCTTTAATACAGATTATAGGCTGTCAGAGATTTAAAGTACATTTGACATTTTGATATAACTCTATAATATTTCTTTCCTCCAACTTGTCAAAATCACTATTCCCTTTCTTACTGACACACACATCCACATATGTATTGGTTTAATTTACTTAACACTCAAATTCTGTCAGTTGAATTGCAGGAGAGGTTTATGCATTCCCTTTACTGCTTCTTCTCCTCTTTGATTAAGGTATGACACCTTTTAAAATCTACAATACAAATTTCAACTTTGCAGTAATGACAGAATGGATCCATTATCTACTCGTATGTTTCTGCATAGAATCATAGAATCATAGAATAGTTAGGGTTGGAAAGGACCTTAAGATCATCTAGTTCCAACTCCCCTGCTATGGGCAGAGACACCTCACTAAACCCAGCAGAATACAAAAATTTAGTTTATCTTTTTTCAGAGCTTTCCCTTTACAATCAGTGCTTTAAGATTTTCAGCAGCACCTCATTCAGTCATTCACTTATAAAAGAGTGGATTCTGTGAGAAGATGCATTACAGAGGTTTTCCTTTATCTGACCAGTGCACAAACCCACCCACTTGGTGTCTGGGATGTTGATCCTATCAGATCTAGGACTAAATAAAACTATTTCTTCAAGGATAGGAAAAAAACAGGATTTGGTCCACAGACTTTTCTTCCATTAATTTTTCCAACAACAGGTTCTACTTCTACTTTTCATAGAATCATAGAATAGTTAGGGTTGGAAAGGACCTGAAGATCATCTAGTTCCAACCCCTCTCCCAGGGGCAGAGACACCTCACACTAAACCATGCCACCCAAGGCTCTGCCCAACCTGGCCTTGAACACTGCCAGCAATGGAGCATTCACAACTTGACTGGGCAACCCATTCCAGT
The DNA here is from genome assembly GCA_028858755.1 of Ara ararauna. Lineage (NCBI taxonomy): Eukaryota > Metazoa > Chordata > Aves > Psittaciformes > Psittacidae > Ara > Ara ararauna. The sequence goes on from CM054378.1 coordinate 45,149,456, forward strand.
GCCTCACCACACACACACAGTAAAGAATTTCTTCCTCATATCTAATCTAAACTTCCCCTGTTTAAGTTTGAACCCATTACCCCTTGTTCTATCACTATAGTCCCTAATGAAGAGTCCCTCCCCAGCATCCCTATAGGCCCCCTTCAGATAGTGGAAGGCTGCTACGAGGTCTCCATGCAGCCTTCTCTTCTCCAGGCTGTACAGCCCCATCTTTCTCAGCCTATCTTCATACAATAATTCTAGACTATAGACTCTGGAGAGAGCCACAGCTGTGAAAGACTTTCCATTACACTGGTTTCCGATTTAAATTATTTTTAGCTGCTTTTGTCTTTTTTCTTCTTTTTTTTTTCTTTTTTTTTTCTTTTTTTTTGGTGGTGGGAGATAACATGTATAGAAGGCAAAAGAATTCAAAATACATTTTTTCTTAAACTGAAAAATTAGTCATTTCCATTTCTTTACTCCTCTGTAAAGGCTCATAATTTATCAGCACATTGCAATTTTTAAAGCATCATCCACTATGAATTTAAATTTAGTTTTTCAGTTCTGTCATTTTCAAGTCAATTACCATTCATCAGATAATGTCTCCTGAGTCACTGTTGTTCTAAATCTGTTTTGAAACTCTTCCAGCAAACAAAGTTTTCTCCTTCTAAGTAAAGATATAGTAACTGGTGGAGTTAATCTGAATGCAACAAACAAGTAGATTAGAAAACAGTATTTTTCTCAGTTAAGCAAAGACTGACATATGATAGTCACCAATATCTGTGCCCAGGAAGAACTAATGCTTATTAAGACAGTGCAACTCTAAGCTCTTTAAATTGGGGCAAATATCAGTATTTCAGTGTTGCATTCCCTACTGATGCCTGCCAGCCTGACACTGTTGTGGGTATGTCTGTACTACAAGCAATCACATCTGCCAGGGCCAACTCATTCACCCATCTGCAAAATGCGAAAAAAAAGAAAAAAACCAACCCTGGATATTCTGCATTGCAGAGGTTTAGGCTGTAGGGAAATATTGTGAATGTGAGTAATAAAGGCAAGGAAAATAATTTCTGTAACTTGGTATAATTAGAATCTCAGATTTTCAAAGCTGATTTGAAATGCACCCTCACTCAATCAACATCTTTAGTATCTGCTATTTCATCTATTTATTAACCTGAAAATATATGTAGGTGTTCATTGCAATTATTCCATATGGACTGAGGCAGAGGTGGAAATATCTCCAGCTGCCTCTCTCTCTTTCAAGTTTACATTCTCCACAGATAGCAACATTAATGGACAGCACAGAGTGTCTGCAACCCTTTTTTTCATTTAGAAACTCTGAAGTAGACATATGTGTCTCCTATAAGCCGCTTCACGTCCTTCAAACCATTGGATTTGGTTTCTTAACTGGGTCAACTCACCATGCAACAGGCTATTCAAAATTAATATAGTTTTCAGATGGGTCTATTGAGGCACAGTTATCTACTAAATCAAACAGAAAACCCAGAATTTAATCTTTGCTTCCTACACTTTTATTAAACAGCAAGAATCAAACAGAAATTACAAAATTCACAACTACATCTGGTCTCTTAAAAAGTTAAACAACTTTTTTCTTTTTCATGAATAGATGCTGGAAGGCAATAATTTTCATGTCTTACAAAAATATCAATGATTTCAAAGCACTTTCTCTTCTGTACTGTATACAAAGAACCAGAATTATTTTGAATGTGTTTCAAAAACACACAGAGAGGGTCCTCTACCCACCAGACAGTAGTTATCAACACGGTTGTTGCACAGTAGGAACAGGGTATTCAGATTCTTATTCTTTCATGGGAGTTCTTGCCTGTTGGCAAGAATCTTAGTTCCTGGATATTATCAACTACTGATGCATGGGTGTAGTTCTCCCTCCCTCTCTCTCTCACCCTCCCCACTTTTCTTTCCCTTTCTTTCTTTCCCTATTGATAGTTTTGGGGTTTTTTTTCACTTTCTTTCCCACTTCAGAGTTAAGAAAACTGGTATATTCCTCTCAAAAAAATGGGGTTTGACAGGTCAGATTCTTTAAAAAGAAACAAAAAAAAAAAAAAAAAAAAAACAACAAACAAACAAAAGATGCTGGATTGCTGGATCATAAATCAAGTTTATGGCCAATCTTACATTTGATTTCTGAACCACCAGTGATGAATGTTTGACAAATATGTCAAACTTGACTTTGATTAGAAAAAAACTAAAGTTTAAAAAAAAAGCATAAGTAACCAATTTTGAAGCTTTATTAGAAATGAATATTTAACTCCAGAGATACCATCCAGTTCCAGATAGATTGATACTGCTCAAAGAGCCTAAATTTATATTCAAGTCCATCAGATTGGATTTACATTTAAAACATATTGAACAATTTGTCTTGTGGTAATGAAAGTGAGAGCCATCACAATCCATCACCCTCCTGGTAACTAGCCAGAAGATAATATTTTTACACCAGCTGACTACTTCCATACTCCTTTTTCTAAGCTGCTATTTTAAGTTTAGATGCTTATGGTCACACAATAAATACATTTATCTATGCAAAATTCTGTTATTTGAAGTGACCACCCACCTGTTTGAATTTAACAGAGCTAATGAAGAAAAGCTTAATTCAAACTGTACATAAAAAAAACACAGATCTGGACATCAAAAAATAGAACTGCCTCAAACCCCACAAGCTTTATAATAGAAAAAAAAAATTCCAAAGTTCTATGCTTATGTATGTTTTACAAAATGCTCTCAGATTCTTCCTTGTAAATTGTAATGATTACAGTTAGTTTCAGTTTCTTAGAGGCAGGAAGGGTTGTGTGGAGTTGTTTACTACTCAGAAAGCCAGTTTATTGGCTGGACACTTCCTGCAGGGAAAAAAAAATAAAAATCACAGGAATGGCTGCCTTTCCTGGCCAGTCTGAGTTATCTATATTTTAGAGTATTTCTTGTTCCACTTTTTTTTTAGGATGAAAACCCTTTAGATCCTTCCGAGATTTGAGAAAATACAATGAGATTAAACCTCTTACATTTATGAACTTAAACCATTTTTAGAAGAAATGACTGACATAACCCTGCAATGCATTGCAGCTAAGGCACAGAAGTAAATCAGCAAAGGAATTCCTTGCTATGCTAAGGCAAAATATTTGTACACTTTGAAACCAAATGAAGCCAGAGGGATGGAGTTCTTTTCTTGAAGTCCACACTGTTTCTCTGATTTCGCCCCGCAGTTCAGAAAGATCCCCCCTCTCAACTTGCTTCTAGAAATTAAGGAATTCCTCATTACTATTGACTTCCATGCTGATTTTCTGCACCTGGATTTCTTTTTGTGCTCCCTTCATTCTGCTAATTTTGCCACAGGCAAATGACTCTGTGGACAAGGCACCTCTCTCAGAGAAGGCATATTAGGTCTGATTGACTAAAAGCTGAACCTTCAGGCACTTCTGAGCATAGTGCCTGACACTACTGCCTACTCCTCAAGCCCTCAGAGTTGGACGGTGTCTGGCTATTAAGTGCACGTGGTGTGCTTACCCCTCTAACTACTACATCTCAACATTTAACCAAGCATTGTCAAGCATGATAATCTTATACCAGTGGCAGCAGAGAAGATTTGAAATGAGATTAAAGGAGTAGATTTGATTTTTATACTGCTATGATAGGGTCCATAGCATGAGGGGCTTCTTGAAATAAAGCACTCTCATTAGAAAGCCATAATTTATGAAAAGCTGCTGTAGATGGCAATATTTAGCAATCACAGGTAATTATAAGAATAGGAGGAAAAAACATAGCATTTCAGTCGATAAGTGCTATAATTTGGAAAATAGTTGTGTATGTTTTTGTTCCTTTTTTTTTCCCCAATAGTCGTGTCTGTAAAAGAAACAATGCAGTAACAGTAGTGTACAGTAGGCTGCAATAAAATTAATTATGTGCAGCCTGAACCTGCAGCCTTGAAACATTGGTATAAGCAGCTACTGTCCAGATGAATACCAATTCGGAGAACTCTCAGGTTCCTTAGAGCAATTGTGAGCAGAGCAAAGCTTAGGTAATGCAATACAAGGATGTTGTTTTTTTCCTTATTTTTCCTAACATATGTATAGCTCTATGTATTCAGATTTATCACTAGAGAAATCACTGCCATTTAAAACATAAATATATGGCAAGGACTTCCATAGAAAGGGAATTCTTTATAACTGATTGATATTTCTAACAACCTTAAATCTCATTTCTCAGTTACAATCAGATTAGTTTTCACTCACAAGGACATCATTTAAAAGCATGCATGCCATGAACTGCACAGTAGCCTTGTAAAACTATTCTGTCTCACTGTGTAAACAAGGCACATACAAATACACTGAATGAAGCAGTTCAAACTGAGGGAAGATACATATGAGGATACTAAAGTTACATGTGTGAAGCCATAGGCATGCGACTATAAATGAGTAACCTAATATGGCAGGGGGGTTGGAACTAGATGATCTTTAGGTCCTTTCCAACCCTAACTATTCTATGATTCTATGACTTAGTTATTACTTTGACTGATTAAAGATCATCTCTTATTTTCTGAAATGTTCACATAAATATTGCATTGAGAAAAAAAACATCTGCCTCTTTTTTCAGTTTATGTCTTATTGTCTTATTGCACATTTAAAATGCCCCAACCTTCTTGCTCTGGACATAAAAATGAATACGGTCTTTATTTCTTATACCTAATCTCTTCTTCTGATGTTTTTCCTCTTCCTGCCAGAGTACCAAAAGTGGGTGTTTTGCATAACCATTTTCATACTTCTGGAGGAGGGTGCCCAGACCAGTTGTTGCTCACATGTAACAGGTCGCTCTTATAAAACATGTCAATAGGATCTGGCATTTTGTGTGGTCTCTAACTGTTCCTTCTGCCTTTATTATGACGGCAACTAGAAGTCAAAATAAACTGAGGACAGAGAAGGCCACTACAATTGGCACGTTTTTGTATTCATGCACTATACTACCGGTGTGAGTTTGGCTTATTCTCCAGTTTTACCTACACAGAGCTTTCCCTAAAACATCCTTGTCTTTACCAATGGGTGAAACCATGATTAAGCAAATCTAGTTCACCTCAGTTAAACTGCATATGCTGCAGTTTCTTCTATTGCTCCTATTCAAGACTAATGAAAAGTTTTGGGAGGTTGTATCCTAGCACTTCTGAAGTCTGGCGTCACATACTAATGATTTTTGGAGGGATCAATATGGAACATAAACCTTACCATAACTATTTATAGACATATTTATTTGCTTTTAAAACTCATAAAAGTATTCTGTTGCTCCTAAATCTACATGTTATATTATGCCTTTGTTTATAAGAGTCTTCAGGTGTTGTATAGATCTTGTATAAAACTGGTGAAACAAATAGAAACATATGCAGTATTCTTCACAATTGGGCTACCTGAATAAATTACATATTCATGCAGCAAAATAGAGTTATATAAATCATGAAGTTTTGACAAACAAGAAAAGCTAGACTCACACATTTCACATCAAGCAACCATTCTGCAACACGCGCAGTTAAAAATTCTCTGCATATTATAATAGGTTCTCTTATAATTGTCCCTTTCATCTATTCTCTTTCCTTTTTTTCTCCAGGTTAAAATGTAGAAAATATAGGGGGGGAGCTATCATAAGGTTGTGTTCTCTGTGACAAGACCAAACACATATTTTCTTAAAAATTACTTATTATTCTTACTGCATGACCCCCAGAAAATCTTGTTTATTGTCCAATTAGAAATAACTACATTTTCTCATTCAGCTTTACTTTTATGATTGCCAATTGAATTTTAGCATTCACTATTATTTCTTTTCCTCAACCCTGTCACAGTCATTAAAGTTTTCCCTTGAAATTTATCATCAATTTTCATTTTTGCCTATTATTTTTTATACTTGTCTCAGATTAAGATTTCAAACCCAAGGAACCTAAGCATATTTTCCCTCATTTAAAGTAATATTCTGTAAAACAGTAATTTTAGAAACTTAATAATAATACAGAAAGCCAAACGTATCCTGGGCTGCATCAAAAGGAGCATGACCAGCAGGTCGAGGGAGGTGATCCTGCCCCTCTACTCTGCTCTTGTGAGACCTCACTTGGAGTATTGTGTGCAGTTCTGGTGTCCTCAACGTAAGAAAGACATGGAACTGTTGGAACAAGTCCAAAGAAGGGCCATGAGGATGATCAGGGGACTTGAGCACCTCTCGTATGAAGATAGGCTGAGAAAGTTGGAGCTGTTCAGCCTGGAGAAGAGAAGGCTGCGTGGAGACCTCCTAGCAGCCTTCCAGTATCCAAAGGGGGCCTATAGGGATGCTGGGGAGGGACTCCTCATGAGGAACTGTAGTGAGAGGACAAGGGGTAACGGGTTCAAACTTAAACAGGGGAAGTTTAGACTGGATATGAGGAAGAAATTCTTTACTGTGAGGGTGGTGAGGTGCTGGAATGGGTTGCCCAGGGAAGTTGTGAATGCTCCATCGCTGGCAGTGTTCAAGGACAGGTTGGACAGAGCCTTAGGTGGCATGGCTTAGTGTGAGGTGTCCCTGCCCCTGGCAGGGGGGTTGGAACTAGATGATCTTCAGGTTCTTTCCAACCCTAACTATTCTATGATTCTATGATTCTATATTAGTATATTAGTAACTTCCACATATTTACAAGGGTGAGGGATGAGAAACAAACATTTTAACAGGTGTGTACTTTAATTACTAAAATATGATGACAGACACTTAGGTAGATTTTTGAAGACTTTGGATATCACATTCCCATTGTACCCCACAGTTACTGGGTATTTTGGAAAACCAGGCACTCTGTATCATGTACAAAGGTCAGAATACATGTCAAAAGCATAAAGACTATTCCAAGATTTTCTTTCTGACTCAGTTATATCAGTTAGGTATAGTCACAATATTTGTCATTCTTTTTCCATGTAACATCTCCCAAAGACAATCCAGAAATTATTGCCTCCCTCAGAAGTTTGTTTCACCTGTAACACATGTTGGTGGCACATACAGAATTTTCTCCTGTATTGTGTAATACTACCATCCAACTAAGATGGCATAGTTTTCATTGTTACCAGTGGTTTTCACTTGAACCTCAAAAGCTATCACAAGCCCTTCTAATGACTGAATCATGAGATATATATATATATAACACTGGCTAGAAACACTGAAAGCATCAGATCAGGTCCAAAAGTAAATAATGAAACTATTATTCAAATCAACTAAAAAGGAAAAAGGTAATTACTATTTTTTTTTAGCAGTTTGAGAAATGCCATGCTTATGGTGCTCCACTTTGCTTCCTATCCTACTGCTCAGATTCCCCATTTGTTTAATACAAACCCAGTTAAAGCCTAATTATAGTTGCTTAGAGCTGATCACTGTAGAACACACACTAAACAGTGATGTTACAAGAAATGGTACCTCAGCTAGGGTGTTGGCAAGCTTAACAGGGTGCAATGCAATAACTTAAATTAGTCATCAAGTTGACTAATCACAAATTGCAAATGTAGACAACATCACAATAGAAGCTAAAAAAGCACTCCTGAAATAAAAGAAACTTGTGGGTATTTTTTGTGTTAGGAATGAATATCATTTTCAAGCATGCTCAGTGACAGAGAAGAGAATAAGAAACAAAAGCAAATCCCTCCGAAATTCACTTTGCATAAGGAACAGTGGAAGAAAGCATGGCAACTTCACACATTTCTACTGAAATTAGCTGCTTCATGTATAAATGCAAAGCTTCAAACTCTTGCAGCACTTGAAGATTTTCCCCCCATCATTATTTTGATAGAACTGAATTTATCAAGTGTTTATGGGGTCCCAAACCAATTGCATATGTATTTATTTATCCTTCATGTGCATTTCAAAAATAGTCATCAATATGCTACAAGTTAAGCATTGTTCAGCCAGACTCACTTTCAATAAATGTGAAATGAATACATTTCATTTATGACAGCACAGAAAAACAAGAAAAGAAATAAATAATAAAAATTTTATGAAGCCAGGTATATTATTCTGTGTTTCTCTTCTGGGAATACAGCTAGCTTTAAAGTACAAGGTGGATTCAAGCTATCAGAAATCAATAAGCAAGAAATTGGAAACATTTGTGGTGTGAAAGAACCCTGGAGCTATACCATAGCTATTTTCCTGAGGAAAACCTCATGCTAGGATGCAATATGAAAGGTAAAAGAAGTCATGGTGAATGTGTAACCCTTAATGTATGCACATCTTTTCTACAACTTCCTCCTTTTTTAAAGGGAAAGATGAGAAAGGAGGAGATTTAGCTTTAATACGTACTTCAATCCAAACCAAACTATATACACCAGAGAACAGAAAATGCAGAAATGCAGTGCTAATTAAAAAGAAAAAAATGTCTATCGCAAATCATGCTATAAAATTATCATGTGCAATGTTGATTTCAAAAAAACACATTTCAGAAGCAAATATTGTAAAGCTATTAAAAGCTATTTAAAAGCTATTATTAAAAGCAGGCAGCAATAAATCTATTGAACAGAAAGTGTTGCTGAAAGATCTGTAATTTGGCAGGCAATTTGTGCCTTATTCACATATTAATCAGAATGTCACATCAATATGTGGATATTTCAAAAAGAGTTTCTAAGACTGTACTCACTGTGTGAAATATCAGAATCACGAAGTGGTTGAGTTGGAAAGGTCCTCAACCTGGAGGTAATCTAGCCGAAAACCCCTGCTCAAAGCAGGGTAAAATAACCAACACATGTTCAAGGGATCTTAAAGAAATAATCTTTGTTGTATTAGTAATTTTGTATTCTTCCTAATCATCTTATTTTATTTACAATAATAAGATACTTCAGATAAAGAATGGAGGCCATTTCATTCCCATCCACCTCTGCTTTGCCCATGACAGAACACCCTTGCACTGGAGTTCTGACACAAGAACTCACACAAGAATGAGACTTTTGAACTTTCTTAAAACAGGTTTCCAACTGCTAAACTATTTACATAAGGGCCAATTTCTTTGACAAGTGTTGTCATTTTTTGAAAAAAGAAAGACTTACTAAAAGCTGCTTGTAAGTGATAGCCAAATTATTAATAGCTGAACATTGGCAGCAGACTCAGGAACATCTAAAATATGCTTTTTCATCTTGAGAATTACTTCATACAATAGAATTTCTTAATTTTATAAATCAACATCACAAAAAGGTACTTTAAAGTTCAGAACAATCAGATATTCTGAGATAATTTGTGCTTGCTAGTATTTTTATTATTGTAAATGTACCTTAAAATGCACTTATTAAAATGGATTTACCTTATTAATAGGCATTTCCACTTTTATACTCTTCCATACAAACTGCTGTGTTTGCACTCTGCAGACATATTTTAGCTTCTCCATTCCCTATTTTCTCCAGATATTTAAGTAGATATAATGTACATGTTTTCAGGTGTTTTTGGAAATACACAAATGGAAAAAAACAGGAGTTGAACACAGAAAAGACAGATAGATAGATAGATAGATAGATAGATAATGTACTACTTCTAAAATAACAAGGGGTTAACAAGTACAATGCCAAATTTCTATAATCCTAGGATGGCTAAAAGTTGGAACAACAAATGACAAATCCTACTGACCTCTAATGAAAGCAGGAGATTCAAGGAAATAAAATAGACAAATATCTTCTGATAATTAGAAGGAAGAGCAGTTGTTTCTGAGAAGTAAAAATTAAAAGGTGCAAAGTCCCCTTCATTCTATCTGCTGAGAATTATTTGCTTGCAGAAGTATGAAAGCTAACTACTTAAACATATTAATTTTTCTCAAAGATTTTCCTGCTGCTCAGCACTTTCATCTGTATTTTATATTCAACTTTTCAAATATTCATAGTTATCCACATTGAACTCCTTAACAGAAATCATCATACAGTTTTTTAAAGTAGATCTGCACTGTGTCCAGTTCTGGAGTCCTCAGAACAGGAAAGATATGGACCTGTTGGAGAGTGTCCAGAAAAGGGCCACAAAAATGATTGGAGGGATTGAACACCTCTCCTGTGAGGAAACACGGAAAGAGTTGGGGTTGTTCAGGCTGGAGAAGAGAAGGATCCAGGAAGACTTTATTGCATTCTTTCAGTTCTTAGAAGGGGCCTATAAAAAAAATGGGGAGAGTCAATTTAGTAGGGCCTATTGTGATTGGATGAGGTGGGGTGATGGTTTTAAACTAAAAGAAGTGAGATTCAGGTTAGATGTGAGGAAGAATTTTTTTTTTTTACAATGAGTGTGGCAAAATAACAAAAATAGAATAAAATAAAATAGGACAAGTTGCCCAAAGATGTGGTAGATGCACTGTCCCTGGAGATGTTCAAGGCCAGGCTGGATGTGGTTCTGGGCAAGCTGATCTAGTTGGAGATGTCCCTGCTCATTGCAAGGGGGTTGGACTAGATGAGCTTCCCTTCCAAGCCAAACTATTCTGTGATTCCATGCAGAACCCACAGCCCCACCTGTGGTTCCTTAGACAGATCTGTACTAAAACCATAAGCAGAGCCTACAACTTTTCTGACTTATTTACAGAGAACAAGCTCTGCCTCTAGGCCAGTTGGTCCAGTCTGAGACCATTCTTATAATCTGTCAACTGGTGCAAACCCAATGATCTGGTCTTCTGTATAATGTGTAGGTAACAAGTACACTGAACAATTAACTTGCCAACACAAAGATCCTTTTAAATAAGTTGGTTATTTCAGTAGAAATGAAAGTACAAGGTCCCAGAAAAACAAAACAAAACAAAACAAAACAAAACAAAAAAAAAAAAAAAAAAAGAAACAGATGTTAAGAGACTCAGACTCAAAACTTATTTTCCTAGCTACACTGCAGGGGTGACAGTTGAGGGGATGGATGGAGGGAGAGAAAGAAAACCCATTTTAGTGACAACAGAAGTGATTGCCTGAAGTCAGCCTTCATCTCACATGAAAATCAAATGCTTACTTGAAATTTGGAGTGAAGAAGGATCATAAAGAGATCCATATTTCCAAAAACTGCCAACAATAATGGGTGCATAACTTGACAACTGTTCCAAGTTTGGATTCATGGTGAAAATACAGCAAATACTTTACAGGTCTTATCTACAAATTTCTGGACCTTTTTATTCAAGCAATTAACATGATTAAGTACAGTTTCCCCATATGATTTAATTAGCTGCAATCATAGCAAACTATTGTAAGTTGGGCATCAAAGATGTATGACATCTTTTCAAATATGTGTACAATTATTGTGAAAATGAGTGTAAGTCTAGCGTTCACTAGCCCAAGGCAATTACAATTATGAGAAGTGCTTGTTTGGTAAAAGGTCACAATCTGATGTCATGCATTTGCCTGAAATAGTCTTGTCACTGCACAGACTCTAGCAGGGGAAGAATATTTTTAACAACCATGATTTAGCAATTTAACTTTAGAACTAATTCCATGTGCTCCTGAATATGTTAACAATGAAAATTTAAAATGTATTATCTTGACAGAAATGATGGATAAAACATTTAAACTGCTTCTTATTTTTGTATTCAAGCAGTTTATACCTTTACCTATAGGCATATTGCTTGAATAAAGTGTGCCACCTTTATGAAACAGCAATGCTATGATTGGATATGAGGAAGAAATTCTTTACTGTAAGGGTGGTGAGGCAGTGGAAGGGGTTGCTCAGGGAAGTTGTGAATGCTCCATCGCTGGCAGTGTTCAAGGCTGGATTGGAGGTAGCCTTGGTTGTCATGGTTCAGTGTGAGGTGTCCCTGCCCCTGGCAGGGGGGTTGAAACTAGATGATCTTGAGGCCTTTTCCAACCCTAACTATTCTATGATTCTATGATATTCAAGGATCACCTGCTGCAAGTTCAGGAGCGATATCCCAACTTGAAGGAAGTGCTGCAGGAGGGCCAGGAGACCTCCTTGGATGGATAAGGAGCTGCTGAGGAAAATTCAAAGGAAAAAAAGAGACTTATAAAAGGTGGAAGCAAGGACAGATGGTCTGGGAATGGAATGTAATGGAATGGAATGGAATGGAATGGAATGGAATGGAATGGAATAGACTAGGATAGCATAGGATAGGATAGGACAGAATAGGGTTGGAATACAGGGATGTTGTCTGGGAAGCTAGGGACCAGGTTAGGAAAGCTAAGGCCCACTTAGAATTAAACTTTTCTAGGGATGTGAAAGATAACAGGAAGGGATTCTATAGGTACGTTGCAAACAAAAGACAGACTAGGGAAAATGTGGGCCCTCTCTGGACTCTATCAGGAGAACTGGCTACCCTGGACTTGGAGAAGGCTGAGCATTCTTAATGACTTCTTTGCCTCAGTCTTCACTAGCAAATGCTGTGACCACACCACCCAAGTCTTGGAAGGCAGAAGCAGGGACTGTGAGAATGAAGACCTTGGGCCCCCTGTAGGAGAGGATCTGGTTTGAGACAATCTTAGAAACCTGAAATTGCACGAGTCCATGGGACCTGATGAAATCCATCCGCAGGTCCTGAAGGAGCTGGCGAATGAAGTTGCTAAGCCACTGTCCCTCATATTTGAAAAATCATGGCAGTCAGGTGAAGTTCCCAACAACTGCGAAAAGGGAAATAAACCCCCCATTTTCAAGAAGGGGAAAATGGATGAGCCAGGGAACTGCAGATCAGTCAGCCTCACATCTTTGCCTGGCAAAATCTCCAAGCAGATTCTCCTGGAAGGCATGCTGAGGCATATGAAAAACAACAAGGTGGTTGGTGACAGCCAGCATGGCTTCACTAAGGGGAATTCCTGCCTGACCAATTTGGTGGCCTTCTATGATGGGGCTACAGAACTCCTGGACAGGGGTAGAGCAGCTGATGTCATCTACCTGGACTTGTGCAAAGCGTTTGACGCAGTCCCACATGACATCCTGGTCTCTAAAGTGGAGAGACATCAATTTGATAGGTGGACCACTCGGTAGATAAAGAACTGGCTGGCTGGCTGCACGCAAAGAGTTGTGGTCAATGGCTCAATGTCCAGCTGGAGACCAGTAACGAGTGGTGTCCCTCAGGGATCGGTGTTGGGACCAGTCTTGTTCAACATCTTTGTCAGTGACATGGACAGTGGGATTGAGTGCACCCTCAGCAAGTTTGCCGATGACACCAATCTGTGTGGTTCAGTTGATATGTTGGAGGGAAGGAATACCATCCAGAGGGTCCTTGACACGCTTGTGAGGTGGGCTGATGCCAACCTGATGAAGTTTAACCCTGCCAAGTGCAAGGTTCTCCACCTGGGTCAGAGCAATCCCAGGCACAGCTACAGGTTGGGCAGAGAAGAAATTCAGAGCAGCCCTGTGGAGAAGGACTTGGGGGTGTTGGTTGATGGAAAAACGAACATGAGCTGTCAGTTTGTGCTTGCAGCCCAGAAAGCCAACCATATCCTGGGCTGCATCAAAAGGAGCGTGACAAGCAGGTCGAAGGAAGTGACCCTGCCCCTCTATTCTGTTCTTGTGAGACCTCACTTGGAGTATTGTGTGCAGTTCTGGTGTCCTCAACATAAAAAGGACATGGAAGTGTTGGAACAAGTCCAGAGGAGGGCCACGAGGATGATCAGGGGACTGGAGCACCTCCCATATGAAGATAGGCTGAGAAAGTTGGGTCTGTTCAGCCTGGAGAAGAGAAGGCTGCATGGAGATCTCATAGCAACCTTCCAGTATCTGAAGGGTGCCTATAGGGATGCTGGGGAGGGACTCTTCATTAGGGACTGTAGTGATAGGACAAGGGGTAATGGGTTAAAACCTAAAGAGGGAAGTTTAGATTGGTTATAAAGAGGAAGTTCTTTACTGTAAGGGTGGTGAGGCAGTGGAATGGGTTGCCCAGGGAAGCTGTGAATGCTCCACTGCTGGTTGTGTTCAAGGCCAGGTTGGACAGAGCCTTAGGTGGCATGGCTTAGTGTGAGGTGTCCCTGCCCCTGGCAGGGGGTTTGGAACTAGGTGATCTTAAGGTCCTTTCCAGCCCTAACTATTCTATGATTCTATGATTCGATGATAATTCCTTAACATTATGTGAATTGTCAAGAAATTTCTTAATGACCTATCAAAAATTACATTAATTTTCATGTTTCTCCCCATTGTGTCCTGATTAATTCACTTGCATTTTCTTGGAGGTTACTCACATAAAGCCTTTGCCTTCAACTGAAAGTCTGGGGAGCCTGCTTTCAGTACAGTTCACATCACATCAATCAAGCACCAGCGCTCTTCCTCCATACAGCCGCTGTGTATTAATGACCTGGTTTCTGAAGCCAGAACTCTTTGCCAGAAAACAGTTTTCTAGCTTGCATTGTAACACACTACAGCTGTAGAGGATGTAACGTAATTAGTCACTTTAACATTTGCTGCCAGCAAGTTGTCAGACAGCATTTGGGGAGAGAGGGAGGGCAATAGTATAGAAATTGAGAACAATCTTAAAGTAGATTATTATGAAAGTAAGTACTTTTTAAGCATCATGTGCCTCAAGAAGGAAATTGAATGAAAATAGAAACTAAGCTGGCTGTTGTTTAAAAAACATGCAGAAAATGACAATGCATAAAGTTCCTGGTTTACACCATGAATTAACCATAGTAAAAATACTAAATTCTTTCAGTATGAAAAATCTATTGTGGGTGGAAGATAAAATTATAATAAATCGATGAAGCACCCCTACTAGAGTAAATTGCAGTTGTTTGCAATAGGTTTTGCTAACTCTGTAGGAAACTACAAACTTCTTAGGAGATAGTTTCAATTCTTAAGCTTTTTTGCCTTTTGACTTATGAATAAAAAGCCAGATAATATGTGTAATTTAACAACGTCATTACAAGCTCCTAGCAAAAGATGCTGTGATATAAGTGCATACTGAAAAATGTATGGTTTTTTGTTGACTACACATATAGGTGAAATATAACAGTGTGTTGTGTTTAAACACAGCATAAGATACCAAGGAACAGTACAGATATTTGGAAAAATAAGTGGAAGAAAGAGAATAAAATTAGAGAATTTATAAATTAAATAAAAAGGAATTAAGAATTTACTGATTTAGAAGTACATCACCTTAAATAACCTGTCATACATGGTGACCTGTGTCATTGTTCTAAGGACATTGTTTCATTTCTTTCGTCTCCTCCTTCATCTTTCTTTCCAGACATGTGACAAGTATATTGAACACCATCTACCTTTCTATGAAATCCTGTACCCTTTCAAATGTCTGTTTTAATGAAAACCCAGACACTTAATTTTCCTTTGGAAAAACAATTCATCACAATCTGAAGCACTTCTGTAAAATGCTGGATACCTAAATGCATCCAACATTTAATAAACAAAATGCTTTATCTTGTGTACCAGAACAAAGAGCAAAAGAAGTTAAACCTCCCCACCCCCCATATTTTAAAGCTTCCCAGCTATTGGCCACATACGTCCCAGGGAATTTTCACACAAAGGAAGAGGCTTTTTAAGCTACAAAACCAAACTGGGGATTTTTTTTATGTCTATGTTTTCTGAAATAGAACAAAACAGACATTAAACTAATATAAGTTTCTAATTTTCTCTATGATTAAGCTATTTATTGATTCAGAGACAGGTACACTCTAACCTGAAACAGTCTTCTACTTCCCTCTGTGCTTTCCTTTAAGTAAAAATAGAATCAGGAAAAGTATTCAATTTTTTTACATCTGAATGCCTTATTACCCCCAAAACTTCTTTTTCCTCCTGCATAGGAACCTATAATCCCTGTTTTCTCCAAAAAACAGACTCAGTTCGTTCACGACTTATTTTGCTTAGGCACCCAGGACAAACAGTGATTAGTGTCAGTGCACTTCTTATTCATAAATATGTATGGCAAGTACGATAGGGCTACATAAGTGAGAGCAAGTTTGTTAGCAATACAGGAACATCTGAACAAAGCTACATCAAATAAGTTACTTATTCAACCTCCTTATGTGATATCCAAAATATCTGGTCTCATCTGGACCTGCTGGAAGTGGATCTGTTAAAAAGTTTGTTTATTTGAATTAAAAGCAGTTGCAGTCTATTTATATTTGCACCTTTTCCTTAGTCAAAATTTATTAATTAAGCTCAATATTCACAAGAATTGACCTTAAGCTTACATGTTTGTTTACTAATTCAAGTTAAGCCATAGTTGGAGATATGATTCTTTCATCTCCATCAGGTAATTAATCTAAGCACAAATGAATCCTCTCCAAACAAATTTTAGATACAACAAATATTATCAGATTGGCCTCTCTTTCTAAGTAGCCTGGTTACAATCTTGAATGTGAGGTTGCCTTTCTTCTATATCTGACAGAGAAGGACTAAACCACCACTCAAGAATTTTGTCATTTCTTCTTGGAAAAATAAAAAAAAAAGGCAAAAACATCCGGATTAATAATGTTGTTGCTAACACTGAAATCTCAAAGCTTATCAGTGTGCTTCTTACCAGTATTAAACCTTTGAACTTATTTTCATAGGTATAACTGATAGAAATGTCAAATGTAAGTGTAAAAAGTAAGTCAATAAAGGTTAGCAACAGAACAGCAAACAAAGCAGGAAATCCTAATACACTTCCTGTTTCATACAATATCTAAGCTCCATATTGGTATTGGAATTTACAGCAATGGCAGCGCTGGAAAATATCAACACATGCACAAATATGTGCTCTTGGGGCACCTGACAAACTTGGTACAAAAGCTATAGATGCTACATCTGCCTAGCAATAACCATTTGATTATTCAACAGAACAGACTCATGCATCCTTAATGTAGACAACTATCCTTACCTGATGTGCGATGATTTTGTAGAGTTGTGTTTATAGGACTTCATTTTTTTTTACTTGTAGAAAACTTATAATTGAGAAACAGACAAACTTCTATTTCGAAACCAAAATACATGATTTAAATTTCAGGTGCTCTGCTGCCTGTAAGCCCTGGGAGTATGTATGCAATGGAGGGGAGAGCATGAAAAAGATTTTAGAAACAAACAAACCAAACACTATACTTTTAGTACCAATGCTGGGATCACCCTTTCCCTAGAGTGGTAGGGAAGCAAACAACAGAAATTGTAGTAAGGAAATATGTAGGCACAGAAGCCAGCTATTAAATCAGACATTTTAAGGGAGGGATGTAACAAATGGGTTCTGAAAGATGGTTCTAAAAGTTATGTGGCTTTCAATCATCAGCCAAGATTTTGAAATGTAGCCACTACATGTGTATATGTAAATATATGTACATATGTTCAAAGACACATTTGTAAAGAAAGTTTGCAGCAACTCAGATAATTAATTTTCCGAATAACCGATGATAAGAGAGATTTCTGAGCATTGGAACTGCTCTGGATTAAGTCCCAAGCAAGGAATACTCCAAACTTCTGACTTTGTGTAAAACACAAAGCTTGTTTTTAACATATGATTTTACTTCCCAAAGAAGATTATAGAATTAAGGTTGGGACACCTGGTACAAGGCTCTTTCAGCACATATCTTTTTACAAATTTTTCTCTGTGTGTCACCATCCCTTGAAATAAACATACTCCTAAAGCGTAAGATTTATTTTAGAAGAACAGAAAGTACATTCTTTCTTGTAATTCTGAAATAACACAATATGAACCAGAAGTAAACAGAGCAACAAAAGCAGTCACACCTCTGACAGCTTGAACTCAGAAATGCTGAAAGTATTATGTGTTCTGCTTCATCACAGCGAATTCCACAAGGAATCTGAAAAAGGTCATTCAAATATTAAACATGCTACTATTTCACTAATGACAGCCCCCACTAAAAGCACGCTGTACCTCTATAATTCTGAAATAGCATCTCTGCTGCTAAATGCCCCTGATGTCCACAGCTGCAGTTTAAATAATGCTAAGCCAGTGAAACTTTTCTACTGCCTAAACTGCAGCTAAATATTATAAGAATGGTAGCGGTTAATAAACCTGACAGGAACAACTTGAGCATTTAAATCTGGAAAGTTATTTGTAACTGTGAACTAGAAACTCAGAATGAGGTTCACCTTGCTCCCCCCAGGGACAGGAAGGTAATTCTCTGGACCAACAGCCTCTAAATGGATTGTTGCTCAATTCTACACTGAAGCAGGTACACCTCAAAGCATCTGTGGCTGTGGATAAGCCCATGCTTCAGCAAGTACACATTCAGCATAAGTGGCTGTGCATTAGGTCATGCTGGAGCACCTCAAAGAGAATGGCCATGGGTAAAATAAAGGCCCAAGACAAAGCAGTAACCCCTAGAGGACAGTAGTCTGTGGACAAAACCGAGCCAGAGCAGGAGCCAAGGGGAGGAGTTCATTGCAATGTTAAACCCTATGGTTTCATCCAAAGGGATGAATGACCTTGTGCTAAGCATATAAAACGGAGGAAAGAAGAAGGAAGGGGGGACATTTGGAGAGACGGTGTTTGTCTTCCCAAGTCACCATGACGAGTGATGGAGTCCTGCTTTCCTGGAGATGACTGAACACCTGCCTGCCGAATGGAAGTAGTAAATTAATTCCTCGTATGCTTTGCTTGCATACACACCTTTTGCTTTACCTATTAAACTGTCTTTATCTCAATCCATGAGTTTCTTTTCTTTTACTCTTCTGATTCTCTTCTCCATCCCAGTGCAGTGGGATTGAGTGAGCAACTGTGTGGTTGCCAGCTGTAGTTAAACCATGACAGGTTCACTCCCCACAAACTGACCAGCAGTCACACTGTATAAACAGAAATTAAATATTCTCTGGGCAAAGGAACCTGGTTCCAAGTTTCACAGGATTACATATTTGTCATGGGTTCAGGGGTAGCAGTCATTTTTCTCCTTCTTAGTAGCTGGTGCAGCGCTGTGTTTTTGACTTTTGGCCTGGGAACAGCACTGATAACACCAGTGTTTTCAGTTACTGTGTGGTAATGTTTTAGTCTGACCAAGGACTTTTTGAGTCTCATGCTCTACCAGGGAGGAGGGAGGGGAAGCCAGGAAGAAGCAGAGACAGGACACCTGACCCAAACTGACCAAAGAGGTATTCCATGCCACAGCACATCATGCCCAGGATGTAAAGCAGAGGGCAGAGACCTGGAAGGGTGGGGGTGCACTGCATGGTTGGGCTGGGTATAAGTGGTGAGTGACTGTATTCTTTCCTTGTATTTGCCTTGACATTATTATTATTGGTGGTAGCAGTAGTGGTCTTGTGTTATACTTTAGTTACTAAACTGTTCTTATCTCAACCTGTGGGAGTTGCATTCTTTTGATTCTCCTTCCCATCCCTCCAGGAGTGGGGGGAAGAAAGAGGGGGGAGTGAGTGAGAGAGCGACTGCGTGAGTTAGAGAGGCTTAAACCACAACAATATACAAAACTGTACATGGTGAGATAGATGTCTGGTGGCAGGAGTTATACCCGTGGGATCTGGCTGGAGTCCCACAGCCCAGGGACTGCAGGCCTTACACATGCATGTGAAAAGGTCAGCCACCTTTCTAGCTTTGAGCAAATCTGTCTGAAGACTCTGGCCATGCAGACCTGAAGTGTACTCTTGACCAGGTTGAATTGTCAGTTCTTGCCTTAGACAAAAAACTGATTTTTAATCACAGTCACACTGTACTAGACTTTAAAAGGTTAAACAGATGAGCTTAAGTAGTTTAAACTTGATGAGACATTCTTTGGATCATTATGGACTCATCAAAAAGCCAGGGAGTATTATACTGTCATTCATTCATCAACAGGTTGAGATGGAAACAACAGAAAATGTCTTGAATACATTTTTCTTGATTGTTTTCAAATTGCAAATTTTGACATGCTACACACACAGACCACATCCATTTAATCTGATAATCAGATGCCAATAACCTTTGATCTTTGCTGCAGATTATAAATTATTAAAAATGTATTTGTTATATAGGTCTCTGGCATGATTCAGAATACATAAATGAAGAGTATAAAGTTTTTATCAAGTTAACCATGGAGAAGAATTTCTACAGTTGTAACTCTACTATGTCCTATATTAAAGCCTGACTGATAAAAATTGCCACGGTAACCAAAAAGCTTCAGAGAGCTTATGACTCTTCATATGAGAATTTCATAACAAGTTTATACTTTCTCTTTTTTTTTTTTCAAAAAGTCAATCAGTTTGCACAGTTGTTTTATAGATGCATTTGTATTTATAAAGACATTAAAACATAAAAGTATTTTGCAAAAATAATTACTTCCATGTATTTATTGGTAAAGTAGGTACCTAGGTAAATTCTTCTTTGTAAGAAATGAAGATTTTGCAATAAAGTTAGAAAATTGATTCTTTTATTTAGTCCAATAAGAAGGTACTTGTAATTAGCTCAAGGCTATCTTCCACCATTGGTCACAGGCAGTTGATAATGCGTATATTACATAATGATATTTGCCTTACATTGTTGTACTGTTTGTCAGTGATTATATCAGCCGACTTTTTTTTAGGTTATCAAAAATTGTTTAGGCATGCAATATCAAACCAAATGGCATGAAGATGTATGTCTCTCTTTGCTGCAAATATTTGATTCCCATCAGTTTCCTGCTTAATGTGACTCCAGTTGAGAAGAAAATTTCAATAGTTTGATGTAAAATTGACTAGCTCCATAAATCATGAAATACATTATTTAGAATTTCCTCTTGGAGCAATTTCAGACTCTCAGCTATGATAAACAAATAGACTGGTTTCAGCTTTTATTTAACTTCAGAAAATGAGCCTTTTATATATATGCTCAAAAATTCTTTGCATCTCCATGAGATGCTCTAATGTATATTCTAGAATTTACAAAGCTAATATTCTTTTTTTAAACCAGCAAAATAATGTATATAAAATATGTATAAACACATAATTTATATTTTTGCTAAAACCAAACTTGATTTGTAATCTATCATGCTTACAGCTGTAATAATACACCTCCTGCAAAGCATGTATGCATTATATTTATCTTTAATGCAGTATCTATTCTTATATTATGCATTCCTAGATGTGATATATACAGTTTAAAAATTGCAAGCATCAAGGCACAACAATTTATATTTAAACTTAAATGAATACAATAAAAAATTCAGTGTCATACAGTGGTTATAGATTATTTTATCAAATACCCATAAAATGTACTGTTATTATGCTCAGGTAAATAAACTTAATCTAACAAAAGATGGAATTCTCCTTGAATAAGTAACCAAGTTCAAAATGCTTGAACAGAATTTAAAAAAATTAATTCCTCTCATATTTTCATTTCTTTCTCCCTCCACTTCTCCTTCTTCCAGTCTAATGAGAAGTGAAGTGAAAATTGTTCTTCAAGGATTTCCACAGCCATAATGCAAAAGTAGGGGTCTAGAATATACATAGAACATCCAATAAACATTTACAAATTTACATAGGTATTGAATCAGAAAGACATCTGAACTCTGTGAAAATCACTCGAGAAATCATCTCTAGGTATGGAATAACTTATAGCATGCAGATGAATGCAGGCACTTCCTTTTTTCTAAAGTCAATCCTGTCAGTCAACTGTGTTAAAAGAGTTGATACAGGGAAAAATAATTTAACTGCTCTGTTCCTGCACTTCAAGTTCTTCACTTAGGTTAAAAATAAGAGCTATTTCAATTATGTGGTTTCGATGACATTTTAGATAAATAGTTTAACACTCATAATCTAAAATGATATGGTAAAAAGCATAACAAAATGCTGTAGTATTACAAAATTATGACTCGTTTAAAGAGAAATAAGCTGAAATCACACCATCATGCATGGCAATCATATAAAAAGATTTCCTGCACTTTGCTTCTAAAAACCTATCACTGTGGAACATTAGGAATCTAATATAAATGGGCTCCTTGCATAGTCATTAACTATCATATGTGCGAGTGGAAATGGCAAGAATTTAAAAATACAGCCATCTACCATTTTCTTTTAGGAACCCACAGAGATTTTCCATTAAAGTAGACATGAAGTATTAACTGCCTCTTTGCCTCATGACTCTGCAGTAAATACCTCCAACCTACCAAATCATGATTGCCAATAAAACCTTGGTCCACCTCAGAATACAGTTTTCCAGGGGCTGTCTTCACATTGTCAAGACACACAGAACAATCTCTTTCTAAACTTCTATTCATCTTGTGTGCATCTGACTGTGCAAGAAAGTTCAGTGCTCAATACGGGCACTCAACTACAATCTCAGTTCTTACAGCCTATTTTTAGGTGCAAGAACACCTGAATTAGCTGCTCAAATCATCTATAGTCTGACAAAATTGTCAGTGCAAAGCCCAAACTTGGTAAGGTGCCTTTTTCTTACTTCCTCTGCTAAACAGAAATGAAACACAGCCCTAAGATTTTTGCTTTCTCAAGTAATTCAAATGATAGGTCCACAAACAGACTAACTCAGAATGGCAGACAAATAAAAGACAAGAAATCACAAAACCAAATAGAAACTCAGCTTTCTGTAATTTGGGGACATGCTGCAAATATACAAACAAACAAACAAAATATAACATTTTTTCAGAAATAGCTGGATCTTAGTAAAGCATTATAAGTTACATTTGAAATACAATAGGATTTACCAGAGTATATGTTCTTAAGTCAATATATGTTTATCTTGTGCTGAAAAGTAATCCCTGAGTGACTCTCACTATGTTTGTGTAGTGTTGCTCTTTGTAAATAATTTACTTATTAGCTAATAATTCTGAAGTATTTATAAGTGTTATGAAAGAGCCAATTACCAATATAATTATATTGTTATATTATGGATCATTTAAAATACACATATATACACATTTTCTTTGTTTCCAGTTATATGGTAGTTTAATTTTCAGGTTCTGATTTGCAACAGGAGAATCACAAAAGGCTGAAGTCCCCTGGAAACCAGTGAACCCAGTTCTGTTCTAACAACAACCAATGATGCTTTTTCTAGCGTATTGGTTCAGTCAGTTTGCTGTAATAGACTTATTTGAAAGGGCATTATATCCTTTATTACCATGTCCTGTACAAGACTGAAATCACTACTTTTTTTGAAATTTCATATGATAATAATGCTTATGCTAAGAGCAAAGATACATAGTTAGACCTCCATATAACTTTGAAGAGCAATGTGTTCAATAACTAATACCATGTCTAATAATGGATTATAAACTGCAGCTAAAAAGAGGGCATTCTAGTTCTAAACACTGCCCTGCTAGGAGCAGATTTCTCACTTATACCTCCAATCATCATGGAAACACGCATTACTTATTACTCTTCACAATAATTAACAAAATAACAGACTTCAGCTTATTGGTATATTTACTCTTAGCCAAATATCACTGCTATTAGACTCTTGAAACTGCGAAAACATCTTTGACCACATGATTCAATATATCTGAAATGACATAACTTACTTGTACTGAAGTATTTTGAAAATCAGATGGTTTATGCTTACTAGGATGCTACTGTCAAGAGCTGCCGAACATGTATCAGGGTACAAGACTGTATATGGCTAGGTATAATGTCCAAAGATATATCACCATGCAAGCTGGTGTCCAACCAAAGAAAACAGGAACTTTCATGACTTGTACCCAACAGTTATAATCAATGAAGTCCCTACCACCATGGGGCTAACTCTGTGTAGACATGAGGGTACATAAATCATTCCTAATTCTCCAAACTAAATTACATCAAAAGTTGTTATCAGAATGATATTAGATAGAATACCATTATTAGTCTGTTTTTTTTAATTCATTCTACTTTTAGTTCTAAACAGAGTAAATGACTCAACTTTTTTTTGGTCTAGCTTTTCAATTTTATGCTTTTTAAAAAACTGGTTCTACTCATGAGAATTGCAGAGTTCAAATGAAAAACATTGGTAGTAGAAAAATGAATCTTATTTTTAGAATTTCAAAACTTAGTCAGCATTTAATTTAGAAGCCATTGTGAAATATTTGGCATAATGATATACGAGCTGAGACTAATTATTTGGAGGTCAAAGGTAAAGACTTTCATGCAGCAGCACTGCTGTATTTTCTTTGTGTAAAAACAATACTGGAAATGGGATAGTTAGCTGGTATATGTCTCAAACCTCCTATGAGAAATTCATATTTTGTTTCTTACAGCTTTCAGTGACAGGAGCTTGTGTAGTGATCACATATTCTGTTTGCTAAAAACCTATATAACTTGTCATTTGATGTCTCTCAGATGCAACCATCTCCCCTGTCAAATACTCAGTAAATCAGATGAAGCATTTTTAGAGCGCAGAATTCATCCTGTGGAAGCTTTGTAGAAAATAAAAAGTAATTTCTGAACTGCATTTCTAGCTGTCTGATGCAAAGGAACTATAAATAGATTTCGTACAGCTTTTTCTCTTCACTTGGATTGGAGCTATTGATACCAACTGTGAATTAATAGCTCCAGGAGACAGGACAGCTGCTTGTAAAGCTCATCACAAGGCAGATATGGCAACTGTACTGGTCTCCCGTCGGTTGTTCATCAGTGGCGACTGTTCTTCAGTAAATGTAACTCTGCAAGACCAGTGGAAAAGTAGCAAAAGAAATTCTGTACCACAGTTACACTGATAAAAGGAGTAACAGCTGTCTGCTTGACAGATATAATGGCATTTATCTGTTATTTGTGTCTGAATTAATGATTTTTTTTTTCACGAAATTGCTGAATGCCGATTACATGCCTTAAGCAAATTGTCCTGGGTTCAGCAGAAGCAGTCACTTTTCTCCTTCTTAGTAGCTGGTGCAGTGCTGTGGCTTTGATTTGCAGCCTGGGAACAGTGCTGATAACACCAATATTTTTAGTCGCTGCTCAGTAATGTTTACTCTGACCAAGGACTTTCTGAGTTTCATGCTCTGCCAGGGAGGAAGGGAAGCCTGGAGGAAGCAGAGATTGGACACTTGACTCAAGCTAACCAAAGAGGTATTCCATACCACAGCACGTCATGTCCACTATATAAACTGGGGCCAGTTACGCGTAAGGGTTATATCGCTACTCGGGTCGGGCTGGCTATCGGTCGGTAGGGGGTGAGCAGTTGTATTCTCTTCCCTTGTTATTTCCCTTATCATTATTACTATTGGTAGTAGCAGTAGTGGTTTTGTGTTACACCTTAGCTACTGGACTGTTCTTATCTCAACTCGTGGGAGCTACATACTTTCAGTTCTCCTCCCCATCCTTCTGGGAGTGGGGGGGAGGAAGGAGGGAGAGTGATTGAGCGACTGTGTGGCTGAGTTGCTGACTGGGCTTAAACCATGACAGTTCTTTTTGGCACCCAATGTGGGGCTCGAAGGGTTGAGATAACAACAGATCTGACTAGAGTGTGTCTAATCATATTTGTGATAAGAATTCATTGTTTTGGA
Source organism: Ara ararauna (assembly GCA_028858755.1). Taxonomy (NCBI): domain Eukaryota; kingdom Metazoa; phylum Chordata; class Aves; order Psittaciformes; family Psittacidae; genus Ara; species Ara ararauna. Next base: position 45,174,724 of record CM054378.1, read on the forward strand.
TTAATAGCCACTCATCACAATGCTGATTTATTAGCCCTCAAAGTTGTTGCCCTTGATCTCACAGTTTCAGCATGTCGTACCTTACTTGCAGTCGGTATTTCCTGTGTTAGTGTTTATCGGCTGGGGGCCTTGGGCTAAGGTTCTTGTTTAATTGTACTTTATGGTAACAACTTGTAATACAATAGAATCATTGATCATGAAACTGATCTGGCTTGTATTCCCAGTGTGGTCACCACCCCTATACTTTGGGTGGTATATAATAGAAGTGTTTAGCAATTACACACCTTTTTTCCCCTCCTCAGGGGGTCAACACATGAAGAAGACATTCTCTTACATTCCAAGCCCCCCCACCAGACTGTTTACAGCATCATTTGAGAGTTTTGAAGCCTTTGGTTACCCTTGAGACCTGCTTGCTGATTCTGATGGGGATCATCACGTTGGCACGCGTACAGAGTGTGTTTTATCCAAGACCATTTTATCTGTTCTCAAGAGTTAAGCAGAGTCGGGTTTGGGTCTTGTGTAGGGTTAGACAACGATGTAGGAGGACCAAGAGATTTTCCCTGAGGCTGTACAGTCATGAGTGGCAGGGTGCGTGTGATAGTATGGGCAAGTGCCTATGCCAGTGGGCCCCTCCAGTGCTTTGGAACTTCACCACTGAACAAGTGCAAAATCCAGAAAAATTAGTAAAACACTTGAAGGAGGTGTGTTGCCATTCTGGTCATATCAGAGAGACAAATCATGGCAACCTGCTTGGGTTTGGCCTATGCTTACAGAGCCCTGTTCAACACTATTCAGCACCTTCAAAAGGAAAAAAAATGTACCTGGATCTGATGGCAAAGCTACAGACAGTGCAGCTACTCCAGCTCCATGCACAGCAGCTACACCAGCCCCAGCAACAAGTACAGCAGCTACTCAAACCCTGACAACAGATACTGCAGCCACTCCAACCACAGTGATAACCACTGCAGCTAAACCAGAGGACCAATTCATGCCAATATCAGTTGCCCCTGTACACAAGGTGAAAAGCAAAAAAAAGACAAGAAAGATGAAGAAATAAGATGAAGAAGCAACAGCAATGCACTTTACTACCAGGGACAGCATTTGATCAGGAGTCATCCTCACATGAATCAGAGAAAGAAGAAGAGGTGACTTCCCGACCTCAGACCTCAACCGAGCTATGGAATATGCGAAAAGATTTGACCCGTCTACCAGGGGAGCACATCATCACCTGGTTGCTCTGATGCTGGGACAATGGGGCTGACGGTCACCAACTAGAAGGTAGGGAAGCCAAGCAGCTGGGACTACTTGCTAGGGAATGGGGAATTGACAAAGCAATTGCAAGAGAGAAACAGTCCTTCAGCCTTTGGAAGTGGCTCTTGGCAGCTGTGAAAGAAAGTTTCCATACAAGGACGATGTTATGAGTCATTCTGCCAAGCAGACTACTGTAGAGAAAGGCATCCAGTCTCTGAGGGAATCAGCCATTGTAGAGATGATCTATTACATCAAGCCGAATGCCGGGGATGCACCCATAAATCCAGATGAAGTCGAATGTACATAACCCATGTGGCGGAAATTTACGCGGAATACACCCCCATCATATGCCCATTCATTGGCAGCAATGACCTGGAATGACATAGTACCACCAACAGTGGATGAAATGATTCACAAACTCCAAGAGTTCAAAGACAATCTCACCCCTTCCATCATTTCAGCTGTGGAAAAACTGTCCAGGAACTCAAACAATTGAGAGACGATCTATCTTATCTATCCAGCTCCTCACATGTAAGAACCCACGTCTCAGCTATTAACAAAAGGTGTCCTCCTGCTTGAGAGAGAAGATACAGAAGGTATACGCCACAGGCCACCCTATGATTTACATGTGGGATCACGGAGAAGAAATGAGGAAGTGGGATTGACAACCTACCTCAGCTCTGGAAGAACGGGTACGTGAACTGAAGAGGAGAACGAGGGTCAAGGATGATCATCCTATGAAAGCTGTGGCTTCAGTCTCTGGTGAGTAGGTTCCCAGATAGAGTGGAAGAGCTGATTTTACTGCAGCTCCAGGGATAAAGAAGAATAATCCCTTTCTACAGGACTTAAGTGTCCAATGTTGTGATGACTATTAGAGGGGCCCTGCCTCCAGCCAGGTGGAGGTAGGGGACAATCAGATTTACTGGCCTGTGCGGATCAGATGGCTTGGCACATCAGTCCCACAGAAGTATAAGGCTCTTGTAGATACCGGTGCACAGTGTACCCTGATGCCATCAGGCTGTCAAGAGGTGGAGCCCATTTCTATTTCTGGAGTGACAGAAGGATCCCAAGAGTTGACTGTACTGGAGGCTGAAATCAGCCTGACTGGGAGGGAATGGCAAAAACACCCCATTGTGACTGGTCCAAAGGCTCCATGCATCCTTGGCATAGACTACCTCAGGAGAGGGTACTTCAAAGACCCAAAAGGGTATCGATGGGCTTTTGGTATTGCTGCTTTGGAGACAGAGGAAGTTGAGCAGCTGTCCACCTTGCCTGGTCTCTCAGAGGATCCTTCTGTTGTGGGGTTCCTGAAGGTCAAAGAACAACAAGTGCCAATCGCAACCACAACAGTGCACCGGCGGTAATATCACACCAACCGAGACTCCCTGATTCCCATCCATAAGCTGATCCGTAGACTGGAAAGTCAAGGAGTGATCAGTAGGACCCACTCACCCTTTAATAGCCCCATACAGCCAGTGCGAAAGTCTAACGGAGAGTGGAGACTAATAGTAGACCATTGTGGCCTGAATGAAATCACACCACCCTTGAGTGCTGCTGTACCGGACACGCTAGAACTTCAGTATGAACTGGAGTCTTAGGCAGCCAAGTGGTACACCGCAATTGATATTGCCAATGCATTTTTCTCAATTCCTTTGGCAGCAGAGTGCAGGCCACAGGTAGCTTTTACTTGGAGGGGTGTCCAGTACACTTGGAACTGACTGTCCCAGAGGTGGAAACACAGCCCTACCATCTGCCATGGACTGAACCAGACAGACTGCACTGGAATAGGGGCAAGCTCCAGAACACCTGCAATACACTGATGACATTATTATGTGGGGCGATACAGCAAAAGAAGTCATTGAGAAAGGGAGGAAAATAATCCAAATCCTACTGAAAGCCGGTTTTGCCATGAAGTGAAGTAAGGTCAAGTGACTTGCACAGGAGATTCAATTTTTGGGATCCAGATCCCCACAGGTGTGATCAACAAGATAACAGCAATGTCTCCACCAACTAATAAGAAAGAAACACAAGCTTTCTTGGGTGCTGAGGGATTCTGGAGAATGCACACCCCAAATCACAAGCCTTCTCTGTCATGTGACCCATAAGGAGAATTATTTTAAATGGGGCACTGAGCAATAACAAGCCTTTGAGCAAATTAAACAAGAGATAGTTCATGCAGTAGCCCTCGGACCAGTCCAGACCAGGCCAGATGTAAAAAATGCACTGTACACCAAAGCCAGGGAGAATGGTCCTACCTGGAGCCTCTGGCAGAAAGCTCCATGGGAGACTCAAGGTTGACCCCTCGGGTTTTGGAGTCAGGGATACAGAGGATCCGAGGCAAGCTATATTCCAACTGAAAAAGAGATACTGGCAGCCTATGAAGGGGTTTGAGCTGATTCACAAGTGACTGGCACTGAAGCACAGCTCCTCCTGGCACCCAGGTTGCCCATGCTGGGCTGGATGTTCAAAGGCAGGGTCTCCCCTACATATCATTGTCATGGGTTTAGCAGCAGCAGTCATTTTTCTCCTTCTTGGTAGATGGTGCAGTGCTGTGTTTTTGATTTTGGGCCTGGGAACAGCGCTGATAACACCAGTGTTTTCAGTTACTGCTTAGTGGTGTTTTGGTCTGACCAAGGACTTTTTGAGTCTCGTGCTCTACCAGGGAGGAGGGAGGGGAAGCCAGGAGGAAGCAGAGACGGACACCTGACCCAAACTGACCAAAGAGGTTATTCCATACCACAGCACGTCATGCCCAGGATGTAAAGCAGAGAGTAGAGATCTGGAAGGGTGGGGGTGCACTGCGTGGTCGGGCTTGGTATTTGGTGGTGAGCAATTGTATTCTTTCCTTGTATTTGCCTTGACATTATTATTATTGGTGGTAGCAGTAGTGGTCTTGTGTTATACTTTAGTTACTAAAGTGTTCATATCTCAGATGGTGAGAGTTGCATTCTTTTGATTCTCCTCCCCATCCACCCGGGAGTGGGGGGAAGAAAGAGAGGGGAGTGAGTGAGAGAACGGGCTGCGTGATTTACAGCTTAAACCATGACAATAATGCAACAAATGCTACATGGAGTAAGTGTTCTGCACTAATTACACAACCAGCTCGAATAGGGAATCCCAGTCATCCAGGAATTCTCGAAGTCATCATGGACTGGACGTAGGGCAAGGATTTTGGAATGTCACCAGAGGAGGAGGTGATGTGTGCTGAAGAGGCCCCACCATATAATATACTGACAGAAAGTGAAAAGCAGATTGCCTTGTTTTCTGATGGGTCCTGCAATATTGTTGGAAATCATCGGAGATAGAAGGCAGCCATATGGAGTCCTCGATGAGAAGCTGCAGAAACTGCTGAAGGAGAGGGTGAATCGAGTCCGTTTGCTGAGGTGAAAGCCATCCAGCTGGCCTTGGACATTGCTGAATGAGAAAAGTGGCCAGTACTTTATCTCTATAATGACTCATGGACGATAGCAAATGCCCGGTGGGGGTGGTTGCAGCAATGGAAGCAGAGCAACTGGCAACACAGAGGTAAACCCATGTGGGCTGCTGCACTGTGGCAAGATATAGTTGCCTGGGTGCAGAATCTGGTGGTCAAGGTACGCCATGTAGATGCTCATGTACCCAAGAGTCAGGCCACTGAGGAATACCAGAACAACCAACAAGTGGATAAAGCTGCTAAGATTGAAGTGGCTCAGATGGACACAGATTGGCAACATGAGGGTGAATTATTTTTGGCCTGGCAGGCCCATGACACTTCAGGCCATCAGGGCAGAGATGCAACATACAGATGGGCTAATGATCAAGGGGTGGACTTAACAATGGACACCATTGCCCAGGTTATTCATGAGTGTGAAATATGTGCTGCAATTAAGCAAGCTAAATGGTTAAAGCCTCTTTGGTATGGAGGATGATGGCTGAAGTACCAGCATGGGGAGGCCTGGCAGATTGATGGTATCACACTCCCACCAACCCGCCAAGGCAAGCACCATGTGCTTACCATGGTGGAAGCAACCACCGGATGGCTGGAAACATACGCTGTGCCCCACGCCACTGCCTGGAACGCTATCCTGGGCCTTGGGAAACAGATTTTGTGGTGACACAGCGCCTCAGAGAGAACTGAGTCAGAGAGTGGGAATCATTTCCGAAACAGCTTTATAGACATTTGGGCCAAAGAGCATGGCATTGAGAGGGTATATCACATGGTAGGCATGCACCAGCCTCTGGGAAAATTGAACAGTACAATGGGCGGTTAAAAGCTACACAGAGAGCAATGGGTGGTGGAACTTTCAAACATTGGGATACACGTTTACCAAAAGCCACCTGGTTGGTCAACACCAGAGGATCTGCCAACAGGGCTGGTCCAGCCCAGTCAGAACTTTTACATACTGTAGAAGGAGACAAAGTTCCTGTCTGGGTTATTCCTGCTTCAGGTAAAGTCAAACCTACTTGTGCATTTGCTGTTGCTCAGGAACCCGGATATACTTGGTGGATAATGTGGGGAGATGGGGAAGTCCGATGTGTACCTCAAGGGGTTCGATTTTAGGGGAAAACAGCCAATGAACTCAACTGTATGATGTTGCCTGCTATGTAGCACTTTTATAGCCCACCAACTAGATGTCTTCAGGTCACCAGCGACTGGCCCTGACTTCCCTCTGACCATCATCCCGACAAAGAATGAACTTTGATGAAACCAGACGAGTTCTGTGGTATCATCAGCAGGCAATGACCCAACACTGCACACAGCCTCTCCTGCTCTAAAAGACTATTACAAGAGATGGAGCCTGACATCATGGACCTGATGGACTCAGTAGCTTTATAAGGATTGGTCCACGCACTAAGGAATGATCTCTCTCTCTCTCTCACTCTCTCTCTCTGTGGATGCATACATATGCATATATATGAATTAAGAGTGATGGTATATTGAAAAAGTGGGATCTGAGCATGACGTGAATGGTATGGAATAAGGGGTGGTTACTGTCCTGGGTTCAGCAGTAGCAATCATTTTTTCTCCTTCTTAGTAGCTGGAGCAGTGCTGTGGTTTTCACTTTCAGAGTAGGAACAGCACTGATAACACCAATGCTTTTAGCTGCTGCTCAGTAATGCTTACTCTGACCAAGGACTTTCTGAGTTTCATGCTCTGCCAGGGAGGAAGGGAAGCCTGGAGGAAGCACAGACAGGACACCAGACCCAAACTAACCAAAAAGGTATTCCATACCACAGCACATCATGTCCGCTATATAAACTGGGGTCAGTTACCCAGAAGGGTTTGGGCACTGCTCAGTAGGGCTGGGTATCTGTCAGTGGGTGGTGAGTGGTTGTATTCTCTTCCCTTGTTATTTCCCTTTTCATTATTGTTATAATTGGCAGTAGCAATAGTGGTTTGTGTTATAACTTAGTCACTGGACCGTTCTTATCTCAACTCATGGGAGTTACATTCTTTCAATTCTCCTCCCCATCCCTCCAGGGGTGGGGGGAGGAAGGGTGGGGGGAGGGGGAGTGTGAGAGGGGCTGTGTGGCTGAGTTGCTGACTGGGCTTAATCCACTACACAAATATAGTTAATGCCTTTGATTAGCTGAAGACAAGTATTAAAACTGCTTCAACTTTACAGTGGATAAGTTTACAAATAAAAGTCTCACCAGGACTGTGCTGGACAAGATTATGTTGTCAATCTTACCATTTTTACACACTGTCAATCAGTGAAAAGGGAATCAATAAATCAGAAACATAAGAGACTGTCCCCAACATTACAAAATCTAGTGCTGTATAAGATGCATCACTCTGAAACGATCTGTGGAAAGATTAAACATGAACAATAAGCAAACAGCCAAACACACTGAGATAGCAGAATAATGTGTACAATTGCAAATTGCTTAAAAATGGTAGCTGGAAATAGAAGAAAAAAATCTGAACATTTCTAGCTGAGCTTCTAAACAACCTCAGACTTTTCTGACCCATGCATTTCACTGAACAATATGTAATATGAAGATACCAGGCCTGAGACCTCATTCTTTCGTGGAACAATCAAAAAAACATACAGAAATTTTCAAAGAATGAATAATCATTGTAAAAGTAAGTATCTGCCATTCCAGATTGAGAACGTATCTGTGCTTGTCTCAGCTTTCTGCAAGGAGGTCAATTTTCACAGGATAACCAGCACAGAGGAGTCACATTTTAAGAGCTTTCTGAAAGGTAAAACCTGCCTTATTGCCTTCATTGACTTTTCAGTATATTTGCTGCGTAAAAAAAAATGCAAATGAAATTAGTGTGCACATTTTTTTGAAGGAGATAATATAAACCCACAAACATACATGAACAAATTTGCCTGAGACCTTCCTTGAAGAATATATTTAAGATTCTCAGGTTTTTGAAGGACTCCTTACTGACACTCATGCAAAGCATATGCATGCATGTCATAATTTTAAATTTTCAAATACACCTTACAAATGTGGTCTAAGTTTAGGCATCCAGTTTTAATTTATGTGTGACCCTATCATACTCACATTTTGTTACAATCTGTATTCAGACCTGCAGCATATCTGATCTACAGGGGATGAACCAGGGAAGGTGGAAGGTGTCAGTCACTATTTTATTCAGTTAATGTGACACATTTTTCATAACTTTGTTCATGATGATCCCATGGAATTTTGCCCCATCTTATTTTTTTTTCTTTTTCCTGAGCTCTATATGCCAATGATAAAAGGAATGAGCCTGCCTAGAATAATTGTTAGAGTAGCAATGGAAAAAATACCTCAATTATCATGGAACTACAGCAGAAAGTAATCACTGTGTGTGGACATATCTGTATACATTTATGCATCTGTTACTTTGCTCAATGGACCTATTTTGCTTTTGATATAAACCAAAACATAATTCTACTTTAATTTTCATTTGTAAATTCACTGCACTATAACAAATTATTACAGAAACTATGTAATAGAATTTTCTAAGTGCTATCAGTTCTCCCTAGCCTTTTTTCCATCTTTAGCCTGTTCCTACAATCCTCTCCAGATTAAGTCTTGCCAGGGAATTGAAAGGAACAGAGTAACTGATTTCAAAAGCAGAAGTGATAAACAAAGGATATCACACTTACAGTTCTCTGCATCTGTTACAGCTAGACAATAAAATTTTATGCTAGCTATTGATGCTGCTAGTATGGCAAAAGTTTACGACATAATATGCTTATTATGATAGTAATTTTTTTTTTTTTTTTTGTAGTTTACCTAGATAAAACTATGCTGTAAGGTTCCCTAGCTCCTGCACTATAAAACAACCTTCAGCAAGTGCTGCAGAACAGACTCTTTGGATAATCCATTCTGAAGTATGCATACAACAAAATACTCTTTTCAAGTTGTATTACTATGTCATTAATAAAAAGCCCATAGCCGTGTTGCACTGTAATAACTGCTATGATGTGCTGCTATTAAACAAAGTTATTATGCCTGCTTTCTTTGTTTCATCAGTGAAGTTAATTACACCATCAGGATACTTAAGCACAGCTCACAGTTCTTCACAGCTTTCCATTCAGATTAAAGCAATCGCAAGACCTGGATGTGACTAGAATGGAAATATGTGGAAAAAAATATTTAACTTAATCAGGTTTCTCTATTAACGAAGTTGTCATCAAGAAGTATCATGTTACACACCTCACAGGTATTTTTCTGGTTATTGTTTCCTGGGGTGTTTCAAAATCATTTTACTCAGAATATGAAGTGCTACTACAACACAGAAAGGTGTGGGAGAAGCTGAAAAGAACTGTGGAGAGACAAAATCGAAGATGGAGAAATCTTCTCCTGAGTCTGTAGAACCTGCTATTGAAGTACATCTGGGAGCAAAAATGGAAAATTGTCAGGCAGGGAGAGTCAGCAAAGCTGTCCTACTCAATGAAGAGGATGTATTTAATTTCTAGCCAGTGTAATATTTTGGCAGTATTAACTCTGACAGAGGAATAACATGTATGAAGTCCTGGGGATGCAGGGAGTATATGAAAATGTTTACAAAAAGGTTTCTTTTCACAATAAATTATTTTGCAAGGTAAAATCTGCTGCTGCCAGATTATGACATTCATCTTGTGGATTGGCACCTTTCTGTTGCAATGGGCTGACTGAAATCACAAAAGCTCTGTTTTTGAAGAAAATCTCCATCTGTCTATTTTCAAAAGAATCAAGCTTAAACTACATTTTCAGAATTTAAGCATACACTATGGTACTGTCAGCATCAGATATGTGGTTCTGCACTATGTATTGTTTCCAGAAAATAGGCAAAAATAGAAACACTAGTTATCCAACATTACATGTTAACATCTAGATCCAAAGTGGTGCTTTATGCTCTGTGTTGCAGTTTGAAACTAGAAAAATCAGAGAGTGTATGCTAAAAAACAGCAGTCTGATGTGTCCAGTAAGGGTACTTCATTAAGGTATTGATGGAAACATAATGGGACAATGAGCATGCAACCTCCATTGCAGGATCAATGCCTGTCCACATGCTAGCTTGTGCGCTAATCACCAATGAAGAAAGATGAGTACAGATACAGTGCTGCAGCTCCAATTTTTAATGACAATAAGCTATTAATTCAGTTTTAGGTAAGAACAAATTATACTTGTAGAAGCTATCTAAGAAAATTAAAATATAGTATCAAGATTTATATAATCTTCAGTGAAATGAAAAAGCAAACAAAATGCTATGACATGTTTTTCCTCTTGGAGGAATCAGAGAACACAAAATATGGCTTGAAATGTTGGGGTTTTTTTTGTTTTTTGGTTTTTCTTTTTCAAATATTAAAAGAACCTGGTGTCATGGGTTCAGCAGCAGCAGTCATTTTTTCTCCTTCTTGGTAGCTGGTGCAGCGCTGTGTTTTTGATTTTGGGCCTGGGAACAGTGCTGATAACACCAGTGTTTCGGTTACTGCTTAGTGATGTTTTGGTCTGGCCAAGGACTTTCTGAGTTTCATGCTCTGGCAGGGAGGAGGGGAGCCGGGAGGAAGCAGAGACAGGACACCTGACCCAAATTGACCAAAGAGGTTATTCCATACCACAGCACGTCATGCCCAAGATGGAGGACGGAGAGGAGAGACCCAGAAGGGTGGGGGGTGCACTGCGTGGTCGGGCTTGGTTTTAGGTGGTGAGAAATTGTATTCTTTCCCTGTATTTGCCTTGTCATTATTATTATTGGTGGTAGCAGTAGTGATTTGTGTTATACTTTAGTTACTAAACTGTTCTTATCTCAACCTGTGGGAGTTGCATTCTTTTCGATTCTCCTTCCCATCCCTCCGGGAGTGGGGGGCAAGATAGAGGGGGGAGTGAGTGAGCAAAACTGCGTGAGTTATAGAGGCTTAAACCACGACAGTTCTTTTTGGCGCCCAACGTGGGGTACGAAGGGTTGAGATAACAACAGGATTAATAGCCACTTGTCACAATGCTGAGTTATTGGCTCTCAAAGTTGTTGCTTTTGATTCTGTTGAGTGCATGGTTTCAGCCTGTTGTACCTTACTTACAGCCGGTATTTGTTATCTTAGCATTTTTCAGATATGGGTTTTGGGTTAAGGTTCTTGTTTCATTGTACTTTATTGGAATGGCTTGTAATACGGGCAGGCTCCGGAAGCCGTGGGGGGCAGATGTGTACCTGGCAGTTCGGCTGCTCTTCACCGTCCTGGTGAGGCTGTGGAGAGCCGAGGGGGGGCTGCCTCGGGAGCCGCCGGCTGCCGAAACGGCCCGGGGGAGCGGACCCGGGGAGCAGGAGCCGAGCCCCCCCACCGAGCCCAGCCCGACGGCTGCCGAGCAGAGGAAGGAGGTAGCAGAAGGGGTGAGCCCCCCCGCTGAGCCCAGCCCGGCCGCTGCCGAGCAGCAGGGGGAGACGACGGTGGAGAAGCCGAGCCCCGTAGCCGAGCCCAGGCCCGCTGCGGCCGAGAGCATTCCCCGGCAGCCGCCCGCAGAGCCCCAGTGGGATGCAGGAGACCGCGCAGCACTTCCGAGCAAGGCAGAGGAGGAAGACCCCGACTCAGACAAAGAGCAGCTGGTGGTGAGAGAGCCGGCAAGCACAGCAGCTACACCAGCCCCAGTGACAAGCACAGCAGCCTCATTTGAGAGTTCTGAAGGGTTTGAGTGGCCTTTGGGTACCCTTGAGACCTTCCTGCTGATTGTGATGGGGATCAGCATGGTGGCATGCACACACAGTGTGTTTTACCCACAACCATTTTGTCTGGTCCCAAGAGTTAAGCAGAGTGGAGTGTGGGCCTTGTCTGGGGTTAGTCTGCAATGCAGGATGACCCAGAGATTTTCCCTGCAGCTGGACAGTCATGAGTGGCAGAGTGTGTGGGACAGTATGGGCAAGTATCTAGTCCACTGGGCCCCTCCAGTGCTTTGGAAGCATTGGAGATGGAAGGCAGCTGTATGGAGTCCCCAACGACAAGCTGCAGAAACTGCTGGAGGGGTGGATGAATTACTTTGAGCCTGGTGGGCCCATGACACCTCAGGCCATCAGGGCAGAGATGCAGCATACAGATGGACTTATGATCGAGGGGTGGACTTAGCAATGGACACTGTGGCCCAGGTTATTGACGAGTGTGAACTCTGCACACAGCCTCTCCTGCTCTGAAAGGCTGTTGCAAAAGATGGAGCTTGACATCATGGACTGGGTGGACTCAGCAGCTTTGTAGGGATTGGTTTATGCACTAAGGGATGATCTCTCTCCCTTTCTCTGTGTGTGTGTGGATGTATATATATACATGTGATGGTATATTGAAAATGTGGGATCTGAGCATGACGTGAATGGTATGGAATAAGGGGTGGATAAAGTCATGGGTTCAGCAGCAGCAGTCATTTTTTCTCCTTCTTGGTAGCTGGTGCAGCGCTGTGTTTTTGATTTTGGGCCTGGGAACAGTGCTGATAACACCAGTGTTTCGGTTACTGCTTAGTGATGTTTTGGTCTGGCCAAGGACTTTCTGAGTTTCATGCTCTGGCAGGGAGGAGGGGAGCCGGGAGGAAGCAGAGACAGGACACCTGACCCAAATTGACCAAAGAGGTTATTCCATACCACAGCACGTCATGCCCAAGATGGAGGACGGAGAGGAGAGACCCAGAAGGGTGGGGGGTGCACTGCGTGGTCGGGCTTGGTTTTAGGTGGTGAGAAATTGTATTCTTTCCTTGTATTTGCCTTGTCATTATTATTATTGGTGGTAGCAGTAGTGATTTGTGTTATACTTTAGTTACTAAACTGTTCTTATCTCAACCTGTGGGAGTTGCATTCTTTTCGATTCTCCTTCCCATCCCTCCGGGAGTGGGGGGCAAGATAGAGGGGGGAGTGAGTGAGCAAAACTGCGTGAGTTATAGAGGCTTAAACCACGACACCTGGGATGCCCTGAATTCTGCATTTTGTAAGTATTTCAGTAAACAAATAAAATGTCTCCTAAATAGAATTACTCACGTACTTTTTGGAAACCATATGAACTTAAGGAGCAAAGTAACGACTTTTCCTTTCCATTTATACAACTCATTCTATGTGCGGTTAAAACTCTCTGATGACATAAATAAGCATGTATGTTATAGAAGCGCACACAATGTATCCTAAAACATAACACATAAGGTTGCTGTCCAGCCCCAATATTTATAGCAGTCATAAAGAAAGTGGGAGGATGAGTGGAACTCATCTGCACTGAGTGGAAAATCTAGTGTGCCCTGGAGTCTATAAGGATCTCAAACCCTTTCATGTCAATAACTGGACACTAGCTGCAACAGAAACTCTGCATGTGCATTAAAGTTTTAATTGAAAGAAGTTTTGCCCCTCAATACTGGGGAAATTGCTACTGACAATTACTTTAATGTGTACTGTAGATATAAATCGATAACTAGGAAATATATTTTATGTTTTAGGAATGTCTAAATGACATTTAATAGTTTAAAGACAATTGATACTACTGCAGTCTTTGCTATTATACTGAAGAACATGATTATTTTTTCAGTAACCAGTCCATGAATACGTAGTTAAGGAAAGATTTTACTAGGCAGCATTTTTTGTTCATACACATATTGCTTTTAAATGCTTCATTTAAGTAGAACTGACACATAAATTAAACTATGTATTAATAGCAGGTCTGTATTTAAATATAATGAAAATTATTGAATTTTCAATTCATATAAAGTAGAAACCAATGCGAAAACCTGCCCTCAGAAGACATGCACTCAAGTGAATAAACAGCCTTTTACGAACTGTTTAAACATTACTGAATTATTTGAAAAATATATAAATGTATGCTCAAAATTTCCTAATCACCTTATTTTAAAGACCTGTTTCTTGCTGTCAGAACTGATGAATTTATATCTTCTGTATAAATGTAGATACACAATTTATAATTCTACAGGATAACAAATTTCCTGCCGAATGGGAAGTAAACTGCCATATGCAAGAATAATGTACTAGTGTAAGAGGGAAGTAATGAGTAACATCAGTTGTTTTACTTTGTCTGTAATCAGCTTCCAGGCTTCATATTCTTCCTACTAGTACTTCACCATTCTCACCTGTTTTCTACTTAAAATGTTCACTGAAACAGACATACCAGGACATGCATCTCTGGATGAATAGAATTATGAAAATGGAAATAAATGCCTGTGTTTTGAAAAAACAACAAATCCTTTCAGGAGACTTAATGAGTATTAAGAATGATATGGAAATCAAAATACCTTGTCTGAGAGTAATGGATTGGTGGTTACAGAAGGATAAAAAGAAAATTTCTCTTTCAGTCTTAGCTGCAGGAATTGAATACACCCAGGTGTAGCAAATAAGAACATTGATTTACAGTTGCTTGGATGAAGTAATGGAAATTCTGATCAAGGTACTGATACTGCCATCTTCTATTTGACAAAACTTTACATGTTTCAAGAAGGCTCGCAAAAAGGCAAATATAAATGATTGCATGTTCAGAGCCAGAGATAAACTGCAAAATCTTTATATTATTAAATGAGAAAGTTCCCTTTTGTTAGAATAATTGCTGAAAAACTCCACTTTTTTTTACCATCTCCCAAAGTCTGAGATTACCATGTGCATTTTAACCTGCAGTGGATAGGTGTACAACATTTACAAGAAACTGACAAACTCCTCTGTTCCTAGTATTCATAGCACATCAATCCCTATAGCAACTGGGAAGAACATTTGCCCCTCAGTTTCTCCGAGACAATGAAATAAGATATCAAGTAAAGGCTTAAGAAGGAAAAAATAAAATAAAACCCAGAGGTTTTGAAGATGATTATGGCTAAAAGACTGAAGCTAGAAAATTCATACTTTGATGCACTTAGTTTACAACATATCATCTTTGTTTCACCAAAATATTGTAGTTCATTTAACAGGATTTAAAAAAGTTGAATGCAAAGACTGGCAAGACAATCTAACAATAAAGCTGATGAACAAAGCTGGCATATGACATGTCTACAGTTATTAGGTCCTTTCAACTTTTTGTATGTGAAAAATGTCTTGATGTAGACTAGAAAGAACTAAATTACGAAGAACAGAAAAAATTCTGTCTGAAAATTCTGTCCCAATCAATTAAACTAAATCAAGATTGTCTATTTAAATCACCTCTCCCTGTTTTTGGACCTGACCAAAACAAAGGCAGTAAAACAGATAAAAAGAGAAAGCTACATAAAATCAAGCTAAAAGGAAAAAAAAAAACAAACCCAAAAAAATCAAAACATATAGATGTACAACTGATTTTTTGCATGTAATAAAATATATTTTAATCCTGATATAGGTTTTACTGCCAAAAACTTGACTGACTCATACACATTTACACTGCAAGTGTCCCTTTGTTTCATTTCTTGTCATGATGAAAGTGCTTGGAACCACCTGCACACAAGAATTCTCTCAAATCCAAAATCAGTCTAACAGGCTAGTTTCCACTGTGCATTTAAATAAATATTATACTGTTATACATATACACAAATACTCGGTGCACGTACATTGCAATTTTACGTTGTGTAAGAGGATAGAGACATCATTTGCATATATATCAGATTTGTTCAGTACAATCAAATATTTTCTGCTGTGTTACTGTCCTATACTGCAACACATTGAAGTAACATGAAAATAACTAGCAACAAGAAAACATCACCATTTGGATGATTTCCAAACTACAGTTTTCAACACATTTCACTCAGTGATATATTGCACTCAACATATATATATACTGTTCTTTGTCCTATTTTGTGTACAATATGTGGATTTTCTACCATAATTTCATAACCTGGAAAAACTTATCTTGTCACGCACACACACAAAAAAGGGATAGCAACACACATTCCTGTATGAAAAAGACATGAAGCCAACCTGAAGAAGTAAGGAATAATTGAGAGACCTAGCAATGTCAAACTATAATTAAACTAAAATTCTGAAAACAATCTTTCCTCTGCTTTCTCAGGTTGAAAGGTAATGGAAAGAAAATAGCTAGGATCAAATAAATTATTTTGTCTAGAGCACAAATTGTATAAGAAAGTTTTCTAAAAATCAGCACAAAAATCAAGCTTTTAAAAAAATCAAAAATATCGTCTACACACTTACAGATTTAAGTAGGCAGTAGTTTCATAGCATCAATTAAGATTTATATGCAATTTGATACTGAATACTTTTTTACAGGAAATATATATATATATAAGGAATATGAGAATGATGAGATGTAAGTAATTAGATTTTAACAAAATAAAATTATTTTGTCTTTTTGCACATTGCAGTATTTTTATTTCATTTTCTTAATCAACTATTCTCCCTGGAGCTATAGGGATAACAGTCCAGAGCATGTGTTTTAGATTTCTCACTTAAAAATAATTTAAACACACGCACACACATATCTTTATGATATATTAGAAATATGATCCATGATTTCCTCAGATTAGTACTGTGATTAGAATAATATGGATACCATCAGATACAACTAATCTGTATTACATAATCATAGAAATATATAACAGTTTGGGTTGCAAGGTACATTAAAGATCACCTAGTTCTAATTCCCCTACCGTGGGCAGGGACACCGTTCACTAGTTGTGGGTTCAGCAGTAGCAGTCATTTTTTCTCCTTCTTAGTAGCTGGAGCAGTGCTGTGTTTTCTGACTTTCGACCTGGGAACAGCACTGATAACACCAATGCTTTTAGTTGCTGCTCAGTAATGTTTACACTGACCAAGGACTTTCTGAGTCTCATGCTCTGCCAGGGAGGAGGGGAAGCCGGGAGGAAGCACAGACAGGACACCCGACCCAAACTAACCAAAGAGGTATTCCATACCACAGCACATCACGCCCACTATATAAACTGGCGGCAATTACCTGGAAGGGTTAGGTCACTGCTCGGCTGGGCTGGGTATCTGTTGGCGGGTGGTGAGCGGTTGTATTCTCTTCCCTTGTTATTTCCCTTATCATTACTATTATTGGTGTTAGCAGTAGTGGTTCTGTGTTACACCTTTGTTACTGGACTGTTCTTATCTCAACCCGTGGGAGATACATTCTTTTGATTCTCCTCCCTATCCCTCCGGGAGTAGGTGGGAGAAAAGGGGGGGAGTGAGAGAGAGACTGTGTAGCTCTGAGTTACAGCTGGACTTAAACCATGACACTTGACAAGGTTGTTCAAAGCCCCATCCAGCCTGGCGTTGAACACTACCAGGGATGGGGCATTATATCAGATCATTCTGAGATACTTCCATGAACATACTTATAACACAAAAAGAGAGTCTCACACAAATAGTGTGAGGTGTCCATCCTACCTCAGAGTTTGTCTAGCAAGACCAAATTTCTGCCTTGGCAGGATGCTTAGGTCAGTATTTGCTACCATTTAATCTCTCCTGCTGATTCATGTAGAGGAAGAGATTTTGCATTTGCTTAGAACTTTGAATTTTTTTTTTCCTTTGCAGCTGTTCTGATCAGGAAGTTGCATTACAAAAGCAATCTGGCAACGAGATGAGAAAATAAAAATATAAATTAAAAGCAAAGAACAGACAATGCATTTTAAGTGGAATAACCAGAGCACTCAAAAATTCAGCTGGTCCAAATAACTGTCCTTTAAGAAAGGTTTTAATTGCTTGTTGCTTGGTTTGGGGTTTTTCCCCTTCTTTAATTTGATAAGTATTGGTAAACAAACAGTCTCACACCTTATTTATAATGAGACTAACTTCTCCAGTTCAATAGCTGGATTTAGGAGTCATCTGTCAGAGGTAACTTTATATACTTTTATCTTTATAATGCATTTCATTTTTTTGCAGATGGAGAAATACGGTTCAAATAAGACATAAGGATTCTCCTGAGCATTCTCTCAGCCCAGTTTCTCATGGGTGGAACTCTTAGTCAAGTGTAAAGTGGAATGAAAACCGGATTGTCGCTCAGTAATATCTGGAATGTATCTGCTTCTCGTCCTCTTGCAATGAAACAAATATTAGCCCAGGAGATAAAATTTGGAGGTGCTCAGTCCCAAATGATCAGGACAAAATAAAAAGCAACAGAATATTTTTTCCAGTGTCATGCTTTAATTTTTGAAAATAAAATTGTTTGCATATAATACAGAAGTCATGGAAAACCAAACCAAAGTATTCATCTGCACAGAATTATAAAAGAAAGGCATAAATGAATGACAGGAAGAACATGAATACAGGAAGAACATCATATAATTATATGGATTTAATGAATTCACTTTGAGTTTTATACTTATCGAACAAATACTAAAATTAATCTTTTCAAGGAACCTGCAGGATGTCTCTCTCTTAAATAATTATTTGTTTTGAAACATATAAAAGGGAAGTACGATTAAAGGGAGTATATACAAAAAATTCCAAGTGCAGATTTCTGGATAATTAGAGATCAGAAATGTCATTGAAGGATTTCTGCACTATGAACAAGTGAAATTTTTTCAAGACATAAATCTCACAGTTCTTTGACATGAACTGTGATTTTTCAAGTTCTAGCCTGATTTATCTTGTGATAATAATACATTCCTCTGGTAAATAACAACCATTAAATTTTCCTGCACTAGGGTGACATTGCTATACCCTCAGTGGAAGCACACAATGCCTTCAAACACTTAGATTTGATAGATCTCGCTGAAAAGTTAGTTACATGTCCATAGTAACAATAAACATATTAATTTAGCTAATAGGTTCAAAATTAGAAAAATAACTTCAGGAAAAATGTTACTCTTAACCCAATAGTTTGATATTTTATAGGAATAAGCTAATTAAGAAAATGTTGATATTCAAATTAGAGCACCATTTGGATGTGCATTCCACAGATAAAAATAAATATAAAAGTATAAGATGTTGAGAGATAAGTGCAAACTGTTTCAAACATCTGATATTTTTCTTGTAGGAAATAATGATTCAGAGCAGCCCTGCAGAGAAGGACTTAGGGGTGTTGGTTGATGGAAAAATGCATATGAGCCAGCAGTGTGCGGCTGCAGCCCAGAAAGCCAACCGTAACCTGGGCTGCATCAAAAGGAGCGTGACCAGCAGGTTGAAGGTGATCCTGCCCTCTACTCTGCTCTCATGAGACCTCACTTGGAGTATTGTGTGCAGTTCTGGTGTCCTCAACATAAAAACGACATGGAAGTGTTGGAACAAGTCCAGAGGAGGGCCATGAGGATGATCAGGGGACTGGAGCACCTCCCATATGAAGATAGGATGAGAAAGTTGGGGCTATTCAGTCTGGAGAAGAGAAGGCTGCATGGAGGTCTCATAGCAGCCTTCCAATATCTCAAGGGGGTCTATAGGGATGCTGGGGAGGGATTTTTCATTAGGGACTGTAGTGAGAGGACAAGCGGTAACGGGTTCAAACTTAAACAGAGGAAATTTAGATCGGATATGCATAAGAAATTCTTTACTGTAAGGGTGGTGAGGCAGTGGAATGGGTTGCCCAGGGAAGTTGTGAATGCTCCATCGCTGGCAGTGTTCAAGGCTGGATTGGACATAGCCTTGGGCGGCATGGTTTAGTGGGAGGTGCCTCTGCCCCTGGGAGGGGGTTTGGAACTAGATGATCTTAAGGTCCTTTCCAACCCTAACTATTCTATGATTCTATGATTCTATGATGAAACACAAAACAGAAGTAAATCTACAATGTTATGTTTACAGGTTGGAGCTTTCAGAAATTAACTTTAAAAGATTGTCAGTGTTCCCCTGCTCAGTCCCCCAGTTTCTTTGTGGTGAACACAGTGGAATCAATGGTTCATCCATCCTTTAAATTTCTTATTGATTTATTAGCATTAAACATGAATGGCTGTGGCACAGTAGCAGTTAAAGACTATTTTACAAGGACACAATCATTTTGTGTAGTAGAAAGATACTAATGGAATAGACACTGGTTTGCTGAAGCCATTTCTCTACTACTGTACTTACAGTAAAGCATGAAAATCCTGTTCAAGATTTACGTAATTACTACAATGGATTTATTGGTTCAGCAAATATTTTCATATGCCATTTGCCTGTAGAATATAGATTTCAAATTGGTTTTGGCTAGCCTTGTGGAAATTAATTTTTTAATTTTTTTTTAAAGCAAAAAAACCCACTCCAAACCCAAAGAAAGCTCAGACAATACAAGATGCAAAAAAAAAAGGAATTTCCATATTGTAAAATTACAGGGATAATTACAGCTATGTAAATATCACTGAAATTCATTTAAAAATAGGAGTGTCTTAATTAAATTTATGCAGACATCAAAGTATTTTTCTAGAGAGTAAATCAAGCTCTGAGCTTAGTGATTGTACCTGGACAAAACCAAAACAATATTTGAAATCCAAAATTGTTTTATTAATAGGAAAACATACAGTTCATCTGTGCCATAATAAATAACATTTTATGGGCAGAGTAATCAGAAATTCAAGAAAGGTTCAAAATAATGACATATTCAGGTCTATAAATAAGTACAAATAAAAAAAAAAAGTTTTTTCATTAAAAATATTTTACACTATAGTAGAATTTTACAGTATAACTACTTCAAATTATAAAAATATTTCAAAAAAGAATTTTCATGTAATAAATGAAATAAACGTAAATACTAAAACCTATAAACCTAATACTAAAATGTTGGAAAAAGCACCATTCAATATGACAAGACCTCTCTCTCCCTTATATTGTTAAGCTCAAAGGCATTTCAGTGCTCTGAACTTACAGCTTTCTTTTACTGTTGAGGTATGTAGAAAGTTATGGTGAAATAACTTGGGTGCTACCATTAGTCCTTAGATTTTCCTCAGTCCTTTCAGTGGAAATTATGGAAGTGTAACTGGTCTCAGTAGTTTATAACCCCTCTGTTTATAGCCCCTCTGAATAAAATGTTAGTCAACTTTGATTTCGCATATGTCATATTGAAGAATTAGCAGCAATATGCTGGGTCTTCCAGAGGTATATGGTATTTCCTTATTCTGTTCTTCAGTAAGATCTTGGCTGATAATAATGATCACTCACTTACAAGTAATGATATCTCCCTAAGTCCAGGAACTGTAGAGATTGTACCACCTTCCTGTTCATTTCCTATGTGAGGCTCCTATATTTTTCTAGTGCTGTTGTGTGTTGGCTAAATTTGGGCCTTAAGTGTTTAACTTGGATTGAATCTGAATAAGACTAAATTGAATGATAAATAGGTAAATTATGATGAAAATATGGAGGAAGATTATTTTGGCCATTTTGTTCAAAACGCCCATCCTCCTTTTGAACATGTCAAAAATAGTGTTAGACTTTGGGATGCATCTTTTGCCATCAGTGAATTAACCTCTTTTATCATTTTTTCTTGCTGAAATCACTTGAGAAATCTGCTCATGTTGAAGGCTTTTTACCAAAGCTTACTAAAGTGAGCATGACAACACGACATTATACAATTCAGCATCATGGATGTGTCTACCAATAACCAGGGAATCACTGTGAGAAGGGCTGCTCCAATTCAGATTTGAAATACAAGAGATTAACTTCAGCTATTCCAAATCTGCGAGAAGTTACAAAAGCAGCTAGCCTGGCTGTAATCCTTGAGCCCAGTGTGCAAAGCACATGGTGAGGAGATGAGATCAGGCAAATCTCACAAAACAACCTTATCGTCCTAGTACACTGGAGAAACTCCCTTTGGTTAAAGGGCTTTGCTTCAGAGCTCTAAGGATCATGATGGATGGTGCAATCTTCCACTTATTCCCCAATTTTAACCACATTGGTCACATCTAATTACTAATTCTCATATATCAAAACTCCTGTTAGATCCTCTCAAAATTTGATCACTATTACCTCCTGTATCCTAATATACAAGAAATACTGGCAAAGAAGTAAAGGATTACCTCTTTTTGTATATTACTGCACAACACTCCAGATCTTCAGGATCTGAAACACTGACCAGCAAGGTTATCACTGACACAGGCAAAAGAAGCCACTGGAACATATTCTCATCCCTGTATATCTTTGAAGGAACTGGGAAGGGAAAGAGAAAAAGGTAGCAATTTCACACAGATATGCTGCAGGCTTTTGAAAGAAAGAAGGATGCTGGGGCAGAGGTGCAGTAGTACTGGCTCATTTTTTCCTTCCTCAAGTGTCCCTCTCTCACACGTCACCCATTTAAAAGAGAGGAGAGGCTATCGAAGACTTATTAAGGATAAACACCAATTACAGTTTTGGCAAGACTCAAACACCTCTGATAATCCCAATCATCTCCTAAGTATAGAATATCTACTACACTGATTAAAAAAAAAAAAAAAAAAAAAAAAGTAAATTTGAAAATTACACATTTTCAGTAGACTGAAAGAATTTTGAATTTATCCAGCCATCCAAAGAAGTGATGCTTCCTTTTGTTTAGCAGAGAGGTGTATACTTAGGTTGAACCTAGGGGAATGATCTTTCCTAGATAACTGCAACATGAGAATAATGACAGGTGAATAAAGAGGCAAACTGAATTTCCTACCAGTCCCAAGTCATAAAAGGCATAAATAGCTCTTTTATGGTGCTGCACACAGACAGGAGAGGCTGACATAGTCCACTCTCCAAGCATAGAGCAGGGAAAAGTCTACGTTTGTTCATGTTCCCGGATAGTCAAGATTATCAAAAGAAGGGCATGAAGCATCTGTAAAAGCATAAGGAGTTGGCAGGAGGGCAGCAGCAAATCATCACATATGTCTGCAAGACTGAAAGGCAAGAAGTGTATGACCATTTGTGTGGCAGAACGTAAACCACTGATACGTGGAAACAGGTGGGACTGGGAAGACTACGATGGACAGTGAGACACCCTCAGATGGCCAAAAGCACTGTGAGATGCTGCAATAGAGAAGTTTAGGTGATAAGGAGAGATGAAGGGGAGAGAATGGGCAACCTAAGAAATGGAAAAAAAAAGAGGAAGAGATAAGTTTTCTAGAAATGACATTTCCAGTACATAAACAGGTTTAATGCAGCCTGTACAGTTTGTAAAAAACCCAGCTACAGACAAATAAACAGTGTGACAGCACCAGCATTTTTTCCATATTTGATTTCAGGGCAGAACTATCACTACAAAGTTCTTTTAGCCCACAAACTCTGAAAATTGATGAATAGTTCATATTTAAAACAGAATTAGATACTAATGTTACTTTATGACCAGGGAAATTCACAAAGCGATATTCCCTTATCTCATGCATGGCAGAAAGCCTGGGGTTCAGAGACCTTAATTCATGTACCCAAGGTGCTACAGGAAGTCATTGGAAATACTAGAACGCATGATATGACACACTCCTAGGCTAGTATCCTAACTACTACACAAGCATTCAGAACAAACATGATGAAAATCCAATTAGGCACTGTCATGGTTTAAGCCATAAATCACGCAGCCCGCACACTCACTCCCCTCTCTTTCTTCCCTCCCACTCTGGGGGGGGGGGGGGGGGGGGAGAATGGGGAGAAGAATCGAAAGAATGTAACTCTCATGGGTTGAGATAAGAACAGTTCAGTAACTAAGGTATAACACAAATCACTACTGCTACCACCAATAACAATAAAGATAAGTGAAATACAAAGGAAGAGGATACAACTGCTCACCACCCGATGACCGAGCCATGAACTGAACTCTTCCGGGTTCCTGCCCCCAGTTTTTCCATCCTGGGCATGACGTGCTGTGGTATGGAATACCTCTTTGGTAAGTTTGGGTCAGCCGTCCTGTCTCTGCTTCATCCCGGCTTCCCTTCCACCTGGCAGAGCATGAGACTCTGAAAGTCCTTGGTCAGACCAAAACATTCTAAGCCGTAACTATAAACATCAGTGTTATCAGCGCTGTTCCCAGGCCGAAAGTTGAAAACACAGCAGTGCACCAGCTACTAAGAAGGAGAAAATTGATTGCTGCCGCTGAACCCATGACAGGCACTCACTAATCTGCTTGTGTTTTTAACTCCATGCTGTGAAGACACATACACTACCTTCTTCATTTACACCATAAGGGAATGCAATGCATGCATAAACACGAATCTTAAGTGGAAATTTATAAACTAAATTTTGAGATAATAAAAGGAAAAATAAAAAATAAAGACGTACTCTCATGCAATGATTTACGCTTAAGATGACCTTACTGTTCGTATATCAGAAAAAAAATTAGTAACTAGGAATTTTCTGACAACACATTTAACAATTACGTCCTTGTCATGGGTTCAGCAGCAGCAGTGGATGGAAAACCCTTTTCCTGTCAAATGCCTGGTAAAAAATTCTGAGGCCAGAACCAAGCACAAATTTGGCTCTAATCAAATATATCAGAGATGATGATGTTTGAACTGCCAGTAGATTTTATCTAAAAAGCAGTAATTAAACTCCACAACATTACAAACTAATTGCAAAATTCAGGGGGGATGGTCTCCAGAATTCATTCTCGCATTTTTCTGTTACAGACATGGCCAGAAAAGGCCTGTAGCAGAAAAGGTTACATAGCTTCCTCCAGCGGCAAGGACATATGCATATAACACTACATACCTATGAAGCTAATGGTGCTGCTGCAAAGGAAGGGTGGACTAGGGGTAAAAAGGGACATCAGCGGGGAGAGTAAAATGACAGTAAGAAAAGGATCTTACTGTCACACTGAATCAGGATTAAACTGTGGCATATGCTGACTGCACATGAGATGTTATACCCTCTTGGCATGGACCCTGGATACAGAAGCAGAAAGGGGGAATCTGTCTTTAATTATTAGGCCCTGCTCTGTATCAGGGAAAGAGAGCTGGGTTGGAAAATAAAACTAGCAGAAGTAGTAGTATTGAAATATAGTTTTTAAATCACCTGTCAGAAAAACCTAAAGAACTCTTGTAAAAAAAAATCCCTCTCTATTTCCCTTTTTTTTTCAACTGATAACAATTTTACTATTGGATTCTTCCAGCCATCCCACCTCATTAGAGGTTGAAAGGGAGGGGAAAAAAAAGACAGCTTTTGCTCTGCTTTCCCCAGGGGAGTGTCTATACCAATATGGTCTTGGAGGACGAGTATCACTGCACCTGAGACTCCTGAAATTAAGCACAATTGAGTGATTGAAGTCAGCTTTCAAGAAGTGGCTGGTAGAGTGAATCTTTTTAGACCAAGGAGATGAGAAGTGAAGTAAGCCAAAATTTCACTGGAAATCTTGGCTTTTCCATTTGTCTTTCGCTTAGGTACAGCTATACTTTCATGTTCATTTCAGTAGTTATGGACACAAATATACATTAATTTAAGAAGTAACTCCAGTGCCTTTAGTAGTACTAAATTTCTAGCAAGCATATCGTATTTCCAGTGGTCTGTCAGTTAACTCTGTTTTAGCATGTTTAACATAGGATATTTAAGTTTCATATTAACAAAGTCATTTATTTAAAAAAATGTAAAAAAATAGTAATAATAAAAAAAACTGGAAAATGAGCAAAAACATCTTAGCAATGTAAAATGTCTGAAGATAAAAGAAATTTTAAAAAAATACACAGTAACAATACAATTAGTACTATGCAACATGTGGTGAGATTTCTGTTTTTGATCATTAGTATTCCTACAGCTTTGTCAGTGCATGAATAATGAGGATAATGGGGTGTTTTTCTCTTACTGCAGTCACAAGGTATGGAAATTAAAGAAATCTCTATAGAGTCTGAAATCTGAAGTTATAAATAATAATGAAAGTCCTTCTGGACCCTGGAATTAACTAATGACACATGCATTTTTTTCTGAGAGGAAAAATAACAGTGCCAAACACTACACCAAGTGTCTTGCTATTGTCTAACATGCTTTCCAGCTCCCAGTCTCGTTTTGACTAGGGAAGGAGCAAAAGTACTTTGATGCACAAGGATCTAAGGTTTTACAGGGAAGAATCATCTTGGTCATGTTTTCTTCCCCACATTTATTTTTTCCATGTAGATTTTCTTATACAGCTCATTTGAACTAAGGGTCCCTGCCTTACAAGAAGAAAGACACAAAAGCAGGGATCCCAAAGCTAATTCTGAACATCCTGCAAATGTGAGAAGAGATTGAACCCTCTTCTCACTTCTCTGAGGTGGGATGACTCATTAAAGAATCATTTCAGGATTAGACTGAGAACAGAGAAGAGGTATCTGTGGCTCAGTGGCAGGAAGAGTGAAGAGATTCTAATAGGACCTTGGGTTGGAGAACTTGAAAAGAACAACTTTTCTGATGTATAGTGTAATTTTTCTGGGAAATCAAACAGCTGTCTTCCCAGAACTGTTACATACATAGAATCATAGAATCGTAGAATCATAGAATAGTTAGAGTTGGAAAGGACCTTAAGACCATCTAGTTCCAACCCCCCTCCCAGGGGCAGGGGCACCTCCCACTAAACCATGCCACCCAAGGCTATGTCCAATCCAGCCTTGAACACTGCCAGGGATGGAGCATTCACAACTTAACTGGGTAACCCATTCCAGTGTCTCACCACTCTTACAGTAAAGAATTTCTTCCTCATTTCCAATCTAAACTTCCCCTGTTTAAGTTTGAACCCGTTACCCCTTGTCCTGTCACTACAGTTCCTCATGAAGAGTCCCTCCCCAGCATCCCTATAGGCCCCCTTCAGATACTGGAAGGATGCTATGAGACCTCCACGCAGCCTTCTCTTCTCCAGACCGAACAGCCCCAACTTTCTCAGCCTATCTCATACCATTTACTTTAAAATACCTTTTGATTTCTGAAGTGAATTATTTGCTATAAAAGACTTTGTAATGAATTCTTGAATCCTTCTGTATGAAATAAGGTAAACATTGCATGCATGACATATAAAATGTATATCTCACTGGACTTCCACAATAACCTCATCTGTGTAATAATAATGTTTTCCTATGAACAGCAGCAGGAATTTAACATTTTTCTCACCAAGATTCTTATGCAACCAATTCCTAAAAATACTATATAAGCAAATAACCTGCAGTTTAACAGTCTAGTTAGAAAAAAAAAGTAAAATGAAGCTTAAAAACATGATTAAATAAAAACAATAACTTCAGGGGACTGGAGCATCTCTCGTATGAAGATAGGCTGAGAAAGTTGGGGCTGTTCAGCCTGGAGAAGAGAAGGCTGCATGAAGACCTCATAGCAGCCTTCCAGTATCTGAAGGGGGGCTATAGGGATGCTGGGGAGGGACTATTCATTAGAGACTGGAGTGATAGGACAGGAGGGAATGGGTTAAAACTTAAACAGAGGAAGTTTAGATTGGATATGAGGAAGAAGTTCTTTACTGTAAGGGTGGTGAGGCACTGGAATGGGTTGCTCAGGGAAGTTGTGCATGCTCCATCCATGGCGGTGCTCAAGGCCAGGTTGGACAGAGCCTTGGATGACATGGTTTAGTGGGAGGTGTCCCTGCCCATGGCTTGGAACTAGATGATCTTAAGGTCCTTTCCAACCCTAACTATTCTATGATTCTATAAAAACAATAACTTCCTCTTTTTCAGAAAAAAAATAAAAGAAAATAAGGGTATTCTAAAACAAAGAATGACATAAACAGCTTTCCTTTTCTATATTTTTTTCCATATCAAAGAGGTAGAATCAAAAAGTTCTCTTCAGTTAACACTAAGATTCTGAAGGGGGTTTTTGTGGATTGTTTTTTGGGAAATTCCTAGTTGCAGAGATGGGAAAAGCATAAGGATGAAAAACAGGCACCTCACTGAGTGCACTTTTTTATTTTTTTACTTTCTAACTTATGAGGAAATGCTCAAAATTCAAATGAACATCATACTTGGTCACCTAACATTGTTTCTTATCTGAATTTTTAATATTGCCTCATTTCAGATATATGTCACAAGAACACACTCGCTTTTACCAAGCTAAGCCATCATTTGAAAAACTTATAAACAGTAATTGGAAATAAAGAGTAAAATTAGCTTAAATCAGCAATTCCCAAAGAGTATTTGAGAAAATAACCAATTGTGCTTGTAACTTATGTACAACTTTGAGGTTGGAGAGCAAGAGGAGGGATTCCCACATCACTCTTAGGAGTCTCAAACTTCTTATTGAAGGACGATCTTCAAGTATAAAAATATATACGCGCTCAGAAAAAACCCTAGTTCAATAGGACAGAATATGAGGTATAAGCTGTACTGGGAGTAGTAACCCATGCGGCAACTTGTTCACTTGGAACCCTAGGGAAACCATTCACCTCATTCCACATGTGACTAAATGCATCTTTGCAACAGTTCCTCAAACTAATTGGTGTGGGCATATTTTGATTGCAAATATAGTTGTCATCAAAAGTGCATCTTTACAGAGCTTCTGTTTAAGAAGCTGTCTAAATAGAACATATAATTTGTCCTTTTTTTATAACCTTGGTTAAAAAAAATCATCTCATCAATGAAGGGAGGGCAAAGAATCAATAAAATGGGATAGTCAAGAAAAAACTTGCAAGGATTTCAAGACAAGAAAATCTCTGAAATATTTCTAATGAATGCCATTCCGCTAAAGAACAAGATCTGTTTTAGAGCAATGCATGATTTCAAAGCTGCAAAATAAAAAATAAAGTAAGAGCAAACACTGCTGTATATTTTTATGTGTAACAGATACATAACATACCTTATTATATATGCACATAACTACATAGATATATAGCTATGAGCTCAGTTCTGGCATCCAGAGTCAGCTTGATTTTTTAAAATTTTAATCTCATCATAAATTAACTTATACTAGTAGAATCTGACAAATTAAGCATATACCAGATATGAAATTAATCAAATACTTTCCACTTCAGGTGTGCATTGCTTTAGTTTGTATTTGTATGCTTACGCCCTTAAAAAAGTTAAATATGTCACAATATTAAGATTTTTAGAAAACACTGGCAATAATGGAATTTTAGTTTAAAAAATAGAGAATTACAGAGCTGAGTAAACTGGACATCTTTTATGTGGAAATTGCACAAGGTGTAGATGAAATTGAACAGCTTTCATTATTATTTTTTAATTAGCAATTACTATTATGTATTCCTTCCCCTATTTTTCCCTACTTAAATTGTGGAGTGTGGACAATTTACTAATAATAAATTTTGGAGTTAAGAATAATAAATTTTGGAATTAATAATAAATTGTGAAGTGTGGACAATATATTAATAACTTAATTCAGATGTCTGGACATTCATAACATTTAGGTTGTATCTTCTAACTTTACTGATAAAAAAATTAAGAAATCAGGATATTCTGAAAATACATACTTCATCTAAAATATTTTAAATTCATAAACTAGTATAAATTATTAGTAAATATTATTTGTCAGTGAAGAACAGGGAATGGAAAGCAGAGTTGGCTGAGCATTTATAACAGTGCTAACTGGAGGAAGGCTTCCCACCTAATTTCTGTTTTGATATGGAATGGAAATAAAGATGGTGGCTTTGACTATACTATAGCTGAAATAAACGTAACAGACACTAAAAGGTGTTGAAAATTTGACTCAGTTTCACCTGTCTTTTGTCTGTCTTCATGATATTATCTTTGTGAAAAAAAAAAGTATCATAGAAGTTCAATAAGATTACTTTTGTGCAACAAGGATTTAATCATGTAATTTCACTGAACTGGAGCTAAATTTGTTAAAAAAGATATATAGCATAAAGAAACAGAAGGAGGGCAGAATGATAAAGATTTTTTTATTTTTTTTTTTCTCTGTGGGCCATGTACAACATTGTAGCCAATACAAAAAGTAATGTTTTGCTGCAATGACAATTCCTAATACTGGCCGGATAAGCATTTGGAAAGATCAGAATATTTCTATGTACCATGCAAGTTACCCTCTGCTGATACAAATCATGAAAATATTATTTGGCATGTTGTTTACTCAAGAGTTAACATTTACAACCATTTTGAACCATTTTGAATAACATATCTTGCCTGAAGCATCCCTAGATATCTTCACTGAGCCTAGTACTTTTGATGTTAAGTGTAAAAGCACTCAAAAAAAGGATACTGAATGACAAATACATAACTATTATTAAAATTTGAACATCAAGAATAAAGTCATAGTAGGTAGACTGTGTAATGACACCTACTGGATTCAGTTAAAAGAAAAACCTTGTCATCCAGAGAAGCGATCTAATTCAGTATCATTTAAAGTAATCTCATGACTTTATTATGTAGATAAAACTATCTGGAAAGTTGATAGATAAGGTTGATATATGTACCATAGCAATATAAACCTGAAAAATCCATGGGCTCATTCTGAGGATAATTTGTATTAAATGGACAAAACCTGTAACTACAAAGCAATGAACACCTGCTCAATAGACAAAACAAAAATCATTTGTTAGGAGAACTGCGTAGCTTTGCCATAGGTTCTTTGCTGCATGTCCTGAAGAGTGCATTGGAGACATTTAAACTTTAAAAAGAAGTTTAAAAATTGCATAAAATATATTTTTCAGTAATTCAGCTCAACTGTTCAACCCATGTGTGGGTTATTGTTTGTTTTGGTTTGGTTTGGTTTTTTATATCTTTCAGTCAGTTGATTTTGTTATGCTTACGGGTTTGTTTTGGGTTTATTGTTTTTATTTTGTTGACAGTTTTTAGCATGAAAAAGCATGCCCCTGCTGTGTGTGGCTTTTCCTACGGCATGGAAGCCACTGAAGTATATTTCAGAAAGTAGTGGAACTTCCTGAAGCATGAGGAAGGAGACTTTGGTGCTACAGCAGTCTAAAAACGTCTGTGTAGAACTTACTACAGGTAGCAAAATTTCCTTTCTGAAGTTAGTGCAGAGACATAAAGATGTTTAACTGAGCTGGGAGCAATTTGCCTCTGAATAGAGAAAGGGAAACTCCTGAATGTCCATTGCTTTTCCTTTATATGACAAAATGTGTTAAAAACTCAATTCTAGCAGACCATTCCAGGACATCTGACAGAAAGCCTGTGGCAGACAATGGCATTGTGCCCAAACCCCTCATGCAACTTTGTGTTGTCTGTCCAGTTGACTGAAATTGAAGTGATGGGATTTGTACATTTTATCAAAACTATTGCATAAAGTAACACAATGATCTAGACGTGAGTCTTTATGTTGCTTCCCAGCCATGTAAATATAGTTGTCTATGAGCAAATATAGAATATTCTTTATATTCAAAATCTTGACTCACTACATGAATCAGTGCTAAAAATACAGTTAATCACTTTCTACTCTTCTGCAACTGACAGGCCAAAAGTGACAAAAATTATCTGTCACAATGTGTTAAACATGTTCCCACTGAAATGCATGATTCAGCTGCTTTGATAAACACATATTGCTGAAACAGCACAATCATTTATCTTCAAAAATGTGTAATTGAAAGAGCAAAGTCAGCTTTTGATCATCACTTTGAAATCTTCATTAACACAATTTTATTTAGAGCTGCAGCTGCTTTTCTTTGATGGTGGAAACTAATCAATCAAACTGCAATCTTATACTTCTGAAAGACGACAAAGCAGCATCCAAGTATCAGTATATTTTTGGTATGCCTTTAAAGCAGACTAATAAGGAGCAGAATATGTAATTCTCTTTATTCTAAATACACTATTCACAGCAATGACAGTTAATTAGCAAGTAAAACGCAAAAGTAAATATTTGGCAAGATTACAACTTTAAAGAAAAGGAGTATAAATGAACTACTGGGCCAAGTAACAGATGCTTCCATATTGTATACCTGACAGGAGGGCTTTTTAAATGAGGTCAGTGACAAATTCTTTAAATTACGGGTTTTGTTTTCATTCAGGTTAGAAAGGATTAATAACTTGTCCCCTGTAATAGTCTGTAATTTATTAACTGGAAACTCCTCAATAGTTGCTGGGTTTTATCTCTTGACTGCCTCAGGCTACAGGAATAATTAAGACTGCCAGAAACCAGAATTAACTGGAAGTTATAAAGAAATTTGTCTTTTTTTTTCCATCAGGAAATATCTATGTACTAGCATGACAAAAAATTCTAGTCCTATCTTCAGCTGGACAAATTCTACCACTTATAAGGAAGATGACAACCCTTTATGAAACTTTGATGAGGATTAATGAATATAGAGCAGGCAGAAAATTCTATTTTGGGTACTTCTTTGCATAAAAATGTTATATAATCTTAGTTCAGTGGAGCAGAGGTCAACTCTAGCTTTGTATTAATTAGTTATCATACAGAAATGGGACAGGTACAGGTGTCTGTATGGCCATGTGGTGTACAGTGGAAACACCCTTAGCTAGATAGAATAGGGTTGGAAATAGAGATACATTTTGCACAACACAGCTTCCTCAGAAAAGGTAATTATGAATTATTAAGGAGGGAAAGTATTGTCATTTTGGAATAATTAAGAAGGGAAAAATTAGCTGGATCAAGCAGGGTTCAGGTAACTCTTCTGCAGCACCCAATAAACTCTATTTTACTAGTAGAAAGATAAACATGGCCAAAAAGGCAATTTGGTTTGATATAGATCCCAAGCTGCACCTGGTTATGCATAGAACACTGTTAGGTGGGCCTGCCAGGTGTCCTGCAAAGCAGGGTTTACCATCATTACCCAAGGCCCCGCAGTAAAAAAAAATCATGGAATCTAGGTTGATTCCATGCTGACTTGCTTGGGTATCACTGCGCTACACCTACCCATTTCATTTGGACATCTCAGCCTCTCTGACTTTATACAGAAACATTTGAAGGAATGAAAACCAGCAATAGCAAGGAAATTTTGCAGGGCTAATGAAGCATAAAACACTGTAGACAATCAGTTCAAAACCCTTATTGCATGGAAATTTAAGATAATGTAGATATCTCCTTGTTTTCCTTACATGCATTCAAAACAGGTATAGCAAAATTGAAGACAGCTGAGACTGCAGACTTCATATTTCTTGGTCTAAAGCATCTTTAAAGACTCAAAAGAAGCATGTATGTGAATTAATCTCTTTTCAGATGGTGGCTGAGCAGTTGCAGTGATTTTAGCAAAAAGCTTAACATTCTGCTATCATTGAGCTAGTTGATAGTGTCAATGCACTAGGAAACAACATGGCAATAAATTACTTTGAAGATCTGCAGATCAAAATCATTGTGCATCCTCGCCTCTATTCTCTATAAACAAACTGTCCACTGATGAGATTTCCTTTATGATAATCCATTTTATGGTACCAAACCCACAAACTGGTGGTGATTTGCGGTACTCTTTTCTCAACTTCAGCAAAGAAGCCATAATGAATCACCTGAAACTTAAAACTGTGGCCAGGACACATGTGGAGGTTACAAGCCACAGAAAAAATGCTTTCAAAATGGAAACAGTCAACACGAAATCCAATAATACTTTCTTGGAAGAACTCATGCAAGTGAATAATTCTTGTTCTGACATGTAGTTCAGCTACATAGCTTATCCCAAGCTAGTCCCTGGGATAAGTAAATGTGAATAAAGAAATATTTGTATTTTATCAAATACTGATTTTTATTAATATAACAGTATATGAATAATGAGGTGAAATCCTCCCTTTTATTTCCCTCTCCAAGGCTGTTTTCAAACAGTTATTTGGTCTGTCATAGACAATCTAATAAAAGAAGATGTATTTTTCTTCAGATACTATTGAAGTAGCCTGTATAATTTTTTAAAAGCAATTTGCAACAGACATTTTGTTGTTTCAGAATTTTCATAAATGCCAGCTACTATAAAATAATGGGCAGTTACTCACAAATACAGGCTGCAGACAAATAGTTTTCCCAGAAATCCTGATCTCATTCTGTCATTCTGAAAGAACTCCCATTTTTCTAATATGTAGAAATCTTCACATTTAGCACAACATGTACACCTATGATCAGAAGATGTATTAATTTAAATGAACAGCAAGAGGTCCAGCAGACTTTGACCCTTTTCAATAATATTCCTTTGAGGGTAATGTAAGTAATGAATGGGGGGCAATTTAAGAAAATGAACTCTTATTGATTATGCATGATTAAATTCATAGACCAATACAGATTAACACTCAACATTTGCTTGTTTTAACAATGCTTCATCGGCCTCTAGAACTCTGTGAGGACAGCATTTTCTCCTGCAAAAACTAACAGTACTGCAACAGTGGATTCAGGCAGATTCTGAGACTGGCTGGAATGTAGAGAAGATTTTTAGGTGAAAAGTTATCATAGGCATTAAAAAAACTTTAGAAAACTTGTCTTTTGACTTCACAGGAGAAAACAAAAAACTGTTGGTTGAGGTCATCCTTCCCATAACAAATCTCATCACCAAAGTTACAGCATATATAACTGTGTCAGCAAGGTAGGGTTCCTTAATCGTTATGTGTGATTTCTTATGTACACTAGCAAGGCTGGATTAACAAATGAAAACCCCCTTTTTTCTTTTTCTTTTTTTTCACATGTATTCAGTGTACATATAATCCAGTTTGAGAAAAATTAAATTGTCCCTATTGCTGGAAATTATTTTATATGTTAATAGTTAACAGAAATATGATATTCTGGTTTAGCATTTTAAGCATAAAGAAGTCTAAATAATGCTGTCCTCAACACATGCAAATAAAAAAGACATTCTCCCATGTGAAATTAAATACTGTTTATAACCTCATGAAACACTACACTGACACAGAATTGTAAATGCTGCATTAACACAAAGTTAATGCAGCATTTGTGCTCTTCAGCTTCAGGGATATAAAAGCACGTAATCAACTGATTTTCTTCTGGAGTTCCTAGCATCTTAACATCCTAACATCCTAATACAGGTTAAGTGTGGTGAAGCCTTTGTAGAGAAAGGCTTTTGCCTCTTGTGAATATTGCAGGAGCTACAGACCAGATTTTGTGTTCAACTCCCACAAAATGTAGTCCATAAGACTTCTCAAACATATTAGATTATTAGATTCTCAAACATCTCTTATTGCATATCAAACTATAGTACGCTAATAAATAAATATTTGTATAGCTTACAGATTCTAAGGAAAGCCTGAGATACTGTCCCAAATCAAAAGAAGACTTTTCCCGAGTATGAAAAAATTGTTCAAAAACTATTAAAGCTCCTGAATCATGCTGACTCTAAACAAACTCAGAAAGTCTGCTGTACAGCAAGGAAATCTGAAGAGATTAGCAAACAACTGAAAAGTCACAGTTGTGACTCATCAGCTTCAACAGGAAATTTCAAAGTTTATGTGCAGAATAATTCAGGAATGCACTGCAATATTTGACCATCTCTGAAATTCTTTGCTGCCTCAGGTGATGGAATTGCTCAAGGAAGAAATTTTTACTCAGCCTCTGTAACTCCAGACCAACCACATCTTCACAGTGAATATGCTTTTCTGTGAGTTGATGAGTGCACTGCATTCATCTTCAGAAAGTATTTTGCTTTCCAATGAATTGAAGCTGCACCTACAGATAGCTTACAGAAAACTGATATGCTTACAGCAGGATTTTCCATACTGGACTTTAAAATCTTTTCACACACTTTCAGTGAAGAACAAAATGCACACGAAATGCATTGGAGGAGCTCAGTTCTAGACAAAGGTTTATCAGCATTTCAAAACACCTTACTGGTGAGTGTCACAGCATTGAAAGACTCTTCACACATTATACCAATGACAGAAATATTTGTGTAGGAAGGGATTTCTCCCTTGTAATCTGCTCTCAGGATTCACTTCCATTGTATTTGGGTAGTGATAATTTTACCAATGCAACCTCTCTGGGCAACATCATTTATTGCTAAAGTGCTCTTATTGGTATAATGACATCCTTAATAATAAATTTAGTATTGGAGCTGCAGCTCAACCATATTACCTCTTCAGTGTATTCAATGGAAAAATCAAATTAATAAACCCTGTACTATTTTTAGGAATCTTTTAGGCAGACCATCCCCAATTGCTTTTTTCCTTTAATCAGATGTTCAACCATTTTGCTGCTCAACTCCCTTTTTCTACACACCAAAATGTGCCAGTCAGAACTGGACCTAGTGATATAGAGGATGTTTGATATAAAACTATTTAGATGCTGAGTGCTAGAATTAAACCAGGTTTATCAAGTATGTTGATGAGGAGAAAACAAAAACAAAGCAGCAAAAACTAATGAATCTAAAATTCATTAGTTAGAAAGTTAGAAAATGGTACTAAAATCAGACTAAATGTAGAATTTTTTAAATGCTTTCATATACCTTGTTTTTAAACCAGAAAAAACAAGCCAATATAGCAAGAAAAAAGAACTGATACGGTAGAATCATAACATTGTAGCATCGCTTAGATTGGAAAAGACCCTTAATATCACCAAGTCCAACTATAAACCTAACACTGTCAAGTCCGGTAAACCATGTACCTAAGTGACATATCTGTATTTCTTTTAAATACCTCCAGGGATGTTGACTCAACTACATCCCTGGGCAGCCTGTTCCAATGTTTGAAAATCCTTTCAGTGAAGAATTTTTTCCTTATATCCAATATAAACCTCCCCTGACACAATCTGAGGCCATTTCCTCTCATCCTATCACTTGTTACCCAGGAAAAGAGACCAACACCTGCAATTCACAGCATTTCCATATGTAGTCTTTGCACTAGAGTAGAATGGCAGAGACTTCATTTGTGCATTCTGAACATTTGTGTCCAAATTACCTCAGTGGAATAATGCTAGGATAAATGAGCAACACCAATTTACGCATACCGAATGTCTTGCACCATTCACCCTGATCAGGCATGAATTTTGAACTCTGAGTCTTCCTACTCCAATAGTGAAAGAAGTTTATAGCTGTTTTTACCTAACAATCACAAAAGGTACCACACTGTCATCAATTGTCTGTTTGCTTGCCTATCTGATAAAACAAAGTGTGATTCTAAAGTAAACGTATCAGAAGTCCATAGTATCTCTGAGCTGCTGTGACCATTTCTGTTGTTCATGATGACCACAAGGCAGTGATCCAGGAAAGCAGTTAGCTTCTTGCCTAACTGGAATACAGTCAGACACACTATTCACTTGTTTGATGATGAAAGTATTTTCAATGTTAATTTTCACATCTCCACATAGTTAAATAAGCAGCACAACCCTGAACATGTAGTGCCATTAGCAGGGAAACTCCTATGTCTCCTTTCTTCATTGTTTGATGTTATAGTGATTCAAATGTGCATGCGGTTAAAGCAAGACAAGGAAGCTAAGGGACAACCAAAACCAAGTTGACCCTCTCTTTTTCTGCACATTATGTTCAGCATGCTGGTGCACCTTCCAGTTTGTGATTTTCTTTCTTTCTGATAGTGTTTCTACCTCAAAAGACTTTTTTTCAGGATAGTATCAAACAAAAGCCAATTGGGGTTAAAACAAAAAGATCAAACCCAGAACTGGCAATGTTAGCAGGAAGGAAAGAATTTGCGTCCCTCCAGGCACTCCTGTTCTATATGCACTCCTAACCAGGCACTCTTTTCTGTACACGTAGGAGAAACTGCTCTTCAAGATGCTAATGTCTCCTATAACATTATTTTTTCTTCCAGGAATATTCTACTCTCTGGACTTAAGAATCATCTAGACTCAGAGTCTTGAGTACAAATAATCTACTAGCTGCATCAGTCTCAATTCTGGATGCCAATAGTCTGTCTATCATTACTCCTATCCTTCTCCCATGAGACTGGTGTGAATTTGAGTGACCCAGACTTTTACTTTATTTTCAAAATTCTGCTAACTCTTTTTAGTTCTTACCTCATCTATCTTTACAGCTGCTAACCATAGAAACATAGAATCATAGAATAGTTAGGGTTGGAAAGGACCTTAAGATCATCTAGTTCCAACCCCCCTGCCATGGGCAGAGACACCTCACACTAAACCCAGAAGAATACAAAAATTAAGTTTATCCATTTTCAAAACTTTCCCTTTACAACCAGTGCCTTAAGATTTTCAGCAGCACCTCATTCAGTCATTCATTTTTTTTCTTTTAGGCTTATCTTTTGGGATCAGACCACTGTTACAAAAATGCATTGCTCAAGAGATTGCAATTGTTTTGATTAAGCCCAACAAATTCCTGAAAGCACAGAGTATTCATTACACATTTGAAATCAATTTTTAAAAAGAAAAACTCCTCCCCATAAAATAATAGAAACAGTTGACTGATTCATGTCTCCAGAGGATATCTTTCTGTGGATTAATTTGAGAACTATTCCTATG
Organism: Ara ararauna; assembly: GCA_028858755.1. Taxonomy (NCBI): domain Eukaryota; kingdom Metazoa; phylum Chordata; class Aves; order Psittaciformes; family Psittacidae; genus Ara; species Ara ararauna. The sequence goes on from CM054378.1 coordinate 45,212,429, forward strand.
ATGACAGAAGATGTTTTGTTCATATATGCACAGATTTTACATACTCAACAAGAAAATTTTCACTTCCGGCTTTTTCTTCTACTAGGAATACTGAAGCTGAAGAGAAAAATTTTCTGTTGGGAAAAAAAGATCTAAGTAGGAAAAATGAAAGAAATTTCTCTGCCTGAGATATTTCAGAACTGGTACAATACAAAAAGCTACAACCAAAATAATCCTCTCTGCAGACCATTTTTGTCCTGTATTCCTTTAAGTGAGTGTCTACTGACTGAGAAAAAATCGATAGCCCACGCTAGTATCAGAAAGATGAGTAGACTAAGAAGCAATCACGTTAGGGTACTCAGGTCCCATAGACTTGCAGCTGTTTTGTAGCTTATGTCAAATTATACCTTTATCTTCCTCTCAGCTTCTAAGCCAGCTCTAGGAATTTATCAGAAGAGCGCTTGTTAAAACTTAAGAAAGATGCAGTTGTATTGAAGTCTGTGAAAAGATTAGGAAACACCTTCTAAGGCCATGGTGACAGCCTAACTTTCAAAGATGGTTATGGCTGCACCTGCCCTGTTACATCTTCAGGATAAATTGATGGTTTTGCTTCTTGATTCTACACTTGTAAAGGCTACTCAGGTTTCAAAGAGAGCAAAGCAACTGACCAGGCCTGGACAAAACATTACACCTTCTTGTGTCATAGTCCTGAGCCGACCATGTATTTTGTGCCATGAGGCTCCATTACTCCAGCTCGGCACACCCAGGTACAAAAGCACCCATATAGAAGAAAAGCCCTGATTAGCATGAAATGCAAAAGACCATCTGGTTAGCAACCACGAGAACACGTTATCCCTCCTTGTGCACACTTTCTCCCAGATGAATTGGGAGATCAGCTCGATCTATCTGTTCTAGTATCTAAGGACATCTGTAGTAGTTGCCTTCCTGTGAGATATCGTGTCTCCCCTTGTAAACTTCTGCTGCATTCTCCCATGAGAATTGAACTGTTGACCCACACAAAGCCCCATGAGTGCAGAGGGCAACCTCTGTATTTCTCATGGAGCAGAGTATGACATTTCTGTTGCTAAGATGCAAGAAGTACACTGAATAGCACAACTTCCAGAACCAAAATTTTAATATTTCCAAAATGTAACAGTCCTTTCAAAATCTTTACATAGAATAAAATCCAGCCTCATCCTCCCTGAATTAAAAATAAAAAAAAATAATGAAATAATAAAGCAAATTTTATAGGCTAGAGATATTCCTATCATAAATCCAGACAGCAGAACTTTATGTAACCTCTTGCACAATACAGGCCAGGAGATTTCACTGTATTTCTTACGACTTGAAATAAAAATTATTTTCTGCACATATTAAAAAATCAAATCCTCATTTAAATGGCATTAGAAAAAAGAATAAAGCTCTAATTGCTATTCTTTCCATTCAAAAATGTATATGTATTACAGGAATATACTGTTTTGATACAGCTTAGATTCACTTTATTCTCCATGCTCTTACTTCTAATATTCTCTGCCAATTAAAAGAAGTATTAAAAAATTATTACTTCATAAAATCAATTTTGTATATGCTAGACTTCCAATCTACACCCCTTCTGAGCTGGAGGCTCAGAAACCATGTGGAAACGACACTAAGCTAGTTGCAAAATGAGTTTACTTATTCACCAGACACAGAACATAATTTTAAATTGTATGCGCCAGTACAAATGTAATGACAGCCATTTACAATAAGGTACAACCAGCAAATCTTAAAAGGTTTTAATTTAAAAATATAAAGACAAGAACTATGTGGCTGGTCCTAAATACATTAAGCTCTCAAAACCGGATACCTGACCCCCTGCAAATCTCCCTTCCAATACCCCCATTTTTTGACTAAAAAGTGCCTTTCCTTTTTAGATTGAAAGTAGAATTTTTATCTTTTTTTTAAAATAGAAACATAAAGTCATTAAAGAACAGAGAGCTGCAATGAGTGCTTTTCATGACCCTGTGCCTTTCTGCATTGCAGAAAGCCCTGTATTTCCCTATCTTGGTTGAAGGGAACTCCTCCCAACACCTGGATTGTGGCTGTCCTGCTCCCCAGGGCCCCAGGTTGTGCTGGCAGTTGCCCTTTCTGCAGCTCAGCTGCTTCACCTTTCCACTCAGCAGCAGGGATCACAACAATGCTGTCAGTAGTTCCCCAGACTTTTTAGGCAGAACTGAAAATACGCACCCATACACCGTCATTTGCATAATAAATAAAAAGTCTGGACTTCTATTTTATTCTGGTCTTTTGGCTTATCTTTTTTTAAGATACTGAGAGTTAAAGCTAATCTTTCATCTTGTCTATTTTTCTGTGGACATTTTTTTTCCCAGAATGCAAGTACACTATAAGATGTAGCTCAATCAAAGTATATCAGAGTAAATATATTAATAAAGGACAAAGTAAAACTTTCTAGATTTTCTCTGTGAGGATTTAAAACTAGGAAACATTTGCTCAAGAAAAGAAGTCTTAGTATCTTTTTTAATACTGATACTATTTTCTTCTTCTACAAAGACATTAACCATAAACACAAATGGGTCATGCTTTAATGATTTACCGAAGCTGCTTATTATTATATTATTACTGCTTTCATTTTGAGGAGTTCCATGAGTCATTAAATCAGCCAACAGTGTGCACAAAATAGAATGTCAAGCAACAAGAAATTATTTAAAAGAGATACAGGTTTGTTAATAACAGCAGCAACAGTAGAAAACTCACTGTAAATGTTAACTTCTCATGAAAAAATGTTTTTATGCTCACTATTAAATCTTTTTCTGTTCATTGCATAGTCACTTCTCCATGTTGGCATAGGATGCTGCACTTCTGATCAAAGGCGCATTTATAATCCACGCTGTACTAAAATGTACTCACATTTTAACTAATGAGGATACTATTTTTACACAAATACTGAAATATTATGCAAACCTGAGAACATTTTTGTTTAATTCCTTAGAAAATGAATCCACACAATATGATTCCATGTAAGTTGTAGCAATTTGATGTAATAAGGATTATATATACAAACTGCTTAGATTAATGTAAAGCCTGGTTGTTGGCAGTGCAATTATTTTCACAATCAGCTTTCATTTTTGCTTCATTTAAGATAAGTAGAAAACATCTAATGATTTTAATTTCCATACAGAATTCTGAAGAAAAAAACACCAAGTGAAGAGATACATTAGAAAATTAACAAATCAAACTCTATTGCAGTAATAGTAGCATTTTTCTTTTCTCAGAAATTTTAGAAATCTTTGCCATTGCAAATATTGACATTAGTATATGAATATCAGAACCTAGTAGTTTGTTTCCTCAACTGTACATATTTTAAACCCAAATGGGAAAAAAGTTAGCTACTAGCTATTTAGAATGATACATTCCTAAAATACATATTATACACAATTTTTTGAGGGCCTTTTCAACATTTCTTTAAAGATATATTTAAAACTCCTTTTGAATTTATAATTAATTCTTCTTATAATTCATATAAGTTATTCTTTCCTATAAATCCAAGAATTTGGCAAGCACACCATGATGTAGGAATATAAGACAGATCAGTCCTAGCAGGAATTTAGGCAGAAGTTTAATATGGGCTAGGGGAAAACATTATAGTGTTATAGAGAAGACCACAGAGATATTTCACAAAGACTAAAGCCATTGTTATATGTAAGAATATCTTTATTGTCATTAATACAGCCTTGAAGGAGTGGGTGGTAAATACATGCACACTCATGTAAATTAACTTAGGAAAAACATTTTGTATGCAGGGGATGACTTGGAAGAAAGTGTTTTTTATTTCCAGACTGATGCTGTGCCTGGAATTCAGAAAGGGGGATAAATGATACTATGAGACATATACTAAGCGCATTTTCAAGTATTTCCAATAAAAATATCTTAACTAAAAAAAAAAAAAAAAGGACAAAAATGAAGTGTTAGATGTAACTATTCTGTGTGGCAGACAATTGGGGTCAGAGTGGATGTGCTTATGAGAGCTCAATTTGTGTAAACCATTGCCTTGTTTAATTCCTTTTTATTTTTTAAGAAAAACCTGTATTTATCTGGATGTGAATTCTTGATTTGCTCAAACATATCTGAGCTATGACCAAATACTCCATAGCCATGTTTAGCCTATATAGTTTGGTCTAACTTTTGGCGGATTAATAATAATAATCTGTATACATAAATAAAACTACTGGACTGATGCAGACAAGTTTAAGACAAGCCACATAGGAGAAAAAAGGGCAAAACCTCTGACTTATAAGAGAAAACAACTGAAATTAGCCCAGTACACACTACCTGGCTGACAAACAGAATTTCTCCTCTTTCCTCCAACCCACTTTCCTAGGTGCCCCTCCTGGCTTTTATCACATTTCTACTCAGAGTGTCAGTGACTGTCCACAGCTCCTGGGAGACCTGTAGCACACTGTCAAAAGAAAAGACTGCTCAGTGAATTTGCTCTAAATTCACTGTAATAGTTGTGTTGATCAATGCATGGACAGAGTCCATGCACTATAGCATTTGACTGAAAATCTCTTAACAGAAATGAACACATTCAACAGGATAAATATATTTGAAAGCAGTATTTCAAAAACTGAGGAACTTCTCCAAAAGCTAATGAAAGAAGGTATTTGAGACACAGCTTCCTCTTACAATGTATTTTCAAACTTCAAGTATTAAAATTTAATTATTTACTTCAACTTAGTCACTCAATATCCTTATTGCCACTAGCTGTGACTATTATCACTAAATATCACTAAAACACTATTATACCAGATAAGTTATTTAAAATTAATTAAATTATATAAGTTTGACATTTGGGGAATAGATGGGACTAGATTTTATATTTTTATCTTGACTACATATAATAAACAATTTATGCCAAAATACAAATGTGACAATTTCATCTTATTATAAGATGTATTGTCACAGGAGTGCCAACTTAGAACTTATTCCAAACTGGATCTATTCAGCAAGTGATCAATTTTGACATCTCAAGAATCACAATATATTAATAGCATACTCCAAAGTTATTTCTAAGATTTCTGAAGCTAGCTACAACTTTTAGTCTGAATTGCTTGACAAGCAGTGCGCCATCAGTACCTAGGAAAATTACAAAGGTCATGATAACAGTATTTTACAAACCAAAACCTATTTTTGAAAATTATTAAGTGTTTATACTTAATGTTAACTTCAACTGATTAACTATAAATGTGCTCCTCATAAGTTATGAAAAACCATATACTTAGTTTTGCAAAAATAAAATGAAAATTAAGAATACATTTTAAGACTTCAAGTATAGTAGAAACCATCCTTTAAACTTCATAAACCTTGGTGAGCTATTTTGCAGTTTCCTGACTGAATTAAATAAAGCTCTCAGCAAAGAGCAGATGTGTAATGCTGCAGTGGCAGTGGGGGGCAGGGGAGCTGAGCAGTAACATTATTTAGTCAGTTTTCTTGTTCACAGTCTACAGAATACATTCTTTCATTGACTGCAGTACTCATGACTCCTTCAGAATTTTCAAGGCTAATTATTTAACAAGTGATTTAATAAGTTGTTCAGACATTAGGCTGTACAATACATTCAAATTCAAGAATGGAAGAAACTAAATATTGTGTAAGAAAAATTTCTAAGTAAGAACATCACCGTTTCAATGAGTTTCCATGAAAATAAGCTTTTTTATATGTGCATTTAGAAATTCATATCCAGAGAAATATAACAGTCCTCATTAAAAGAACACAAAAAATCTGCATATGGTGCAAATTTTATTCTTGAGACAGGAGCTTCCCAAAGCATTGTACAGAAATTGCTCGAGAAAAAAGAAATAAAAATAAAATCTTTGCCTTAGGTATGAACATTTGAAATTTAACTTATGGTAACATAGTCTCCAATAAGGGTTACAATCTTTCATCCACCAGCAGGTGTTATCTGTTTGACAGGATGCTTATCATCCAAATCCAACTGCTAGAGGGACTGAGAGAATACACAGTGCTTCAGTGCATCTGAAGGCTGAAAACAAATGAAATTCATATGGATACATGCCCTCATTCGGAAATGCACTTTTTAAAGGGGACTTGGAAATAACTAACATGATCTTGAAAAACAACAAAAGTCCACTGCATGCCTCCACTAAATAATGATTTTTTTCAACATTCTAAAAGACTGCAAGTCATATAGAATCACAGAATCATAGAATAGCTAGGGTTGGAAAGGACCTGAAGATCATCTAGTTCCAAACCCCCTCCCAGGGGCAGGGGCACCTCACACTAAACCATGCCACCCAAGGCTATGTCCAATCCAGCCTTGAACACTGCCAGCAATGGAGCATTCACAACTTCCCTGGGCAACCCATTCCACTGCCTCACCACCCTTACAGTAAAGAATTTCTTCCTCATATCCAGTATAAACTTCCCCTGTTTAAGTTTGAACCCGTTACCCCTTGTCCTGTCACTACAGTTCCTCATGAAGAGTCCCTCCCCAGCATCCCTATAGGCCCCCTTCGCCTAGCTAAAGCTTGGGCTGGCAGGGTGCTTTGGTGCTGACTGCTGTGCATGTAGGTGGGAAGTGGGGAGATCCCAGCAAAGGCTGATGCTTGAAACCCTGCCCCATAGCGCGTCAAATTCCAGTAGGATTTCCAGGAAGAATTCATTTCCCCCTTTCAGTATTTCTGGTGAAAGCCAGAATAAGCAAGAATTACAATCCTGGAAAACAAAGGAAGTGGGTTTTGTTTTCTGGGGGGGTAAACCTCCAGCAATCAACCACAGATAAAACACTGAAGAGATTAAATCCCCCTCTGCCTGACACACCTTATATGACTCAAGCTAGGTCTGCCAGAGCACAAGTCCATACTGTTCCCCATGCACTTCATTACAGGATTTTGAGGGAGTTTTTCTTGTGTTTACTATAGGAAGCTTAAGTCCAAGTCTTTGTTTGAATTTCTAATGTGTCTTTTAGTCAAATATTTTTTTCAGGAAAACTTGTCCTGCCCCTGGGACAGTTACTTTCTAGGGAGTACTAAAAAAATATTGAACATTTTCAGCTTTCCCCAGGTTTAATTTTCTAATCCTGATATGCTTCTAAGTTTCCAATCCATATTGAAGCGTAGACCCACTCCCGGATTCTGTCCATTCTTTTTACTTCACTATCTACTTTAAAAAGAATGTGAAGGCAGCAGACTACTACTTTCATTGCCTGTCTATACTATTGTGCTCCTGAGAAAGATTTTCTGGCTCCCATTAACCTTTTGTCTCCCAGTGTGGGGATTAAATTCTAAATCCCTTTCACTCTAACACATATTGTTTCAGCTCTGACAAAGGAAAATGTTGCAACCTTATTATTATTTTTTTTTTAATTTCTGCTAACTGCAAAATCAATAAAAAATGGCCATGGAAAAGATTCTAAAATAGCTGGGTTTAAACAAATTTGTACATACCATATTTATCTTTTGGAGGTGGAAAGCCTATAATAAAACATAACTGCAGGGTTGGTAAAATGCAGAGATTAGAAACTGTTTATGATGATAACTTGTTATACAAAATGCATTTTGCCATCACCCCTTGTAAACAGCTACCATGCTGATTCATTGGTCTTTTTGTCTAACTTTCATATCAGGAAAAGAACATTATAGTAATCATATGTTCTCTGAGGTGCTTTCCAGAATAAATGTGCGATGTTGACTTAGGAAACTGCTAGATCAGTGGACTACAGTGGAGCAGCAGGAAATAGAGCAAGCTTGACTATACGTAGTTGCTAGTCAGAATCCCAGGTCTTTTCTAGAAAGATGACTGGAAAATGAGATAAGCACACACTGTAATCTCATCATATCTGTAATGTGAAGATAGTTACATATTTTGTACACTTAAATGTGCTCCTATAAATTATTCAAATATGTTCTTTCCACTTGAACTTTTCAAAAATATGTCTCTGTAGGAACTTAAAATTGTAGAGTAGACTGCACTGCAGCTAGACCAAGTCAGCCAGAATTTCTGGGCCCATCAAATGTATCAAATTGCATTTCAGAAAGATGAGGGTCACCAGTAAGTTGCTAATGCTCATCCTTCCAATATTATTCTTAGGTGAATTATTATTATTACTTCTTATTATAATTATTTATTTTATATTTTTTTAAATAAAGACAGAAGGCAGTTAAGGCAAGCTAGTAGGTTGGTGCTTGCCATGCTCCTGAGAGATCTATGAGACCAGCTCAAGGAGCAGTTGAACTATCACAATATAACAATGTGCATACTGCTACCTACTGCATATATGCTTACATCAATTGGCATTATGATTGTCATAAGAATCAGGATCTCTGCCATCTTTCTGCTAGTTACTATCCACCACACTTGCTTCTTCTCTGTATTTCATTATAGTTTTTGACTCATATTTACTGCATGTTTCTTTGTTTTCAAAATGTGTTTCAGTTATCCTACCTGCCACAAGAACCTGAAGAAGACTTGACCTTACCACTAATCTTTCAATGACATCTGTGACCTCAGACAGCTTTGCCTCTCATTTCTCCTGCTCTCACATCATATTCTCTTTAAAAAGGATGACTTCTTTATACTCTATTCACATATGGTTTATTCCTAGTAAAGCATTTCAGGTTTTCAAGTCAAAATCCATCTTCCCATACCTTTTAACACCTGCAAAATCCAGTTGTTTATTTAGTATTCCCTTTTTTGTTTGTTTTTGTGGGTCTTCTCCTTTTTTTTGTTGTTGTTGTTTGGGGGGGGTGGGTTTTGTTTTGTTTTGTTTTTTTTTCCTTTTTCCTATAGGCAGGGTTGTGGTTTTTATGCAGTTAAAAAAAAATACAGAAGGCATGACATTATTATTCCCCTTAGTCTGTTTTCTTCATGTCTGTTTCTCACCCAGAGACACAGCATGTTCTCTCTTCTTGTCACGCCTGTCTCAATCACCCTATTTTTATTCCATCATCTCTTAATGTTGATAGTGGAGAAGAAAAGTTTACAGCTATTTAAGGAACAAAAAAAAATCTCTCTATATAAAGCATATGACTAGCTAATTTTAATAGCTTATATAGACTGCATGGCAATAACAGATATGTCATCTATTTTTCTTTAAATTCCAGTCTGTGACTGATATAAGTACGATATGACAACTGGCAGTGAATAACTAATAAACTCAGTGGCATGCAATCACAGTAAGTATTAACAACATAGTGTTGTGGTTCCTGCAAGCACTAGCAGATCCCTTTTGCCCTGACCTGCAAAGGTCTATAAGACCTCTTGGTTGGCTCTGTGAGCCCACATGCAAGTACAGGGAATCAATGTGTCCTGCTGGTGATCAAAGGCTGTCAGAAAGTGCTCACCCAGCCCCGTACCAGGTGATGTTCAGAGCCTGTCATACCCCTTATGGGTCAGAAGCCTTTCCTGTCACCTAAATAAATTCAAATTTCCTATTGCATCTTACCATGCTAAATCTAAATTCCTCCCTACATTTCTCTTTTAATTTTCACTCTCCTCAACTGCATCTTACTCTAAGAAGATAAGAAATGTTCAACTGTGTCAGAACAATTGCTTCTAGTTCAGTAATCTGGCTGTATCTAGCTCAGCAGTGGCAATGGGAGATGTTACTCAAAAAACTTGCCACTTTCTCCAAACCATTCTCCTACAAAGGCTATTACCCTTTATGCCCTTTCACATCATGGTATAAGCATGGTCAAGTCCCCTCCATTTCCTAAGGAAAAAGGCATTCAAATTTTCCCTCCAGTAACTCTTTTTTTGTCCTTTCTCTTCAATTTATATGTGCACAGAATGTTACAATGCCTAAGTGGACTTCCATACATTTTCCATAAACTATTAAAACAAAAACCTTAGTATCTTTTGTATATTCTAATAGTAAGACAAGTGCCCCATTTTTCTTCTTTCACTTACTAGCTTCCTCAAGCCAACTTCCTTCTCCTGTCCTGGTTTTCCTTCTGTTATTCCATCTTTTTTTAACATTCTTTTACTTCACTTGAATCACTACTTCATAGAATCATAAAACCATAGATTGGTTAGGATTGGAAAAGGCCTTAAAGATCATCCAGTTCCAATCCCTCTGCCATGGGCAGGGACACCTCCCTCTAGACCAAGTTTCTCAAAGCCCCATCCAACCTGGCCTTTTCAATCTATCATATAAATATGACCGCAAATCCTGCAGCAATTTTCTCCACAGCTACCAGAGTCCTCCTGGAGCTGTTTTCTGTTTAAATATTATTTTCTGTTTAAATAATTTCTTTCATGAAACCTCTTCACAGAAAACAAATTTACCTTCTATTATTGCATGGCAGCACACAACCCAGCCAAGAATTTACCACATATAACTTCAGGCATCTACACATATGAACCACATCTCTCTTTACAGTCATTGCAGAAAACAAAATAAAGCGAAACAAAACAAAAAACCAACCAAACAAAAAACCACAGAAAAAACAACCAACCAACCAAACTACCAACCCTCCCCCCCCAAAAAAACCCAAAATGAAAAACTAACTCAATGTTTTAGGCACTAATCTGTTTCAGATTAGTGTCTTAGAAATAATGGTTTCTTAGCTGTCTTATTTCTCTCAGATATAAAAGAGTTTGGGTGGTTAGCTCAGATATTAATGTCAAATAATCCCTCTTAGGTTGTCAAAATTAAGACATCCATTTGACTTTTTGATCAAAGTTTTACTGGATGCCCAGCTATAAACTTAAGTTCAGTTGCCTAAACAAAACTTTTTCCCACCATTCCTCCTTACTACCTTGTTCTTGTCACTAAAGATTTCCACCTCCATTGATCCAGGCATTTAACTTGGATGAACTTTATTTTTGATAACTAGCTTTTAATTCACAACCGGACTTTTTGTCAAGGCTATTAATACAGCCTATGAGGAAATACCCACAAGAGTGCCAGCCTAGCCATCAGAGTGATGCAGGAAGCATTCATATGACAGGAGGGACAGGAGGGACAAACATGTTTCATGGCAACAGAGCAAGAAAAGAAATTTTAACTAAGACCTCAGTTACCATTCTTGAAGGTCATCTTGATGGATGTTTCTATTTTCTGGATGTTTCTATTTTCTGAATCCTGGTTAAAATAATTATCTCTAAGAGCTAGGAAGACAGGACTTATGCAGATCAGATCAATCTCTATACTTGTGTTCTGTGGGAGATATCATTAATGAACCAATTGATATTTTTCCCCTACAATTTCCTAAGTAGTTTGTATAACGTGCAGAAGCTGACTCTGAAGATAGAGGGTGAAGGCAGGAGCTGTATCAAATCTAACATAGAAGTACCTGAGTTTTCAAAAAAACTGAAAAAAGTAAAATTGCTGAGTGATTACAGATGTTTACTTGCAACTTGCAGTTTGAAACATCTTGGTATATTAAAAAAAATAAGGACATTCCTTAACATTTATGCCTGTTATCAACCTAAGGTTGAAATAAAAAAAAAAATAGTTTCTTTAGAATATTTTTACTATACATATAAATTAACTTTTATACCCATCACAATTTTTTTTCACAGCTGGTCTTTTAACTTCTAATCCTCTATTTGGCTACTGAACAGAATACATATTTCAGATATTTTATTTAATGCTCACTCTTCTTCCTGAATCCCTGACAGAAACCAACTTTAAAAAAAAAAAGGATTGAAACGTATATAAAAGAGTATTTTAATTGTTCATTAAAAGCCTTCTGTGAAATTCTTCAAGTACTAGGAGACCAGCAAGAAAAACCTGGATAATCATATCCCTTTCCATGAATTTCTGAATTCTCACACAAAAAAATAAAACCACAAACTCAATTTTGAAATCTTTTCTACTTCAGTTTTTAGAAATATTTGCCAAATGTCATTGTCTATTGTTAAGACAACATATAAATGAAAAAATTTTCTTCCTGAAGTCCTTTGTTTATATAAACTGTGTCTTTCACTCCCAAGATGAATTAATGTGGGTAGACTAATGAACTATCAATATTTATAAACAATTAACTCTAATAATAGTCATTCTCTAAAAGCCTGATGTGTTACTGCAAGGAATAAGACTTTAAAAATTTTAGATTCCACATAAAAGATAAGCTCAATTATAATCATTCTTTGTTAGTGGCAAATAAAGGCTTATGTAAAATAAAATAAAAACAATTATTGTGAGAGTATTTGATTCACTGATTTATCAAGTCTCACTTTTATTTGGACAGGATATGCCAATAAATACATACATGCAAGATAGTGCATTATTACATTAACGAATTCTAATAATTGTGTTTGATAAGACACGTGAACTTCAGTTCTCATCCTTGTTTCAATTTGTTAATTCTCTTTCCATCAGCATTTACCAAACCAGAGCTATAATACAAATGCTTACATAATAAAGAATGTACATAACAAATGTTACTTTACCCAATATAAAATATATTATGCAACTTGACCATTTCTTTCACATGAGATCAGAAAGAAATCAGTATTTTCCTTAGTTATCTTACTTGGCATTTTTCTCCTTTATCAGCTCAAAAACAGATGTTTCAATTTTCATTTGTTTCAGATGTTTCAATTTTTTGATGCAGTTCTTAATCTGCCTTTTGTTTGAATCACTAACCAGGAGTTCAGGAAAAATTGCCCATTCTTTCAGATTTAACATCTGATCAACTTCAAAATGATAAAGAGGAAAAAAAAATCTGGATTTTATGCATATATTCTTTCATAATTATTTTATAGTTGTTTTGTTTAGGGTTGGGTTTTTTTTTTTTATGTGGAAACTCATTAATCACAAAGGGCCTGTGCCAATCATGACACAGGACATGCTAACCGCTGATCAACCAAAAGCACTGTAGGTGCATTTAACTCAGTTTGAGGTCTACAAAGGAAAACCATATATTATTCAGAGACGTCTGGAATTTGAGGGTCAGGAAGACAGATTGCACAAAGAAATGCAAAATTAAAGCAGTCGTAGGTTCTAACATGGATGCAATAACTTCAAAGAAGATGAAAAGTGTGGAATAACAGTAATAAAAACTTTATTTATTGATGAAAAACACTATAGTACAAGTTTCCTGTCTTGGTGAGCTGTTAGATAATAATGATGTTCAAATGCAAGTGACCTTGGTGAATTTAAACTCATGACCTGAAGTTGACAAAGCTATATACCCCACTACTTGAAGACAGCAATTTGGCTTTGAGAATTACTTTTTTGAAATAGATAAAAGCCTAATCATCTTTGCATGTCATAAACAGGGATCACACAATAAATGGTAAAAGCTTTGTAAAAAAAATGTTGACATTCAGCCTTCTTTTAAAAAGAGAAAATATTGAGAAATTGATAAATGTCCATTACCAACAGAACTATATTTGGTCTTACAAGTTATGAGAAGGACGGAAATAGAGATTTGCAACTATATAATATTTTTCTAGCTGCGCAATAGTTTCCAGTTCATTGCTGTACATGCACTTAATTTGTGCTATTGATCCCACCACCTTTTGAGAGGAGAAGCCCTAATTCCCATGTGACCATTCTCAGGCACTTCTGTGGCTTCTAAACATCAACAACCCTCACATATTTGCTGCTGTATGGATATCCATTCCCTACCTCCACTGAGATGGCAGACTGAATCACCCTGCTTGCACACCACCCCTTAATCACTGGTGTGTTGGTGTGAACACAACATTCTGCTGGGTGGATGCCACTGCTCCCTGGTCAAGCTGGCAGGGCTCCAGCATCCACCCTGGCACACAAACTGCTGTGCCACATCCTTTGTGCAGTGCCACGCCATTTGCCCACCATGTTTGCGGCACTCCCTGTTGCTGGAACTCCCTAAGGGCTACTTTGATAAGTGTGGGGAAGCTTAGCTACCACTGTTCTTGGCCCTGCTCAGGTTTTGTCAGCCACTGCAGCACAAGCTACTGGCTCCTGGTGGCTGTCTTGGCTCTCCAGAGGTTTCCTCAGTTCAGGAACTCGCCCTGTGCTCTGTGCTAGAGTGCTCTGTTGTGGATTGTGCTGGCACTGAATCTGCTTGTCTCAGAGGCTGAGTGTTAGTTTTCATTGCCATTATCTCCTGAATCTGCTCTGCCGCAAGTTTGTGCAAGACCCTGCTTCACACAGATTACAGCTGTAGAATTCTAGTGCTAATTCTGGGCAAAGTAATTGTACAGATTATCAGAAAATAAGCAAATTGGGATTTCCGTTCAAACAGTTATAGTAGTAACATTTGTTACTTTTTTGGACAATAAAAGACGTTTCTCCCAAGTGATTTTAACATCATATAGAAAAAGCAGCAAATGAAAAAATACCCAACAAACAATAAAACTTCCAGCTACCATCCATTCACTTCTATCTACTTCTGTCAGCAACTACATAGAAATGATTATGTTATAAATCTATTTTACTAAGTAAAAGTAATTATATTAATATGGTGATTGCAGAAAAAGCTCCAAACTTAGGGAGCACTTGAGGAAAAAGCTTTTTTGGCTGTGTTTTTCTTTTAACATAAAGGCACTTCTAACATAATTACTTTCAGGACTTTGAAGAGGCTAATGAATCACTTTGGAGGTGGGCAGACATCAGGCTTCAGAAGGACTTTCTCAAACTCATGAGTTAACCCTGTATTTTGATCTGGTAATATCCAGTCTTCTACTGGCAAAGCCTAGGCAGTGTCTCACAGAGGCAGTCAAGGTCTTCATTTCATGGTGCCTCCCTTGTAAGGTACGGCAGTACTTTGACCAGAGTTGTCAAATTCATAGAATCACAGAATCATAGAATAACAGAATCACAGAATAGTTTGGGTTGGAAGGGACCTTAAAGGTCATCCAGTTTCAACCCCCCTATATGGGTATAGGCACCTTCCCTTAGATTAAGTTACTCAAAGCTGCACCGAACCTGGCCTTGAGCACTGCCAGGGATGGGACAGCCACTTCTCTGGGCAACTTGTTTCAATGTATCACCACCCTCGTAGTCAATGTCTTTCTAGCATCTAATTAATTGTACTCTCTTTCAGTTTAAAACCATTACCCCTTGTACTGTCACTACACTCCCAATAAAGAGTTCTTCCCCATCTTTCCCGTAGGCCCCCTTTAGGTATTGGAAGGCCGCCCTAAGGTCTCCCCAGAGCCTGTTCTTCACTAGGCTAAATAACCCCAAATCTCTCAGCCTGTCCTCGTAGGAAATGGGCTCCAGACCTCTAATCATCTTCATTACAAATCCTCTGGTTACCTGTAGTTAAGAGAATGATATCTGTGGGACTGGTTCATGTTTGCCTCCCACAGCACAAATGGGAGTCTCGGCAAAATCAGGGCACAGAGGAGAGAACTAGAGGGTGTTTGCTTAGAAGGGCAGGTGGCCGGATGGGCACTGCTGATGAGATGAAAAACTGTCATGGGCCTTGCAGAGCTAAGTCATTGTGTGGTGATCAGCAGACAATCAATGCAGGTCCTGCCAGCGTAATATCCCTCTTACAAGGCAGACTTCAAATCCAAGGTTCAGTTAAAGTATAACTCCATAATGGTGTTAGGTAACTTTCTAGCTTGAAAGCACAAATAGGATTGATGCATTATAAAATAATTCTAGGTCTTTTACAATTTTAGTGAGTAAAGAAAAGCAGTTACCCGTTTTATGGATGTTCTCTATATGTGTATTAAAAAAAACCCAACCACAACAAAACAACAACAAAATCCTAAAATACAGCTAGTAAGTTTGTGTATATAAACAAAAACGTAGATCTTTCTTCATCTTTTTCAGCACCCATTTTCATTTACCAGGCCTCTTATCACTATACCTCCAATGCTTCACTATGCTGCATATCCAAATGAGTTTTACAGTAGTTTTACAAAGGTAACTAACTCTATATTCCAGACAACTTGGTTGTTGCATAGTATAGGAATTTCCACCAGTACAAACAAGTATTTCAGAATGCCATGCTGCTAACTTCCTTCCAATATAAAAGCTGACAACTTTGTTTTCTTGTGGAATCCTCTTTCTCTATCAAATTTCAGTGCTTGACCTCTCATGTCATGGCTGACAATCTCGCCAAAGTTTTTCAATATTCTTTATTGAAGAGTTAATAAAGGTGATCATTATCTTGGTCTGAATATACTGAATTAATTCCACTTCAGCATGAACAACCATTCTGCAATGGCAGTTTTTATATGCCTGCATCCAGTTTCTCTAATTGGCTAAAATGGACAGAAATTGAACTTTTGAGCCTCCAGAGAACATTCAGCACTCCAAATGACTTAATCTGCTTTGTTATCAAAAAAAATTTGGTGCTAACTGACCAATCATCTCTGATCAGGTAGCTCATATTCAAACAAACAAGCAAACAAACAAGCTGTTGGCAGGAAAATTTACACACAAAGAATAAATAAGAATACCAGATAAATCTGAAATGAAAACATACACATCGTAAGCATTTAAGATAAAACAAGTTATATCTAAAAATTTGTCTCACGAAAAAAAATATTAATTCCTTCACATATGTGTGAAAATGACCTCTTAGCCTCTCCAGACTTTCTCAGCTAGTCTGCTTGTTCTCATATATTTATATGTATCTATATCACTATTGTTCATTGACAAGCAAGTGAAACATCCTTTTCTACACATTTCAAGGTCACAAGCAGCACTTAAAAAGCATGGATACCAAATAATGTTCTTTCATCCTTCAAATATACAGGTTCTTCCACTATATTCTTTTAATACAAACTTCAGTTGGAAAACCTCAGGTCTTTATTTTTATCTCATTTAATTTCTAATTGCTTGGTTTCTTGTTTCAGTTTATCTGACAGGCAATGAATGACACTGTTGTCTGTTAAAAACCATAATCATAGAATCATAGAATCATAGAATAGTTAGGGTTGGAAAGGACCATCTGATCATCTAGTAACAACCCCCCTCCCAGGGGCAGGGACACCTCCCAATAAACCACGCCACACAGCTATGTCCAACCTGGCCTTGAACACTGCCAGCAATGGAGCATTCACAACTTCCCAGGGCAACCCATTCCACTGCCTCACCACCCTTACAGTAAAGAACTTCCTCCTTATAACCACTCTAAACTTCACCTGTTTAAGTTTGAACCCATTACCCCTTGTCCTATCACTACAGTCCCTCATGAAGAGTCCCTCCCCAGCATCCCTATAGGCTCCCTTCAGATATTGGAAGGCTGCTACGAGGTCTTCATGCAACCTTTTCTTCTCCAGGCTGAAAAGCCCCAACTTTCTTATCCTGTCTTCATATGGGAAGTGCTCCAGTCCCCTGATCATCCTCGTGGCCCTCCTTTGGACTTGTTCCAATAGTTCCATGTCCTTTTTATGTTGAGGACACCAGAACTGTGCACAAAACTCCAAGTGAGGTCTCATGAGAGCAGAGGGGCAGGATCACCTCCCTCGACCTGCTGGTCACACTCCTTTTGATGCAGCCCAGGATACGGTTGGCTTTCTGGGCTGCAAGCGCACACAGAAACCAGCTCATATGCATTTTTCCATCAGCCAACACCCCCAAGTCCTTCTCTGCAGTGCTGCTCTGAATCTCTTCTCTGCCCAACCTGTAGCTGTGCCTGGGACTGCTCCGACCCAGCTGTAGGACCTTGCACTTGATAAAGCTGACACACCTCACAAACATGTCAAGGTCCCTCTGGATGTCATTCCTTCCCTCCAACATATCAACCGAACCACACAGCTTGGTGTCATCGGCAAACTTGCTGAGGGCGCACTCAATCCCACTGTCCATGTCACTGACAAAGATGTTGAACAAGACCGGTCCCAACACCGATCCCTGAGGGACACCACTCGTTACTGGTCTCCAGCTGGACGCTGAGCCATTGACCACAGCTCTTTGCATGCGGCCAGCCAGCCAGTTCTTTATCCACCGAGTGGTCCACCTATCAAAATGATGTCTCTCCAACTTAGAGACAAGGATGTCATGTGAGACAGTGTCAAATGCTTTGCACAAGTTCAGGTAGATGACATCAACTGCTCCACCCCTGTCCATCAGTTCTGTAGCCCCATCACAGAAGGCCACCAAATTGGTCAGGCAGGATTTCCCCTTAGTGAAGCCATGCTGGCTGTCACCAACCACCTTGTTGTTTTTCATGTGCCTCAGCATGTCTTCCAGGAGAATCTGCACCAAGATTTTGCCAGGCACAGAGGTGAGGCTGACTGGTCTGTAGTTTCCTGGGTCATCCATTTTCCCCTTCTTGAAAGTGGGGGTTATATTTTCCTTTTTCCAGTTGTTGGGAACTTCACCTGACTGCCATGATTTTTCAAATATGATGGACAGTGGCTTAGCAACTTCATTTGCCAGCTCCTTCACGACCTGCAGATGTGTCCCATGGACTTGTGCACGTTCAGGTTCTTAAGATGGTCTAGAACCAGTGGGCCTAAGGTCTTCATTCTCACTGTCCCTGCATCTGCCTTCCAAGATTTGGGTGGTGTGGTCAGAGCATTTGCCAGTGAAGACTGAGGCAAAGAAGCCATTAAGAACCTCAGCCTTCTCCAAGTCCAGGGTAGCCAGTTCTCCTGATAGCTTCTGGAGGGGGCCCATGTTGTCCCTTGTCTGTCTTTTATTTGCAGCGTACCTATAGAATCCCTTACTATTATCCTTAACATCCCTAGCCAAGTTTAATTCTCACTGGGCCTTAGGTTTCCTAACCTGGTCCCTTGCTTCCCAGACAGCATCCTTATATTCTTCCCTGGCCACCTGCTCTTGCTTGACCTTTTATAAGCCTCTTTTTTCCCCTCTAAGTTTCCTCAGCAGCTCCTTATCCATCCAAGGAGGTCTCCTGGCCCTCCTACGGCACTTCCTTCTAGTCAGGACACAACACTCCTGAGCTTGTAGCAGGTGATCCTTGAATATCAACCAACAGTCTTGGACCCCCTTCCCTCTAGGGCTATATCCCATGGAAGCTTACTAAGCAGGTTCCTGAAGAGGCCAAAGTCTGCTCCCTTGAAGTCCAGGGCAGTGAGCTTGCTGCACGCTCTTCTCACTGTCCTCAGAATCTCAAACTCGACCATCTCATGATCACTGCAATCAAGGCTGCCCTGGAGTGTCACGTTTCTAACCAGCCCCTGCCTGTTGGTAAGCACGAGGTCAAGCATGGCACCTCTCCTTGTCAGCTCCTCTGTTACTTGCAGAGGTGAGTTGTCTTCCACACAATCAAGGAACCTTCTGGATTGCTTGTGCTGGGCCGTACCATCCCTCCAACAGATATCAGGGTGGTTGAAGTCCCCCATGAGGACAAGGGCCTGTGAGCGTGAGGCTGTTCCTGTCTATAGAGTGCTTAAATAATATTAGGTATTGTTAAATAAAACTGCAATATGGCTTCTCAGGTATTTACGATACATAATTCAATCATTTTCAGACGCACTGCTTTCCCAAGTATTTCAAAGAGAATGAGAGAGTGGCAAGTAGAATAGCTAATACCTCACCTCTCCAGCAGTGGAAAGCATGGCATGTTTCATTTATATTTAGGGAATGAGAATTATACCTTATCTGTGTCACAATTATAGCAGCTTTTGCTGAAAAATGTGAATGATAAGCTTCATCAGCTGTGTATCTCACTGGTCACTTCCAAGTCTTTTATGTCTGTGCTGATGTAACTGATAAAGGGCACAATCTTATCCAGAAATTTAGGATACCTGTGTTCCTCTATAGAACACTTTCAGACAAAGTACATTTTTAATGCAAGATAAAATTAAATCAGAATAGTGGAAAGGATATACATATCAACCACTGTTTTGCAGAGGTAAATGTAGGAGATCGGTTGGGAAAAGTAATTTGTCTTTTTAAACGAGCTTGAAGCTGTATTCTTCCAACACAGATAAGTTTAGAGAAAATTTACTATGCTGCTTGAGCATGCAGGTCAATTCTGAAATTTGCCTACATACTTCCTCCCAAAGATATAAATCACTCATGGAAACTGAATGTTTCAGCTTGAGTTTGTGCATAAGTGCTCACAATAGAGACCCTAAAGTAAGAATACTGAATTTGGTGTATTTAGCACAATCCACAGTGATTTTCTGGTTGGGTTTTTCTTTTTTTTTTTTTTTCCTCTGAAATAGCATTGACGTGAACCTCATTTAGATTGCTTTGTTATTATTTACCATGACTCAGATCCCCAAAGATACTGAGATGCCTAATTTTCACTCCAGTCTATATTTACTGTGAATCAGTTGCTTAAACCAAGTTTAATGTTATATGTCTATTGCATTTGAGGATCTGAACCTAAATGGTTATATGAGAACTGAACTTTTGTTTTAAAGAAGTTACATATTTTTCAATAATTCTGTGTGCATTTGAAAATAACTAAAAACTTTTAAAATGTAGGAACAATTTATTTCTGTGCCTCTTAATAACCTAATCTCATTTATTATTTCAGTCATAGATGTACAGCAAGACATTAGGACTCTGTAATTCTTCTTTGAACTCACCTAGACATTTGCAGGTCTTCTGTATTTGTAAGCATCTTTAAACTGAGTGAAAATACAGAAATAGATGCATTACTTTTCACTTTTCTTAAGGTTAAATTTAGACTTTTTTACATCACTGTATCTCAGCAATACATATAAATGTTCCTCACTTTCATATGCAGCATAAGTATGCAAGAAAGCTAAACACTATCTTATTTATGGTGCTAAAATGAAAATGCCTGGAGCAGATTTTGCAATATCAACTAGTCTGAAGGGATTACTTGATTTGAAGAGAGATGCTGAAGTTTGTAATATCCTAGTCATATCAATGAGAAATAGCTATTAGACCTGATCTTCAAATGTGATAAAATATATGTTGCCACGCAATACTAAATATCACTAAATACTGCTCAAGATGACCATTAAAAGAATGTTAATAATATTTTAACTTCAAGTTATAGGTTTTTTTAATGTCAAAGTTGTGTTTTAAATTTTAACTTCTGAACATAAAGGACAATTATTGTCATTATGTTTCCTACTCTTAAACACTCACGTGCAACTCTCCTCAAATGATGGTTTATTGTTCTGTATCATTCCATGCAAAATACTTCTATATAAAAAAAAAAAAAACCCTTCTCTTGGTATGTAGTACAAGTAATACCACTCTGTTGCAAAGGTGCTGAGTATAACATTAACAAGCTACTGACCTTTCTGCATGTTGCCGATGACATTTGGTGTCAAGATTGTTTCCACTTACCTTGGTTAATGGGTAATTCAGATACATCATGAAGGAAAATGTCATGCTTTGAACATAATGTGAATGTTCACTGTCTGAATGGGTCTATTCCTCTCTGTCACTGGGATTTATCAAATTTCTGAGTGCATGAGTTCTTATGACAAGTATTAAGAAAACTCATTAATTCTCAAATACAGTTGATACGTATTTTAGAAACTCCACATTCTACAGCTCAGCATTTGTATATGAATTAGCACATGGAGATATGCGTAATTGTTTTAATGAATAGTTCATCTCTGAACCACTTTCCTCTGAGTTCATTGTGAATATAATTAGGTCTGCCATAGTCCTCTCCCTGTGAGGCTGCAGATAAGGCACAGAAAAAAACATTTTTCTTTGCTAAAATCCTTCTGTTTAAAGATGATAGGAAGACACTGATGAATTTAGTACCATGCATGTTCTCTGAACTAGAACACTTTAAATAACAAAATACCATATAATGTCTCTTTTACAAAACACTTGTTTTTTAAACAAAGAAGGGATAAATATTTTAAACAAATGCACTATAAGGCACCCACCATAATAGATGGAGAAACGTGTCCCATATTCTTCAGTGCCACACAAACAAGAACTTGGACACGTACTTCATTTGACCTTTCATTAATACAGACTAAAGGAACATGTTTTCTCCCTCTGTAAACCAGTGTGACCCCTTTGGTGGTGGTTCCTAAAATGCATTGATGTGACCAATAATCGTTAAATAAATCTTTGTTTTTATGTGAACAGGTGCTAAAAGATTTTAACCTTGGAATTAATTCAGGGATATATTCTCTATATTTGAGGGATATATTCATGGATATATTCCATATACATATGAAAATTTGCTTCATGAAAAAAGACTTGGGAAGATGAAGCAGTTACTAACTCTTAGCCCAGATTACTTAATGAATGTTATTATTGTTGAGCTGAACTATGTAAACATTCATCATTTTGTCATGTAAAGATAATTTATCTGAGAAAGAGATTTTTCTCAGTATTTGCATCTCTTTCTATATCCTGATGGAATTCCAATTATAAGACTATTGGAGACTTCTTCCAAGATGCAAAAAATTCAAGAGGACAAATATTGTGCTATTACAGAGGACCGATTTTAATGGAGGGATTATGAGACTTTTGTGAAACTTCACCAGTACTGGATGAAGTGATGAAACACAGACTAGAAAAAGAAGTGCTAACCATGTGGCAAGTTTATAACTTTTATATTTGTTTGCTCTGCACTAAATGAGTGCTTGGCGCTTGTAAAGCACAGGCAGAGCAAAGGATGCCTAGATGTACTTTGGGTGACTTTCAGAGCTTTGGTGTAGACACAGCACATATTGAGTGATAATGCACTTTGAAAGCTGGCTGAAAATCCCACTGTTTCTTATTTGAGGAGTTTAGAGGGAATTGTGATTTCATGGGAGAGGGTTTACTATTTTGTCAAATGAAATGCTTGCTGAAAGCAAAGGCCTACCCAAGTTTCTATTTCTCATTGAAGTTCCACCACAAACTGTCAGTGAAAGCTTTGAATCATCCTACGGCAGCATTTCAACCAAAAAAAAATGGCTCTTGCTGTTTTGTAAATAGGAAGAGTAACAATTTATTACCAAGACAGTTCATGACAGCAAATGAAAAAGCTGAGTTATGGGAAAATGCTAGAAGGCATCAAGTTTTGTCTTATTATGCCTAAGTCAGCACCACAGTAAAAGAAAGGGTTCCGGCCATTTTAAAAAGGTTTGAGACCTCACTTGGAGTATTATGTGCAGTTCTGGTGTCCTCAACATAAAAAGGACATGGAACTGTTGGAACAAGTCCAAAGGAGGGCCACGAGGATGATCAGGGGACTGGAGCACCACCTGTATGAAGATAGGCTGAGAAAGTTGGGGCTGTTCAGCCTGGAGAAGAGAAGGCTGCATGGAGACCTCACAGCAGCCTTCCAATATCTGAAAGGGGCCTGCAGGGATGCTGGGTAGGGACTCTTCATTAGGGACTGTAGTGAGAGGATAAGGGGTAACGGGTTCAAACTTAAAAAGTGGAAGTTTAGATAGGATATGAGGAAGAAAATCTTTACTGTTAGGGTGGTGAGGCAGTGGAATGGGTTGCCCAGGGAAGTTGTGAATGCTCCATTGCTGGCGGTGTTCAAGGCCAGGTTGGACAGAGCCTTGGGTGACATTAGTGTGAGGTGTCCCTGCCCATGGTAAGGGGGTTGGAACTAGATTATCTTAAGGTCCTTTCCAACCCTAACTATTCTATGATTCTGTGATTCTATGATTCTATTATAAGAGCAGCCAATTGTGCCAATAAATATGCACACATGTACATCCAGAGACAGAGAAGGGCAAGGTTGGAAGGGAGGGAAGCATAATTTCATGTTCTGCTAAAATACGGGATTCTCTGGAACAAAATGAAGCAATCACAGCAGCTCACAAAACTGTCTAAGAGCATAAGTGAACACCACAGCAAAGTAAAAGTGCAGGGGTTAATTACATTCAGCTGAGTATAATTACCCTTACTGGAATCAGTCCAGAACACAGGGACCAACCCAGCAGCTCAGTCAATCTGAAAGCTGGCTGCAAAGAGCAAGTGCCCAGGGTGATTGTGTTGAACATGGGCTTTCAGGCAGGAAGCTACTTATGAGCTCAGATATAGCCCCATAAAAGCCTGGCCAATGAAGCCTGTCACAAGAATGGTGCAGCAAAAAGGGACCTTCAGCTTCTATCAGGCAATAATAAAACCTTTTCTCTACTTTTCAGGCACATACTTCCTATGCATCAGCTGACTAAGTAACTGTCACAATTAAAGGTGTTTCAGTTCATAGACATTCCAGATGGATTGGGAATTTCAATGAATTTACAAAAAGCCACCAGTGACTTTCTCTTTTTTGTACTGACATCACCAAAATCCAGGAAGCTATTATATCGATAACCAAGTTTAACCTGATATTTTTTGAATGCAACTGTCAGATATTTCTGTTATGACACATCTTATTTGTCCTGTGTATGGCTAGCTAATATCTGTAAAGAACTCACCAAACAAAAAAGGAACATATAGAGTTCAGACATAACCTGAACACTCCTGTGCTTTTCTGTCTCCTTTTGCATTTGTCTGCAACTGACATTAGCCATCTCTCATTAAATAAATGAAAAGGATGAGGCAAAAAGATGGCAGACTGCAATGCTCAGTGAAATCAGGATTCTTGAACTGATACTTCTTACCCACATCTATTCATTTAGTAATTTTTTATTCATTAATATCTTTTCAAAGATTCAAAGATTGGCTGAGCCTGGGAGGCACCTCAATAGATCACGTGGTCTGAGCCTCCACTCGGAGCACGGTACATGACAGTGGAGCACGGTACATGACAGTGGGTTGCATAAGGCCCTGTCCAGTTGAGTTTTCAAGAATGGAGACTCCCTAATGTATCTGTGCAACTTGTTCCTGTGTGTGACAAGCTGTGCAGTGAAGAAGTCTTTTCTTCTATTTCAGTGGAATTTCCTGTGTTTCAGTTTGTGCACTGCCTTTTGTCCTGTCGCTGGGCATCACTGAAAAGAGTCTGGCTCTGTTGTCTTTACCCCTCAATCATGTATTCATGCACATGGGTAAATCCCCCCGAGCCTCCTCTTCTCCAGGCTGAGAAGTCCCAGCTCTCTCAGCCTTTTCTCATATATTAGATGCTTCAGATGCTCAATCTTTGTGTCCCTTCACTGGGCATGCTCCAGTAAGTCCATGTCTCCTTTGTACTGGCTAGCACAACAGCAGTTTTATTTTCTAAGAAAAGAAGTAAGGCTGCTCTGTCACAGTCATCTGAGAAGTAGCTACAACTCAATGTTATGGTCTAAACCCAGCAACAATACACTTAAAATGCAGGTGCTGAAACTCCTTGTCACTGTCAGGAAAAACACCACAGTATTTTACAAAGGAATTTTCTAAATAAATGTATGAACATATTTGTATGCAACTAAGTTCTTAAATGAAGTTTCTATTTTTGTTATCCAGGATTACTCATTTTACTCTGCATTCCACTTAATTTTGCAATTTCTTTTGGTTTACTCATTAATGGAAAATGTATTTTTTGTAGTGTTGACTTTTTATATTTCACTATACATACACTAAGTTCTTCAAAGTTCTCTGATTAACTTTTTTAATGTAAAAAACTTTATAAAAGATAAGGCTTAAAGGGTATTCAGTCTCAAGTTACATTAAACTGTGACAGTTTAATGGATTTTCTTCCAATTTGCTGCTGAGTTAAAAGTATATTTGTAATGAGCAATGAATGAGTTTGACACTGTAAAAATATATTAATTATATGATACCTGAGGGTTTATTAATGTCTTTAGAGTTTGCATTTGCTAGTTAATACATAAAATCATAAAAGTACCTACATAATTTTCTCATCTAAACCCCTGTGCTTGGTTTGCCTGTAATCTCAGAAATTTCAGTGTTTCCAGAAAAAAAAGAAGTTATCTGAAGAGGAATGAAAAAGGTAAAGGGATAGAAGTGCTTGCCATAAAGTAACAATGCTGATATATTCTTAAGTACGTAAGAACAATATAATTATAGTCATGCCTATTTTTCATCATGTTTATTCAAAAAACATTGGCAGACCTAATTACCATAAGACCTATGAGCGTCCTGGGTTCAGCTGTAACAGTTATTTTTCTCCTTCCTAGCAGCTGCTATACTGTGTTTTGTCTTTAGCCTGGTAACAATGTTGACAACATAATGATGTTTTAGTTGTCGCTACGTAGTACTTACCATGATCAAGTACCTTGCAGTCTCATGCTCCGTCAGTGATGAGGGGCATGGGAAGCCGGGAGGAAGCAGAGACAGGTCACCTGACCCAAACTAGCCAAAGGGGTATTCCATACCACCGCACGTCATGCCCAGTATATAAATTGGGGCAGTTACTTGGAAGGCCCAGATCGCTGCTCAGGTCAGGCTGTGTACTGATTGGCAGATGGTGAGCAATTGCATTGTTCATCACTTGTGTTTATTATTTTCCTTTTCTCCTTTTAGTTTTATATTCTCTCCCCTTGTTACTTCCCTCATTATTATTATTATTGGTGTTAGCAGTAGTAGTTTCATGTTATACCTTAGTTACCGAACTGCTCTTGTCTCAACCAGTGGGGTTTACGTTCTTTCAGTTCTTCTCCCCATCCTGCTAGGAGCTGGGGGGAAGTATGGGGAAGTGATCGATCAGCTGCATGGCTCTGAGTTACTGGCTGGGCTTAAACCACGACAGAGTGCTTACAGGAAGTACCATAATTGCCTATTAGAAATTAGATTGTTAATTGAATCAACTATCAAGCTTTTCTTTCCAGTCCTGAACGATCAAGCAGACAGTATTGGAAAACACAGTAGGCATAAGCGTATGTGCTGCCCTCTGTGAACTCCTTTGACCTATATATGGGAATGTATTTCTGAGAACATGCAGTGTTGCAGAACTGGAGCAACACTGCCCAATTCATCCCCTTCCAAATGTCATCATCAGTATGACAAAGCATAAGGAAAGGCAGCTCAACTGAAGAATTTCAGATGTTTTCAGCCATCAGCCTCAGGGAGAGGTGCTGCTGCAGACTGTACTACTTCTGTGTGAGGCAGTTAAGTGAGAAAGGTGAAGAAGAAACCGGGGGTGAAGGGTGGCAGCAGCCATAAAAGAGGAAAGGAAATAAAGAGGTTGAAAACTAGTATTAGAAATTTTGTTGCTTAAACATATCCATAACATTTCTGGAAAAGTTCTCAGCTGCAGTAAAAATTATTTCACATGGCATATTCAAGTAGGACTACTGAAGACTTTATGTAATGTTTCAGGATGGCATGGAAACAGTCTAAAAATATGCCAGAAAGTTCTGGATGGATTTCACCCCTATGGTGCTGTTTTATGACTATGTGGGATCTGTAAGTAGCATTTACCAAGTCATCATACAGATTACAGACCCTTAATGGAGACTGCATGCTCTTCTGTGAAAGCAGGGACAAAGTTATGTTGCTCTCTATAAACAAGGACACATTTTCTGTAGATGGTTCTAGAGTGTCATCAAGAAAGAATCACAACTTCCATCTAAAAATGCCAATATAACTCTTTCTTAAGCATCCACTACAATGGATCCATATAAATATAATGTTACTACATAATCTATCAATCAGATTCACTGTTACCTTCTCTGAAAATCACATAAAGTTCCATTTGGTATTGCTAATTTGATAATAATTTTCAGTCACCTGCTATTTCAGCTTTCTCAGAAAGGTTAACAAGGATATAAACTGTAATCATAACAATAAATCAACTGTTAGGCAAAATACTTAAACTATCTTTAAGATAGCACTAATATAGTGGAAATACTTTGTAATTCATTGCTCTTCTACTTAAAATAACTTCACAATTTCTTTTGAATAATTTATGCAAGTAGGGAAGTTGCAGCATAGGAGCTTAATATTAAGTATATTGTACATTGAACAGAATAACAGCACCCCTCAAATCCCATTTTCCTGCCTTTCAAACCAGAGAACGCCTTTCAACTCTGAACGACTTCTGATTTTCTGGAAAGTTATCTAAGAAAAAGCACCATATTGATGGCATTCAAATCCTTCACAGACTCGTACATCCTTAAAATGTACTATTTGCTCAGTACATTGCAGTTCAGTCAGAAGATGCTCCTCCTAACGAATTCTACAGTAAAAAGCGCTAGGAAGATATAGAGTACCTTTTCTATTTCCTTTAATATGGAGCTAGATGCTAAAGAAATCTTACTAATCTCACATTAGGGACTGCACATGCAGAGATAACAGTCTGGAAATCTGGACTGCATATGTTGGAATACAAGCACCTATAGGGTGCTGCACGTGAATAGGCACACTGAGTTAAAAGATGCTGCAATGAAACATACCAGGTATCTTGTGTGGGAAGCCAACAAGCAGTTACGTGAGATTCTGCCATTGATGTGCCATTGTATTACAAGTTAGGAGCATCTAAGCTAATTATTTTGTCACAGGGAGAACAGCTGATAATATCCACTTTGTTTTCAAATAGTATTACATGGAGAAACCAAGTAAGGGACCTTAGAACCATTTTTTCCTGACAATGTTTTGTACTTTAATAGGAAAAAGGAAAATGTGTACACTGTTGAACAGATTTCAACATGTAAGAGTTCAAAAGAACTCTACAAATGACTGACAGTTGCTAAAAACTTGTATGACAATCTTCTTCTTATAAGCATGACACCCCTAAACATTCATGCCAGTACCTGAACTCAGTTTTTTCAATCTGATTGATCCCACTATCAGAGACCCCATAGCAGACTTCCAGTATCTGAAGGGGGCCTATAGGGATGCTGGGGAGGGACTCGTCATTAGGGACTGTAGTAAGAGGACAAGGGGTAACTGGTACAAACTAAAACAGGGGAAATTTAGATTGGATGTGAGGAAGAAATTCTTTACTGTAAGGGTGGTGAGGCACTGGAATGGGTTGCCCAGGGAAGCTGTCAATGCTTCATTGCTGGTAGCGTTCAAGGCCAGGTTGGACAGAGCCTTGGGTGGCATGGTTTAGTGTGAGGTGTCCCTGCCCCTGGGAGGGGGGTTGGAACTAGATGATCTTAAGGTCCTTTCCAACCCTAACAATTCTATGATTCTATATACAATGTTTAGCCATTCAGAAGGTACATATGTCAGAGGCAACAGTTGAAAATATGAAATAGGATTAACCCGATTATATGAATAGAAAATATGAATAATGGTTAACCATAAAAACTAACTATAACTATATAAAAGGAATATTTTTTGTGCTTGTATAATTGTCACCAGATGACACTTGAGTGAGTACAAAAATTTCACCTTATTTGTCAATTAACTTTATTCTACTAAATTCTATTATTTTATTCTCCCGGAAAAAAATGAAAGGTTTTATATATCATCTGGTCTTTATAAAAGAGGATATATTACATTTGAGCAAAAAATAGCACATAATGGTAAATTCTATCTATACACACCTTTAAGATTGACAAAGGTAAATGGCAGGGTTCACAATAAAGATACTTTGGAATCTTCACAGACACTTGATTTTCTGCTCAAAGCAAATTTTCAAAGCTATTTCTCCATCACCTTCTTTATGGATGAAAAAATCCATCCCATGCAACTAACCACAGCAAAGGAAAATGGTGAAAAGAGAGAAAAACTGAGAAGTGTTCTTAACACTACTTTGATTTTTTTGAAAGCTACTGAACTTCAAATAAGTCAGCATGTTTCAGTACAGATTACAATTTTGCAGCTGGAAAACACTGAGAGGTCGAGTGTTATAGTCTGAAGGAATGATCAGTGAGAGCTCGTAAGAAAATATTCTCTGGTTCCTACTTGGTTTTTTTTTCTTCATGCCATATGGATTAATCAAAAAAACTAATATAAGAAATCTATTACAAGTGTCAAGAATTAAATACATTACAGTTGTCATTCCTGAAACTCTTATTATTGTCTCTACATTTATTTGGAACAGATTTAAGGTTTCCGGTATAAAAAATTCTCCAATTTCAGTCGCATCAAGTAGCATATTTCGTAGGCATCAGTGTTTAATTTTCAGACATAAGCCTAAATTCCATTCATTGAGTGTTTAATGAGGTTAATATACATATTACCAGATGGGAGTATTTCATATTAGCATTCTCCTCATAATAATTATGTCACACAACAGCAAAACTATAAATTATTGATCAGTTTCAAATCCTCGGCTAATATATTCTTTTTGGTTAGCCATCTTATGTGACAGGATCTTCATACAGCTTTAATTCCTATACAACATGGCACCACTACATGGGAAGTGCATGGCCTACATCTCTCTAGGCTGCTACTATAATTATTTTATGCTGATACAGATATATGAATGAGAGTTAGGGTAGAGCAGAAAAAGAAGGAAATTGTTAAAAATAGAAAAACTTTATCAAGTTTTCCTACATGCCAGACCTCTTTTGTCTTGCTTAATAACAAATATACATGGGTCATTTTTACTAAATAAAACCAAAAAGGTGTCTTTTTTTTTTTTTTTTTTTTTTTAATTTGATAGTAATTGATGTGAAACCCTTTCAAAAGAACAACATTGAAAGCTTAGATTATTTTGTGGATTTGGATATTCAGATATCTGAATAATCTGCTATAAGCAACTTGGTATTTAGTTTGCTGTCCTGCCCATTTCTGGGTTGGGAGCAACAAGGGAAGAAGGTTAGATGAAATACTGACTTCTGTGATGCATCTTAAATCCAGTATATCAGATAGGGAACACTGTCATTTAGTATTTATGTTGCAGAACTTGCAAGAGACCTCAATACACAGTAAAAAAAGTAAAGGACAACTAGAGAGATGCATTGTCTGATGAGCAGGAGAAAGGAAGAACAGTTGTGCCCTTTTTTCAAAGGGAAACTGAGGTACAAGGAAGGCGAATGTCAGCAGAAAGCTGAGAGCCTTGAGTACTTCAGCCATGAGTCTGCTCTACATCTTATACGCAAGAATTGAGTTGTTGTGACTTGCTTTGTGCAACCTGGTCTAGTGGAAGGTGTTCCTGTCCATGGCAGGGGTGTTGGAACTGGATGATCTTTAAGGTCCTTCCCAACCCAAACCATTCTGTGATTCTATGAATTCCTTCCACTATTGTGGATATTGTGCAGGCTTTCACAGGACTGGACAAATAAGTGAAATAGAGATGAGAAAAAGACCATTGGATACAGCCAGTAGTGGAAGAATTCCTTGAACTTCAAGTAAGACAAAACTGGAAGATATTCTCAGGAAATATCATGGTCACGCTTATTCTGTTCTTTCATGTCTCCTTATGCAACAACTACTGTCCACACATGGAGATATGGGTTAATTCAGACCAGAATTAATATCTAAGAGGAGCTTCTGAAAAGTTCTGTAATTAAATCCCAGAATCCTCTAACTGAAAAACCTTTTCCCAAGACTAAAAATGAGAAGAAATTTTACTTCCATGAGCTACAGTAGATGATAAAAGGAGTTTTAAATATTAAATAATATATGCAATCAAGTATAAACAAATTCTGAGTTAATGTGTGTCCTATTTAAATTTCTCAGCATTTGCCTTGGATGGAGAATTCAGTAGCTACTTCATTTGTCTAAGAGAAAACTTAAACACACACTGTAACTGCTTTCTTATTACTTCAATGAAAAATTCATGTCTTAGACTACATATCGACATTTTGCTCGCTATTGGGAGATTACAGTGTTGCAACACTGCATTTTGAAATTATTTGGGTATTCAAGGAGAACGTTAAGAGAACATGAAGGAAAGCTGATTAGACGTCTTGTTTTACATTAAATGTTTTACATTTAATCCAATACCACTTGTATATACTATTTTAATAGCTCTACAGGCAGTACCTGTGGTCAATATTGCCAGTTTTAACATGAAATTTCACATTATTTAGTTAGAGTTGTAACATAAGATACCATTAATTTTTTTTTTTTTTTTTTAATTCAAAGTGTTCCTAATTATTCAGACTTACAACCATGCTAAAAACATAGCAATCAGGCTTGGTGTCTAATTAGATAGACATGCACAAGGAAAGTAAAAAAAATAGTTACATTCCTTGAAACTGTATTATGTTAGAGTGACAAATAAACCAGGAAAACTTTGCAAAAATTAAATCAAATCTTCACTAAAGAAATTTTCAGCATTACTATGAATTAGCACCTTAGAATCAAATATAGACATATTTTTGGTTTTATAATAACATCTGCAAGTCATGTCATACTTATTAGTCTAGCAACTGCTAATTTAATACACATGTTCAATATTAAAATATATCCATTTTTATCCTATAAATTACTTCCTTAAAAGTAAAAACCTGGCTAGCTTCCTTCTATTGCATTTTTTTCACTACTTTATACACTACTACTATTTCACATATCCATACTTTCATTATAACAAATCTAAATCTACATTTTTATTCCAATGTATCTAAAGAATAGAGTGGATGCACCAGGGAATATATCACTGTATTTCTGTGCTTTACACATCTTCTGGTTGAACTCAAAACCTAAAAATCAGTAAAAGCTCAAATTGATTCCATCTACTTGCAGCAGATTTTGTGATAATAGGGACTTCTACTCAGTTGGATCATAGATTTATTTTCCCAGGAGGATCAAACTTTGCTGAAAGTAATGATAGATGCAAATTATCAGTCAGTTCCAGTGCCAACCAACAAGCAAAATGGTTTCACATCAATACAAACCTTTGAAGATTCTTTTGCACAAATATGTTTGGGCTTTTTTTCTAATGGAAGTTTAAAAGGATGTGGAGTTTCTGATGGACATAAATGCCTCATGAAGAAAGCTGGTATTTGTGGTATGGACATCAGTATAAGCAAGCAATTTATGAGATTCCCCCCCTTCTTTTAGCTAAACATTCTCTAAAATCATAACTAGGGCCTGTTTAGAGATCTTATGCTCTGAAACATAATTCTAATACACACAAGGCAGTAATTTCAGTGTTTATAAGGAGGCAGTCACCAATCATGCCAGTGAGATTTGTCTTGCCAAACCACGGCTCTATCTCTAAAATTGACTTTTCTTCCATAAAATATGCTACTAATATTAACATATACTCATCTGAGAGACAGTATCTTTCAATTCTTTGCATAAAGGAAACTCCCTATTGACTTCCATCTCTCACTATGAGGAAAGAACCATAATTTCTCGGATACTGCGAAACAATAATAGAGAGGAAGCTGCTGTCAAAGGGACCTTTAATACCATCTTATTTTTGTCACGTAAATTTCTCTTCTGTGAGAAGATGGCTAAGATTATACGCAGATTCATGCTCCTTTTTTTCCCTCTCAATTGGCTACTATCATTATTACTTTAACATCTATACTTCAAAAAAAGCAATCAGAAAAGAGAATGCTTGGAAAACTTACTGTATAATGTTCTAATAAAAATATTCGTAAAATTCAAAATGATTTATTAAAAAAAAAAATAAAACAACAAAGTCCCAAACAAAACCCCCCAAAAGCTATATTTGAATTTCAGTGGTAATAATTATTTTTAGAAATAACAATTTCAGCATCAGTTTAATACCTCTAATTAGGTGCAGTCTATATTAGAAAAGACTTTGGCCAATATGAGACCTATTTTAAAAACAAATACAGGGGAAATATCCATTTTCTCTTCAAGCAACTGCTCTTTCACATTTTTGCAGTTACTTATATTTTATTACAATTCTTTTGTAGGGACCAGGAATAAAAATATACTTCATTTAAGAAACATAAAAAAATTATGGAGAAAATGTATTTAACCTAACATCATACCCTTTTTTCCCCTTGTCAGTCTATTTATTAATTGATTGATTCATTCATTCATTCATTTATTATTTATTTTCCCCCAGTGAACTGGAAACTAATGCAGATGAATAAAAGACACAATGTTATGAGAGAATAGGACTTTTATTCTGAGGCTATTTTCCTGCACAACCTCTTTCCAAACTGATTATTGTTTAATCACTTCCTTCCATGTTTCTAAAGCTTATTTATTGATTGATTGATTGATTGATTACAAAGAAAATTTAAAAAGATCACTCCCTTTTTTCAATGCAATGGGTAGTGCTACTCCACTTTATGTTCTGCTCTTTCAGGTGAGCACAGTTCTAAACTGATTCTACATAAACTTATTCAAGTGAACTTGCGAGAGGATAGAGTGAACCAATCTAATTTTTAAAAATTTTTATTAGGCTGGTACATGATTCTTAACAACCCATAGTGAAGGAAATTATTAGAACCAGCTGCGTAACATCAATATGTTAAATGTAAGAATCAATGACAATTAAAAATGGTTGCTAAGAGCCCAAAGTACCATGACCAGCACCAGAGATGACCATGGAATGATGTACTCTTTTCATTTTGGTTCAAAATTAGGGGAAAAATTGGGTTCATAAGAAGTATATTTCAGGTCTGAGCAACTGTACTATTTGTTTTTGCTTCCTTGTACCCATGTGTGTACCAATATACGCATACATGGATCTATCAATCTTGGGTCTCTTTTTCCTGTCATAAGGTATCTAGTTCCTTGATAAACAAGAGTCAAAAAGGATTATCTGAAGAAAAATATTATTATCTGAAGAGTTTACGGACAGGAAGGGTCATCTTTTCCTTGCCCCAAAGCAGCACCATTGGCAGAGAGATATTTTTCTAACGCTAAGCCTTAACTACCCTGTAGTTCTTCATGTTTTGCATCTTTCCTTTTCTAGGCTTACAGTTCTAAAATAAAAAGCAATAGTAATGCAAAATGCTTTAACTTTTTTAACTAGTTTTTGTTGGGTTTGGGTTTGTTTGTTTGTTTGTTTGTTTGTAATGTCTTTCTATAAATCATTCAGGGTGAATGATATATTACTTTGATGTCCACATGCTGTTTGAATATCATAAATTTATGAACCTAGCTGGACTTAGAGAATCTCAAGTCAATATCTGGAGACTTCTTTCTGTCAGAATCTGATAAGAATTTGTGACTGGAAAGACAAGCACAAAAGTGTTTGTTTCATGTGCCTATTTGTAATAAAGCAATTGAAAGATTCTTTGGATAAAACTTTCTGCTTTTTACTGAGTATAAAGCTAATGGTTAGTACTAGCACTTTTGCAGCCATCCAGTCTTCATAAAAGTCTGCAGCTGACTAGAAAAATCTAGATTACCTAGAACTGAGAAATGAGCAGCTCTTACCTCCCAACACTACCACTTGAGGTCTGACAGTCTTTGGCAACTGTGTATTGTGCTGTTTTCACTGTCAGTTTGCTATGTTGCCTAGTTTAGAAGCACTGGTATCTTTAGACAGAGAAATGATTACCAACTGGGTACTGCTGGACAGAAGTTTTGCAAGAAGGAGGAGGGCTGTGGGCAGCCTGGGATACAGCTGGGAGAAGCACGGGAATATTTCAGCTGACTTTTCTGGAAAATGTTGAAGTCTGTCTCAGCTCTCACAGCAAAGTTCAGTCTTTCATTTTGCAGTGATGTTGATGAGATAGGTGCAGCAGAAGTGCAATGCAGCCATGAACTTATAGGCAAGAGCTTTAAATTTGGTTAGTACACCAACAGCAGAGTACAAATATTCTGCCTTCCCTTCACATTTTGGGATAGGCAGGACAGGCTGTCACTAACACTTACCCTATTAGTTGGCCAGGCTTTATTCATCTGCTTTTTTGTTTTGAAGTAATACTGCCTTTCTGAATGCTAATACTGATCTTCACCCTATGAATTGCTATTTGAAAACAAATATCTAAAAACTGATTAAAAGGACTAACAATTTAACCAGCTTAATACCATTGTATGTATGATATAAGATATATATAATAGTATTAAGCTATATATTATCGATAATCTTATTAAGCTATATATAAGGTGAATATATATATACCCAGACTAGTCTCTTAATAACTTTCTCCATTTCAAACCTGCAAAAATATTTTGTGAAGCACCAATGAGAATGCCATTTATTGCTGACTGTAATGGCATTTTCTGTGATGTAGACATTTGTCACACAAGATCACAGTGAGGCAATTCTGTTAATTTATAAACAGGAATGGAGTGTCTTTTTCTCCCTCTTCTTATGTAACTGCTACATGACTGAGAGATTGAGAGAGATTTTGATTCTTGAGTCTTTGAATACATCAGCAGTGAAAGTGAAGAAAATTTTTTAACAGATCTCCAAACCCGGAACTGTCTAGACACAACCACAAAACTCAAGCCTATTACTGGGCTTTTAATGCACAATTATAGCAGCTGCTTTGATATTTATTTGTTTTGTTGGTAACAAAATTCTGTTTTTCAAGAATGACTGTCAGACAGGGATGACATTTCAGTGACTCTAGCAGTGTCACAAAAGTCGTCATTGACAGAACCACTGTGCAAGTAGCAGAACTATGCCACTCAAAAAAAGACTTTGTGAACAGTGTGGTCTTTCAGGCAGCACATAGTAATAATTGACCACCAGTAGCATTACTAAGATTTTCTGAGCCTCTGCAGTACCTGCCTTCTCTAACATATGGACTCCTCCCAAATTTTCACACTTCCACACAGTTTAAGTTCTTAATTATAACAATTTTCATTTACTTCTGCAGTCATATTTTATTGAACATTAGGACTTGACATGCCAACTGCAAGGTCCTACACCTGGGTTGGAGCAATCCCAGGCACAGCTACAGGTTGGGCATGGAAGAGATTCAGCGCAGCCCTGTAGATAAGGACTTGGGGGTGTTGGTCGATGACAAAATGAACACGAGCCAGCAGTGTGTGCTCGCAACCCAGAAAGCCAACTGTATCCTGGGCTGCAACAAAAGAAGCGTGACCAGCAGGTCGAGCGAGGTGATCCTGCACCTCTACTCTGCTCTCATGAGACCTCACTTGGAGTACTGTGTACAATTCTGGTGTCCTCAGCATAGAAAGGACATGAAACTGTTGGAACAAGTCCAGAGGAGGGCCACGAGGATGATCAGGGGACTGGAGCACCTCTCGTATGAAGATAGGCTGAGAAAGTTGGGGCTATTCAGCCTGGAGAAGAGAAGGCTGCGTGGAGACCTCGTAGCAGCCTTCCAGGATCTTAAGGAGGGCTATAGTGATGCTTGGGAGGGAGTATACATTACGGACTGTAGTGATAGGACAAGGGGTAACGAGTTCAAACTTAAAAAGGGAAAATTTGGATTGACTATAAGGAGGAAGTTCTTTACTGTAAGGGTGGTGAGGCACTGGAATGGGTTGCCCAGAGAAGTTCTGAATGCTGCATCCCTGGCAGCGTTCAAGGCTGGGTTGGACAGAGGCTTGGGTGACATGGTTTAGTGTGAGGTGTCACTGCTCATGGCAGGGTGGTTGGAAGTAGATGATCTTAAGGTCCTTTCCAACCCCAACTATTCTATGATTCTATAATTCTATGACTCAGGATGCTGGGGAAAAAAAAAAATCTAAATAATTTTAGCTAA
This sequence comes from Ara ararauna, assembly GCA_028858755.1. Taxonomy (NCBI): domain Eukaryota; kingdom Metazoa; phylum Chordata; class Aves; order Psittaciformes; family Psittacidae; genus Ara; species Ara ararauna. Next base: position 45,249,542 of record CM054378.1, read on the forward strand.
TTTTTCCTGCTGTGTTAGGCAGAAATAAGTCTCCTAGAAAGAAAACAAGGCATTAGCGAGCAATGCTTAAAAGCTTGATTTCTAATGTAAATGTTCAATTTCTTGCAGATAATATGAAAAAAAAGATTAGAATCCCAAGTGCTTGGCTAGGTATCAAGATACTTCAGACTCATAATTTTTGCAGCTTGGGTTCCAACCTGTATAACAATGCCAGACTGGAGTACCAGATATGTAGAATCAAGTTCCAAAGGCCATTTTAAAACAGTTTTATATCTGGATGCAAAAATATCTCCTTACTTTTATCAGACAAAATAAAAAATATTTTTCATTTTGCCTGGCTAAAGGGTTGGGCATTTTTTTCAATGCAGCAGGGAGAGGATAGAGGAGGGCTTACAGACTGTGATAGGTTATTTTTATAATAAAGCAATATTAAGCATTAATTTCATGTTTAAAAACTATTTTTATATTCTTCATGCATTTACATTTCCATGCTATTTAAAAAAAAATGTGCATAAGATACACAGGTATTTCTCAAATGTCTGTATAGGTAGCCAACATAACCTTTGGGAGGGAAAAAAATAGGTTCATATATTTGACAGTGTTGTTTGTTTTGCTATAATGCCATTTCTAGATTAAAAACAACTAAACAAGTACACCAAAATCATGCAGTACATTACACAGTAATAGTTTTGAAGGTAATTTGGAGCCTTTCACTTGTTATGTTACTTGGAATGAGGACAACGATTATAAAACTTTTTAACAGGAAAAGAATGCATAATGCAGTTAAAACATTTCATGATGACGAGTAAAGGGAAAGCTGACAGATAAAGGCAAAACTCACCAATGGATTTCATATAAATTCTACAGTGAATGTGAAAACTACCCTTTAGGTACGTAAAATCATTGTTTATTAAATAAGTAATGATGCCTAGCTCTGCTTTTAGCAGATATTTTCATTGGATCAATCTATACAAACCTTGGGTTGTAATCCTACATGAAGGCATCATTTCAGTGAAATTCAGGTAGGGTGCATCCTTCACAAGCTGAATGCAGAAATACACAAAGCAAAACAAGTAACTAAACATCCATCATCCCTGAGCTTCTTTCAGAAGCTTATTAGTCATAATTTGAAACTTGTAAAATAGTTGTTTTAGAGGCTGTTTGTATATAAATAATAAATTAAAAGCCTTACTTACGCTTTTTTTTCTTTAAAGAAATCAGAATCAAAATTCAGTGTGATATCTCTACTAGTCATAACAATACCTCAATATGCAACATTAAAAAACAAAATTCATTTAATAAAGTGTCAAATAGTCTTCACTGTAGCTATAGCAGTATGTTACCCTTCCCAAGTATATACCTTTAATTAGTTTTCACAGCAATTTTCCCTCTTCTTTTTATCTCTCTCTGCTATTTCTATTATAAATCAGTTATACAGAGTGAAAAGAAATCCAAGCATATTCATTCCACTTACATTGTTTTCTTTAATGGGATGCTAACAACTACTGTACTTTTGAGGAGCTCCATGGACTGTTGAAACCTACAATGGGTTATAGAAACTGTGACTGAAGCAGTCATTCACAATGGCAGATGCAACTGTATTCACTTCACTATACTCCTACCTCCTGACAAGCTCACCATGGCCTTCATTGTGAATACTATCTTGTGAAAAAATGGTAAAGATTTCCACAGTAGAAAAAATCATAAACACATTTACAGTGGGACTTCTTAAAAAAAAAAAAAAAAAAAAAAAAAAAAAATCACTGTCTTCTCTTTTTGTGTTTTTCTCATCTCTACTAGTGGAAGCTTCTTACTCCTTCCATCTTCACATATTCCTTTTCTTCCATATCTACTGAACAGCTCAGGGCGTACTGTTAAATTCTTCCCAAGCTTCTGTCCACAGCAGAAGAAAACATACACTTGTATTAAACAAAGACTCTGTTTATCCGCCTTTGTACTACTGCCCTGGTTTGAATTCACAGCAATCCTTTCCTCTGCTCCCAACAAAACTGTCACCTTATTAAGAAAAAGAGTTGGTGTATTACTATAGACATGGAAATCTGCCTCTTATCTCATAGAAGAGCTTTCTAATAATACATTCTAAGCAAGAGTTTTAAATTATCTTGTTCCTGTTAAAACTCTTTTCCTTCCAGGTCAGAAAGTGCCATGTATTTGTTCAAAGACGTGCTACACAAATTCGAGAGAAGATCAAATACATATAAATATTATTAAAAACATGGGAAATTTTCTTTTTCCTCGCACAAAATCACACAAACACACAAGCAACTTAACTCTCCTTTCTCCTTTCCCAGTCTAACTTCTTTTTAATGGCTGAAATTGCAGAAAACAACTTTTTTTCTGTCCTAGCATGCTGATAATGGTGAAAGGCCTCTAAAAAAATAAATACCTTTTTGCTGTGTAATGAAGAATAAACTGTATCCCGAAAATTTAACAGTATTTCAGCTAATTTAACTAGATGTTATCAACTTCCAAAAACAAACAAGAATTAAGACCCCCTGTAATTCAGATCCTGAGTAAGAAGTGTATTTGTACTCTAGTTATTTCATTTACTCTTCCATAATGTACGGGTGGGAACCATAAGGACCTTCTACACATGTATCTACTGATTCGGTAACAATTTACTTATTAAAAGTCTCCCCTCTGCTCACAAAATCCTTTTAAAATCCCAAGAGTAGATTCATCATTTTTCTGTTTACTCAGTAAAGTATTTTTAATCATAGAATCATAGAATAGTTAGGGTTGGAAAGGACCTTAAGACCATCTAGTTCCAACCCCCCTGCCAGGGGCAGGGACACCTCACACTAAACCATGTCACCCAAGGCTCTGTCCAACCTGGCCTTGAACACCGCCAAGGGCAGAGCATTCACAACTTCCCTGGGCAACCCATTCCACTGCCTCACCACCCTTACAGTAAAGAATTTCTTCCTCATATCCAATCTAAACTTCCCCTCTTTAAGTTTGAACCCATTACCCCTTGTCCTCTCACTACAGTCCCTCATGAAGAGTCCCTCCCCAGCATCCCTATAGGCCCCCTTCAGATATTGGAAGGCTGCTACAAGGTCTCCATGCAGCCTTCTCTTCTCCAGGCTGAATAGCCCCAACTTTCTCAGCCTATCTTCATACGGGAGGTGCTCCAGGTCCCTGATCACCCTCATGGCCCTCCTCTGGACTTGTTAATCAAGTTAATGCAAGTTTTCTGTCCTTTGATACTATGAAGCACTCAGATTAATAAGGAAATTTGGTCAGCTGGCACATTTCTCTAGAAAAGTTAGTCTGCCGTGCACGCAAAAATGGAAAGAAAATTTTCATGCCATGAAAGTCTTTTATATTGTTTGGGCTTGTTTTATCCTTCCTAAATTAAGTAAAATTTTTCAGAATTGCTGTAAGAAAAAAAAGAAATAACACTGACAACTAAAAGAAATCATGTTTCTTACAGAACAATTAAGTAATAGTACCCTGAACTTGTATTTAGAGATGATATATACTTTCTATTTGCAGAAACTCTGTCATAAAGTAAGATATTTTCAGTGCCTTATGCATCCCATAACAGACATATATACCTATATATCTTTCTGAGTGGAGATGGTAAACCATTATTCTCTCAGCTTTATGTTCATATCAAATTTACTATGACAGATCATGACAATTTTCATTAACTACATAAACAAGAAGACACCCAGAGCAGAAAGTACAGAATTTAGTTTCTGAAAATATGAGATGTAACTAACAACTAGCTTATATATCTAGAGTATTAGAATAAGGCAATACAGAGCCCATGCAAAAGCATTTTGTCCTTGACTTTTCAGAAAGCAGAACAGCTCTTTCAAATATTTTTGTTCTTCAAGTTTTTGAGCCTGCCTTTGTCAAAGCAGTAGCTGCTTTCCTGTACAGCCCTTTTTATTTTTGCACAAATGTAGGTAAAAGAAATGCTTTTCCTGTTATGACCACGTAATTTCCAGTAAATGTCACATTATCCACATTTTGCAAGTGTCTTTTCTTCCTTTATCTGTGTTTCTGCCCTCCCATTTATCCTACGTAACTGTCATTCCTTAAATGTGACCAAAAAGTCTAGGGACTGCTAGCTATACAAAAAAGACAAATAGTTCACCTAGCCTTATTTTTCTTTTTCCTGAAGGTGTCAGAGTAGCTCCTCAGGAAACTGAAATTACTCATAAAAATCCAGATTAAAAAAAAAAAAGAGCAAAAAAATATGCAGCCCACACAAAGGAATAAGCCTATTTCTATTTAAATTAACTTATCACAATGCATCTTTTGCCCTTTGCCAAGTTATTCATGAATGACTTTTTGAATTCTGAATGCTAGCTCAAAAAATTCTGAAAAACTTGAAGGAATAAAACATCTCAAAATATCACAATAGGATTTCAGCAGTGCTGTGCCACTGCATGGAGGGTTGAGTGCTCAGCCAGAGGCTCTGAATTCTCTGTTTCTCAGATGAGGGTGGGTAGGTTCTCCGTTTGGCACCTCAGAAACTGTGGTCCCTATAGACTCTGCCTGCAGCAGGTCATTTTTATGCCGCCTTCCTACCAAGCATTGGCTTGTTCACTGTGGCTGTCTGAGTTTTGCATAGTGTAGGATGCACAAATGAGTCGTTTGAGGGAGGGCAGGAACAACTTCAGTAGTGTTTGTGTGGAGGTGGGGTGGTCCCTTCTGAGGTCCCTGCTGCTGGTGCTGCTGAGCACATCTTGGAATCATGGAATCATAGAATGATTTAGGTTGGAAGGGACCTTAAAGACCATCTTGTTTCAATGCCCCTGCTGTGGGCAGCAACACCTTCCACTAGACCAGAGTGCTCAAAGCCTCATCCAAACTGGCCTTCCAGGGATGGGGCAGCCACAGCTTCTCTGGGTAAGTTGTGCCAGTGCCTCACCGCCCTCATAGTGAAGAATATTCTCCTAATGTCTAATCTAAACTTTTCCTCTGTCAGTTTAAAGCCATTCCCCCTTGTCCCATCACTAAATGCCCTTGTAAGAAGTACCTCTCCAGATTTCTTGCAGGCTCCCTTTAGATACTGGAAGCAATGCCAAGATCCGAAGTGAATTGCAGGTTTGTACTTTCAAAAGGCAGGCTTGGAAAAGTGAGAGCAGCCTGTTTTGGTCATTGAAATCACAAACTGTGTCACAAGATACCTGTAAGTAGTGAATGGAAGTAGTAGTTTAAAATAAATTTACCATCTCTACACTGAAACATCATAACCCACGTGCTTACTAATAAAACATTTATTCTCTTTTCTGCAGCTCTCAAATCAAAACATTTGTTTCCAGAGGGGACTCAATTTTCATCATGTTTAGTTTAAATTGTATTCAGAATAGTGAAATATAAAAGGAAAACTTTCAGCTGTCTTGTAACGACAATCACTTTCAAAGAAAGTGCAGAATATAAAAGGGTACACTCTATGTTACATGTGAAGCACAGTTTATTTCAGCTGCCAAAATGAATCAAAACAGTAATATTTTAATAAAAACCCTCATCCTTATTTTGCACATTGCAGGTATCTTAAAGAAATGCATGCTGTGATTCCCACCTAAGAAAACTTAAATAGCATGAAAAAAAGTAATAGTAATGTTGTTGTAGACATTATGGCTTAGACAAAATAAGGTAGAAGCAATATATTTTATTAGACCAGTTGGTATATTAAGTCCCTGAGATCCAAAGATAGCCTTGTACACCCAAAAGCTTGTTTATTTTCTTTCAGCTGTATATCTCAGTCTGAAAAACAAATAATAATTCTACTACAGATTTGTTCTTGTCTGCTTAAAAAAGCTGTCATTAATTTTTGGACTTGTTTTAAAACAAGTTTTATAACAATAATAATATGAAGAGCAAGCTTACAGTTTCCAAGGATTATAAATATAACTACTGTGCAATCTTAAAGTGGGATTAATATGATTTATATGCCTATATACAAATCTACATTAGCTTTTGTCTCTTAAAGCTCCTTTGATAGTCAAGAGGAGGAAGTGGGACTTTGTAAAACACAACTTATCTGACGTTTCACACACTGGCATTAAAAGGAGACAGTTCATGCCATGGAATTGCTATGAAGAGTAACAAGCTCATATGCATGAGCTACATCATATGCAGATGGTGAGAAGGAATCTTATCTCTAGAGAAAAAAGCAAATAAACCAATAGAAAACAGGTCATATACTTACCATAAATAGATCTCCCATGTATTGAACAGAATTATACTGTGGGACTGGTGACTCCACAAAGGGCATATTAAGTACTGGGAATGTTTCTTGTCATAGTTTGCGTCTGGAGAAATATCATCTTATTTAACATGGGAAGGATGCAGGGAGGAGAGACAGAATGATTTAGAAATAGAAAACTCACAGGTATCTTTCTACTCTAATTCGTCCCTCTCCACTTCGTTTAAAGAATATGGAGGAAATCCACTGATTTATATCACTCCCCAATCTTGTTTCTATGAAGTTATATCTCATGTGTTTAAATTAATGCAGTTCTGGATGTGGATATAATACTCCAAAGTAAAAGGAAATACCTTAAAGAAATGAAAAATGTCACTGCTAGTTCCAATTTCTTTCTCATATTCAAACAATTATCTTGTGTTACCAACTTCCCACAGGAAAAAAAAAAAATAAGCTGGTGAAATTGTTTTCCTATATTAAGCTCTCACATGGATGAATAAAGCATCAGAAGTTAAATTATTATATAGTTTAGATTTTTTTCATTCCTATTCATTTTCGCATATCTTTAAGCTTTCCAGATAAAGTACCCTAGAATAGAAAATTTGTGCTCTTGACTGCTTTATTTAAGCTCTGTACTTTTCCCAGTGATCCAGAAGGTGTTTTAGCCATATTGATTCCAGTGAGAATATGATCAAACTATTCACCAAGTGAGTAAATTAGGAAGAACTATAGTTTCAGCCAGATCCAAAATTAAAACCTGTATTTTAGAGTCCTGTAGAAATAGATGGGCAGGTATTCCACATTTTTTATGGTAAAAGAGATTTCATCTAATATTCATTCTGTTTTAGATGGTAACTATGCAGCTATCATGTCTTTTCTCCTGCTACTAAAACATGTTGAAGGCGTTCTAAATTTCTTTTTTAGAAGTGATTAATTAATTGAAAGAAATTGCATGAGAGAATAACCAACAAAACATCAAGGTGATTTGCAGAGTTGGATATTTTTTTAAAGTCTGATTTCACTTTTTTAAATGACCTTGAATTCCTGTCTTTCTTAACAAGTCAAAATATGAAATATTGCCTCCTCTTCCAACTCAGTAGTCAAACTGCCACTGATCTCAAAGAAATCAAGATTTCACTCTTGAATCACACTTGTAAAAAAATTTCAAATGAAACTTCTTTCTTAAATTTTATGTGCACTGTTTTTCTATTATTTGTATACTATGATATTTTGGATGGCTAATTAATACTGTGAGGCAACAACAGGAACAAAAGATTGATTGCTTTTTTGGGGGGTGGTGAAGGGGAGAGAACATTTTCTGAGGGCACCTCAGGATATGAGTACCCTTTAAGATAAGTTTACTTTTGATGGATTGGAATACATCTCAGATACTTTGTACATGATTTTGAGGTTACTATGCTCTCAATACTGTACCCAAACAGGTAATACTGCAGTAAAAATGAGGTGCCTTTCTTCTTCTTTTAACAGTATTTCTGTCTTTAGAAACAACTGCAATGATTTCAGATGCATGTATTATCTGGAATTTCTTGCTGAGCTACCAATAGCATTTCACTCAGTAGCTCTGAGTTAAGAATTTGACTAAGCCAATTAAGACACTGAAAGCAATGGAAAATCACCCTCCATTTTAAAGCTAAATATTCAGTTAGGGTAATTATGTACAGATTGTTTTTAAGGATGTGTATAGATTGTTTTTAAGGATGGAGGCAACACAATTTCCATATCCTATTGTACTTGTGCATTATATAATATAATTTATTAAAATACCACCCTAGAAGGTTCTACTGTACATATAAATAATCTAAAGCACTCAAAGAAAAGCTAGGGAAATGACAAATGCTCAGTTAGGGTAATATTGTTGGATCTAACATACTCTAGGGGAACATAAAAGTAAAATGAAGTCTTCTGATTCCTCAGCAATAATGTGAAACATCAACATTGAATGTGATTTATCTACATTTTAAAAGGTTGCTTAACAAGCATCTTGGGTGTCTTAAGAACAAATTTATTTAAATTTTGTAACATCTTATTGAACTAGGGTTTTTAAGTCTTTTATGCCTTTAGTAATCACTAACACTGTCTTGTGATAAACACTTTTTTCTACAGTTTTTTTCTGAAGAATGCAGCTCATTGTCACAACTTCACCACACTAAACTGAAACAATGGGAAGCAGCACCATGGTAACAACATCCACTCAAAATGTTTATATTTTAATATTATCATATGACTCATGAAGAAAGAGAAAATGACTGACAAATAAACTTCCATCACACTAGGGCATGGCATTTCCTTAATTTTTTCTCAACTGATGTAAAAAATGAATTTGTTTGGGGCTTGGTTTTTTTTTTTTAATCTTTGTTTTTAAACTTATAAGCTTAACAAGTTAACAGGTTTCGAATAACAACACTATGGATAGAAATAAGCAAAAATGCCATGATTTTAGCATCAGTATACGCAGCAACACACTGCACTTGTCATATAATAGCTAACTTAAGTGGAATTATTTATTTTCAGCAGGGAATAAGATTTCTTCTAGTGATTACCACATGTTAAAATATCCCCTTGACCTTTACCAACACCATGTTGTCAACAGGGAGTACAGCACTCCAACAGAAGTTATGACTGTACCATCAATTACATTGTTTTACAGCATCTGCCCAACTAACTATCAAGAGTCATACTTATGAGATAAGCAGAGGCATCAACAGGCATGACACATAGTGAAAAAGGATAATTAAAATAAACTTGAAAACACTGAAATTTAACATACTAAACCCCAAAATTTCTGATATATCCTATAGATTTATAACTAATGTTCTATTTTTACATTATCTACATGAAAAGAGACTGATCATTTCTCTTCTGAAGATACACTATCAGGTAGAGAGGAAGAGCTAGGTTATAGCAAGGTAAGTGAAAAATAAGTTGCACTTTTATAAAAAGCAGTAAAATACATAGGGGTTTGCTCTTTGCTGTCTTCAGATAAAGATAGTTTTGAATAATGCACTAAATCCACCTACAATGAATACGTTAAATGAACATTTATAGAGAATGTTTTAATCAAATCTCTACATAACATTTTGATTATTACTACTCAAATGCACACAGGAGATTAATCTAGACCCCATTTTCAGCCATACAAAAATGATTGAATCATAAAAGAAGATCACTCATTTCTAATCCAAAGAAACATCTAACACACTCTTCAGCCATGAATAAAATCTGTGGGATTTTATGTATAATAAAAATGCTAGGTTGGTATTTTGAACATGCTGCTTTCAATATGAATCTATTGTATGCTTCATATTTTATTAGTCTTTGGTAAATGGTAAATATAATTTTGATCTGAATATGTTCTGTAGTTGAATTAAATTCATGACAAACAAAAGGAATGAGCATCAGCTTTGATAATTATTAGGATCAGCTGAAGCAAGGAGGGGTTGAGTGCATTCAAAATGGCTCATCCCTTTCATTAACTGCAGAAATCAAGCAGGGACCGTTCTTAAGCTCTAAATGGTTGGAAAACAACCCTCTTTGTTCTTTAACACTTTTCTCACTAGCACCTGATAAAAATAAAGAGGTACATGCTTATTGCAGCACCTTTCTGCATTCCAATGTATTGCGGGAGAAAGAGCAAAAAACTTGTAAGAATTAAAGCCAACATTTTGGGGAAAAAAGGTGCATATTTTGAATTACAGAGTTAGAATACAGACCGCTTAAAGCAGGCTAAAACCTTCAATATTCCTCCTTACTCCCCCTTTTTTTTTTTTTTTTTTTCCACAAAATATTGTGATTGGCTCTGTGTATAAGACCCAAACATAGCGAGCTGTGAGGCTAGGTGCGTAATTTCATATAATCATAGAATGATTAGGGTTGGAAAGGGCCTTAAGGTCATCTAGTTCCAACCCCCCTGACATGAGCAGGGACATCTCACACTAAATCAGTTTGCTCAAAGCCTCATCCAACCTGGCCTTTTCAGTCTGTCATAAAAATATGATCTCAAATCCTGTGGCACTTTTTTCCTCAGCTACTGGAGTCCTCTTGGACTTGTACATTTTCTATTTAAATTATTTCACTTCCAGTGATGGAGCATTTACGACATCTTTGGGCAACCTGTCCCAGTGCCTCACCACCCTCACAGTAAAGGACTTCTTATATCTAACCTGGATTTCCCCTGTTTAAGTTTAAACCTCTTACCATAATTTAATTATAATTTCTTCTTCATAGTATGTATTTTCACAGTGGACTTTTTAGCACTAAATATACATAAATACATATAGTCACTTGAGATTCTTCACTATGCTAATGGGGACTAATTCTATCAGAAATCAAAAGTAACAAAGCTTATTCAACGAACCCTAACCTTTAAGCAACAATAATAGTCAAGTGATGTATAACTGCAAAACAGAAAAACTATATTAATTCATTTGCCTAAAAAAAAAAATCTAAAAAAAAAAAAAAAAAAAAACCAACCCTGTCATGAAATCTAAAAAAAAAAAACCAAAACCCTGTCATGGATAACAGATGGAACTGGCACTTTTAAGATTATTGCAGAACTATTTTAAACCAAGTAGGCTAAATTTAAATAATAAAGACTTGTATCAATTTACATTAAATTTAGTCTTGCTATAGCTTGATTGTAAATATGCTCAAATCTCCAAATCTGAAATGGTCTTATTCCAGCAGGAGTTCTTTTCAAGGGGACTTTAACAGTACTATTTGATGAATAAAGACAATAAAGAGTATCTGTGGAAAGGCTCTAGGGGTAAGAATCTACTGATTATCTATGCATCCATCTGTGAGTGATAAGATCTTCTTTTAACAGAATGGAGAAAAATATTTTAATATTTAAAAAGAAAAAAGTCATGGAGGAATTGAATAACTGTAAGTCTGATGTGTTCTGTTTGCTTTATGATGTTCATCATGGAGAGATATTTGATATTGGAGTGGGGACACATATACTCTCTCTTAGACCCAAGCTGGACTTCATTTGACCTGAATGAAAGTCTGCAAAAGTGAAAGGAGTTTTTGCCTGCAAACACCCTGGTACTATAAGTAGCAAAAAAAAATTATTAAAGCCTAGCAGTTAATTAAAAGAAATCACTGGTGGAAAACATTTTTGACCAATGTTGTGCACTATGAATTAATTAATACCAAACTGTTAAAATATGATTTTTTCCCCAAGTCTGAATGTGCACTTAATTATGTCACAGAGAGCAGGTATGTCTTAATTAAAATTCCACATAGAAACAAAAAAATTGCTAATCTGACCAGTATGAAGGTAAAAATGTCTACAAATGTTTTTGTACATTGTAGAATGCTTTAGAACATGTAATTACATAACCACAAAGAACAATCGATGCTGTTTACATGAAAATTTACATCAGTTACAAGCCAGAATAATCAGTGCATAGTTTACATTTACATCAGACCTCAGAACAATAGGAAAATTTATTCAAGTGACTTAGATGATCATATATTTTCAGTGTAAGATAGAAATCTTCCAATTCTTTTTTCCATCATAATCAAAGCAAAAAAAAATATATCCTAATAATCCCTGAAAGATACATCCATATTACAAGAAGAAATCATACTCTGGAAAAGAATTAAAGTATATACTTATTCTTGGTAAGAAATAAGTACATAATATTTGAACATTCTGTGTGTTATTTATGAATATTAATGCAATGTTGCTGCCATTAACAAGACATTTTTCATAAACCCCAAAATGTGAGCACTAAATATGGTTGTGACTTTAAAAATGTCCCTAAGGTGGCATTCAGTGTTTATAATTTAAACTAAGAAAGGGCAATTTGTTTTCTCGTTCTTTAAAAGCAGGAAAAAGAATTCTTTTCCATGGTTTAGGTATTTTCAACAGCTATACTTGATGAGATGGACACCAACTATAAAGCAAGTTTGCCCTTTTTAAAAATGTGTGAATTTCCTTAGTTTCTTAATCCTTTTATTTAAACTTTAATTCTATATCAGAATATGAGCCATTCCATACTTCACTATGAGGTGTATAGTGTGGAATAATTAGGAAATTTGGGATAATTGGGAATTAAATCTATATTCAAAATGCAGCATTGTCCACACAATAAGAAAGAGACGGGCTTTCAAGGCCTCTCGGGCTAAGATGCAGCCGTACCTGGTATGCCAGGAATGTGCACTCCACAGCGGTTCCCGTAACAGGCGGAGGATAGAGCGAGGTGGAGATCTTGCGGTTATGTTCTGTCCTAACTTCAGCAGATAAAACGGGAACTAGGTGGTACAAGAAACTGATAAGCTGCATACTTGCTACCCTGAGCCAGCGGCCTGTCATCTTTTTGACAAAATACCGTCCTAGTGTGAACTTTGCTTCATTATAATACTAAAATACACACCCCTCTCCAGTGCGACCCCCCTCCGAAATAAGACCACCTCTCTCAGAGCATGCTCTCTGAATTTTTAGTCTCATATACCTTTAAATCGAGGCGAGAGAAATTTTCACCAATGATAATAAAGGTATGTATGACTAGAGTCACTCAAGCTCCACCTTGAAGGTAAAAATAATATAAAATAGCCCAAGAGAAAGGGGGATTTTGGGGAAGATACCATCGTGGACGAGTCACGGAAGATAACATCAACCGACTCCTGGGACCGGTCGACGGGCTGGACCCCTCTTCCCCCCCCATAGGGACGCCTGTGGGTAAGACTTGCACTGTATCCAGTGCTTTCCTAGGAAAAGTTAGAATCTCTATAGAGTCACTCTTATTGTCACCTGTATATTCTAGAGCTATGCTGTGTCAACTTTATCAAGCGCTTGTATTCATGTAACTATTATATGCACGTGCTTTTGCAGACAGTATTTATCACCGGCAATCCATAAGAACCTGTACCTGTTGCATTAATAAATTCAGTATAACTGTGAGCATAGTGTGGTGCATTATCAGTGAATCCGGTACCAGTCGCGCTCGGACTGACAGTTATTGTCAGTGAATCCGATACCAGTCGCGCTCGGACTGATAGTTGCATATAGGAGCTGTCCCTGTGGTGAATTATCAGTGAATCCGATATCAGACGTGCTCGGACTGACAGTTATTGTCAGTGAATCCGATACCAGACACGCTCGGACTGATAGTTGTGTATTGGGGCTGTTTCTGGCTCTCTTTATAAACTTAGGGGTTTGTTTCCCCCTCTCCATTTAACGCAACAGAAAATTGGCGTAGTCGGCAGGATTGCCATGGATAAACTGCTGCAAAAATATGATTGTGCCCCTTCCCCAGCTGGGAAGGAGTGGGCCCAAAAGTTTTGGAAGGATGAAGAGAAAGTGGTAGAACGTATTAAACAGTGTCGGGCTTTATACAAGCTGAAAGTGGGAAAAGGTAAAAATGTTATGTGTGCAGTGTTAGGTGCTTGTTTATCTTGTGCACAAGAGGAAGCTAAAAATGCCCCTGCTCCTAATCTGACTTCTGATGCAGAATATGCTGCTCTGAGATCAGAAAATGAAGTGCTAAAATCATCATTAGCCTTTCACAAGGAGACAGGAGAAAACTTGGAAGCTCAAAATTATCAACTCAAGAGCAAAAATAAAACCTGGATAGTCCTTTTGACCCGGTGCCTGTTGATCCGGCAAAGGAGCCTTATTTATATCCCCCAGATCCTCATGATAAATGGGCAGTTGTAAAGGGAGAAGCGAGATGGTGGGGGATGCAGATGTATTGTGTGCTTTTTTGGTGGTATATGTGCTGGATCGAGACCCGCACCGGGAAGGTCTCTAGTATGTTCTTATCAAAAGATATAGTCCCTCTGTAATATTTATGTATTAGAGGTTTGTAAATATAAGTATGTCTGTGTTTTTATCGACCCTTGTAGACCTTTATAGATATTATTGGCCACTTCTTCCGATGTAGGCTGGCCACCTGCGTCGGAATGAGTGTACATTTTAGTCAGTATAAAAAAGCCCAAGCCTCATGCAATGTGGGGGAGGCAGAGCCTCCGCGGGGACGCCTGCTGAGATTGAGCCTGCCACCTTGCACTGCAATGATGCTGCTCGGAGCTGGTTTTTTGATTGTCTTTATAGGGTCATTGTATCATGTTTTGTATGTGGGACCGTGTAGTGGGAGTAATGATTGCCTGGATTTTGTGTTTTAAATATTGTAGTTGTGTGGAGTGTGTTTATGGGATCCCATGTGTGTGCGTGTGTATTGAAGGCAGACAGTGTTTTGTGTATTTATTTGTCAGATTTATGTAAAAGTTTTTAATGGGTAGCAGATTAACATTTTGGGCAAGAAAGGGTTAATGCAAAAGTCCTGTTGCTGGCAGGTATTTATGGCTGCTGCCGTGTAGGCCGGCGTTTGTAGCTGGCAAAGCAGAGTGAGCAACTTTGAAAAAAAAAGAAAGCGTTAAAAACCTCTCGATCTATTGAAGTATTGGAGCAGTTTTGTAGAGACACCACAAACAAAGCCTAAGGAAGCCTGCAACACACCGGGCACAGGGGAGGAGTCCTGCTTAGTGTGTTTAAGGTAACCTGGGGGTGAATCCAATACTTGAAACACAAACTGCTAACTGAAAAAGCAAGAGGGGCAGTGCAACCACAAGCTTTACCAGCCGCCACCCAAGCAGCATCAGGGTGGCAGAGAAAGAAAAAAAAAATGGTTTATGACACAGCAAACTCTTTGACTTAACACCGTGCAGTTTGCTTCTGCAGCTGCTTCACACTGTTTTATCACAATAATTTTGCTTTAAGGAAACTCTTTAACCTGTCTTACTTCTCAAGAACTGATAACCTGGGGGAGGGGGTGTATTTGTATCCTCCTACCTACAGGTCCATAGCGGCTGCCTGCAAAGTTTGTCAAGCCTTACCATGAGCTGGACAGACGAGTGGAAGAACCTGATGCCTCAGCTATAAGAGCTGATTGTGAATACCCCAAGCAGAATAAGAGAGGAAGAGAAAAAATGAATGATTGCAGAACATCACTTGGGGCCAACTGAAAAGTAACAGCTTGAATGTGTGCGCTTGCAAAGGAGCTACTAATAGAGGCTGTGATTTTGTGTATAAAACCACCTGTATTTACTAGCCAGTTGCTAAGAAGAAACTACACCTTGTATTGCATGGATTTGTCACTTATAAAACAGATGTTAGAGCAAGCAAATTTGCAGCTTTAAAAGCTACTGCAAAGATTTTAATACAATTATAGTGTTATAAAAAGCATGCAAAGAGGGTAACAGTACTCCACTGGTAAGAAATTTCTTTGGCTGGTCCCTCACTGCCACTGGCATTTCCAACATGCTGCTGCACCCGGTGGTATACATACTGCTAATCTAAATTTTTATGTGCTTTACCATAGTAGCGATTTCTTACTGGATAAAGCAGGTAGAACTCTGCATTGACAATGAAATTAAGTCTGTTACAAACATCCATACCCTTACCTCCGCCTAAAATTACCAATGTTCGGCAATACCTGTTGCCTGCAGCAGCACTTACAGGGGTTGACGGGGTGGTAATAGAATTAGAAAAAGGAGGTATCATTAAACGAAGTCACTCACCTTATAATTCCCCGGTGTAGCGTATAAAGAAACCCACCGGACAATGGCGTTTCACAGTAGATTATCGACAGTTAAACGCCAGTACTGCACCTCTAACTGCAGCAATCCCAAATATTGCCAAAATTGTGACAATGATACAAGGAGCTGCCCACACTTGGATGGCTACCTTAGATGTTAAGGATATGTTTTCCATGATTCCCCTCCTTGTGAGGACAACCGGTGTTGGTAAAAATGCCTCAGATTGGAGCAGTACCCATGGTACTAATTACTCTTAAAATCCTCATGCATGGGAAACCTAAGACTATTCAGGAAAGGCACACTGAATTAACACCCGATGGATTTTTACCTTCCTTTTAACCCCGTCGGTCAAAAGGCTGAGCATGTTTTCTCTTTTGTGTTTACAGAAATTCTAGGTGAACTGCACATAGACAGATGGACTGGCCTACACTGGACTTGAGTGTATTCAAGGAATCTTGTCACTCATCCTAGCTGTAATAGTAATGTTTAAAAAAAAAAAAAATGGTAAACCGCAGAACTGAATCAACATTGTTTTACAGACCTGCAACAACCCTGGTCTGAGACTCATATAAAATATACCGGGAGCATAGGATTAAACAGGGGGAATGTAGAATTTGATTCTAACAAAGGCTTAAATCTGTCAACAGTGATGAAATAAAAGTAGGATATAAAGTTATCAATGGATCCACCCACAAACAAATAAGTCAGATCTCTGCCAAGGTTATAAATAAAAAATCTGTACTGGGGAGAGATGAGATTGTTGGCACAACCTTATTTTGATCCAACCAGTCTTTGTGACCTGTCCCTGGGCACAAGACGGCATAGGGCTGTCCTTTAAATTTAAAATCAATACCATGACAGCCACTTCTGTGCCGGATACGGAACCTCCATCCCAAACAATTCTTGAGAACACATCTACTCGGAGCACGTCCACTCAACATCTTGTTAGTTTAACTCCTCATGTGTATAACATTGAACCTTATGTCGTTAAAAATACTGGTCAACAACAAATACTATTTATCCCATCATACTCCCTCAAACGTGTAGAACTATCTATACAAATTAAGATCTCTGCAATCAAACCCACATGCTCACCATTCCTGGATACATTGTATGCAGGATGGTCGACATGGTTGCATGGACGAACCCTCACCCCCTTAAGACGATCAAAGAGAGATATAACTGGTATCTTAGGAATGGGGCTGGGAGTCTTAAATAGCATAGATGTGAAAATCCTAGCCAACAAACTAGCCACAATAACTTGTGACTTGACTAAATTGAAATACCCTTTACAATCTTTTCTTTTGGCTTTGGGAGATCACCAATGGTTTTTATCGAACATATTACCTCAGTGGGAGGAAACAAGTGAAAAGGGCCACCAGCTAATTATCTCTGGCTCTCAGCTATATCCAAGCCCAGATATGGATATAATGCAATTGAATTTGAAAGGAAATTCCAATCTTGGTGGCACCTGGTTAATTTCACTTACGACCCCATTGAGAATAAAGTCACTGCTTTCATCCTAACAATACGCAATGCTTCGGTACGTACCATATACCCAATCATTGCGCTAGGACTGAATCACCATGAAACCGTGCTCTACCCAATTGAACATAGAGTATGGGCGCAATATATCAATAAATGGCAAACTGTTGATGTCGACGCATATATCACACGAAACCAACAAGGATTCATTTATGAAAGCAACACCATAAAAGCACAAGACATTTGTCTTGACACAGAGCAAAATGTTTGTCATTTTGAAACACATCCCAATGAAAATCCGGAAACTATGCTTGTATATATTGGAAAAGGATGTGCTTGTATGAGAACTCTTTGTAACTCCATATTAATAGATGATGTTATTATGAATGTCACTGACCACTAACATTATTGGGTGTGACTTCAATTATTCAGCTCTTGTTATTTTTCAACAATTGTTGCGATCAAGACACACGCTGTATAATGACTTGTGATTCACTCCTACTGGGATGAATCTCACATTGGTGAGAAAGCTGCTACACCATGAAGACTTGAAGCAGTTGTTGACCCAGGCCAAGGAAAAAGGACAAAGAACTCTGATCACTGTCCACCACGATACAGAAGAAATCCATCAGGTGTTGGAAAGAGTCCAGAAAGATGCAGAAAATAAGTGGTGGGACACTCTCTTTGGATGGTCACCAACTGCCACAGGCATTTTGAACAGGATGCTTCACCCCGTTGTGATTTTGTTAATACTCACTGTATTAGGTTTTGCCTTGACAATCGCTTTGTATATTAGACTTTGGATTATGTTAAAACGATTAACTAATTTAGCATCCCCACAGGATGTATATGTCCTTAGCAATCCTCACTCAAAAAGTATATGGGACATTCCAGATTCCTTCTAAACATTGTGAAGCTTGAGTGACTATAGTCACGGGGTGGATTATGTGGAATAATTAGGAAATTTGGGATAATTGGGAATTAAATCTATATTCAAAATGCAGCATTGTCCACACAATAAGAAAGAGACGGGCTTTCAAGGCCTCTCGGGCTAAGATGCAGCCGTACCTGGTATGCCAGGAATGTGCACTCCACAGCGGTTCCCGTAACAGGCGGAGGATAGAGCGAGGTGGAGATCTTGCGGTTATGTTCTGTCCTAACTTCAGCAGATAAAACGGGAACTAGGTGGTACAAGAAACTGATAAGCTGCATACTTGCTACCCTGAGCCAGCGGCCTGTCATCTTTTTGACAAAATACCGTCCTAGTGTGAACTTTGCTTCATTATAATACTAAAATACACACCCCTCTCCAGTGCGACCCCCCTCCGAAATAAGACCACCTCTCTCAGAGCATGCTCTCTGAATTTTTAGTCTCATATACCTTTAAATCGAGGCGAGAGAAATTTTCACCAATGATAATAAAGGTATGTATGACTAGAGTCACTCAAGCTCCACCTTGAAGGTAAAAATAATATAAAATAGCCCAAGAGAAAGGGGGATTTTGGGGAAGATACCATCGTGGACGAGTCACGGAAGATAACATCAACCGACTCCTGGGACCGGTCGACGGGCTGGACCCCTCTTCCCCCCCCATAGGGACGCCTGTGGGTAAGACTTGCACTGTATCCAGTGCTTTCCTAGGAAAAGTTAGAATCTCTATAGAGTCACTCTTATTGTCACCTGTATATTCTAGAGCTATGCTGTGTCAACTTTATCAAGCGCTTGTATTCATGTAACTATTATATGCACGTGCTTTTGCAGACAGTATTTATCACCGGCAATCCATAAGAACCTGTACCTGTTGCATTAATAAATTCAGTATAACTGTGAGCATAGTGTGGTGCATTATCAGTGAATCCGGTACCAGTCGCGCTCGGACTGACAGTTATTGTCAGTGAATCCGATACCAGTCGCGCTCGGACTGATAGTTGCATATAGGAGCTGTCCCTGTGGTGAATTATCAGTGAATCCGATATCAGACGTGCTCGGACTGACAGTTATTGTCAGTGAATCCGATACCAGACACGCTCGGACTGATAGTTGTGTATTGGGGCTGTTTCTGGCTCTCTTTATAAACTTAGGGGTTTGTTTCCCCCTCTCCATTTAACGCAACATATAGACATGTAAGGTATAAAGCATTGAGGTTATCATAACAAACATATACAACAACATAAATATTGAAAATAATATGCATATAGAATTACATCCATAGTTTAACAGACCAATACCAGGGGAGAAACTACTGCAGCTGTGTTTCTGGGGAGGCAGGGTGGCCCTCTTCAGAGGTCCCTGCTGCTGGTGCTGCTGAAGCCCACCTTGGAATCATGGAATCATAAAATGATTTGCATTGGAAGAGACCTTAAAGCTCACCTTGTTTCAACTCCCCTGCCATAGGCAGGGACACTCTCCACTAGACTAGCTTGCTCAAAGCCCCGCCAAGCCTGACCTTAAAGTCTTTCTCAGGGCTGCTTTCAATCCAGCCTCCCCTCAACCTGTAACTATGTCTGGGATTGCCCTTATCTGGGTGTAGGAACTTGCTCTTGGCCTTGTTGAACTTCAGTGGCCCACCTCTCAAGCCTGCAGAGTTCCCTCTGGATGTCATCCCTTCCCTTCAGTGTGCCAACCAAAATGCGCAGCACTGTGATATCATCAGACTTACAGAGCGTGCACTCAACCCCACTGTCAATGTTACCCATAAAGAAATTAAATAGCCCCTGTCCCAGTACCAGCCCCTGAGGAGCACTATTCATCACTAATCTCTGCTTGGACATTGATCCCTTGACCACAGCTCTTTGCCACCATCCAGCCAATTCCTCATCCACTTAGCAGTCTATCCATCAAATCCATGCCTCTCCAGTTAAGAGACAAGGATGTTGTACAGGACAGTGGCAAATGCCCTGCACAGATCTGTTTTGTTCAGTTACATAATATTATAAAGATAATATGAAAACCTACATACTACCCAAGCAGTTTACTAATTTGGAGGTTGTCCTTACATCTGCTGGGGTTTGCAGAGGTGGAAACCGAATAATTCCCTCCATATGCATTCATTCATTTTTAGCACATCAAAATCAGCCAAGTCTGTTTCTGTCTCTGTCTAGTTAAAAATTAAATAGTGAACTCCTACCTACACTACAAGCAATGAATTACATTTTTAAAACTACTACTACAAATAGTAACATGCATCTGGCTTCAATGCTTTTTTCTTTCTCCTTTCTGTCAGCCTGAGTCTGTTTGAAATATTGCTGCGTAGTGGATCACCAACCGTAGGGACAGAGGAGATCAACTGATTCCATCAGTTCCATCTGGACTGATGGAATATGAACATTTTGAATCCATGTATCATGTATTCTAAAAGAAAACTGACAACCTCCTTCCAGTGTAAATCAAACTCTTGAAAACTCTGTTTCTGCTTTCTTCATATGAGAGTCAATCAGAGTATATGGATGTTCACAGTGAGCTTAATCACTAGATAGTAATTGTCTGTCTGTAGTGACCAAATAAATCAATGCCATTAAAAAAAAAATTAAGAGATCTTGGATATTGAGCTTAAATAAATATGATCTATTACTTGAAATCTTTCAAAACAACATAAACAATATGATTACCAGACTAATCTACTAGAATAAAATTACAAACCATAATTCACTATAATTTCTGTTAATGTGGAAGGCAAATGGGATACATCAAAATAGAAAGCAAACTTTTCACCATAAAAAGAAACTTCTGCAATTCAGCCTAATGCACAATATAAGTGCTGATTCTATTTGTCACTATGCAAAAAATTTATACATTAGATACTAAAAAGGAGGAAGAAAAGCCCACAAAACACCTTCTCTAAGAGCTGTTTCTTGTTTTATTAGGTATTTTGAAGGTGCAAGAACTTGTATAAACAAACATCTTTGTCAACCATAGGGACGTAGTTCACCTTCAGTTTGCCAGGAAAATCCTGTCTTGTCTTCTTTTATGCAGTATACTGTGGAACTATACTGCATTACATAGATCATGATGTACTCCTCCCTGCCAATGTCTTCCTATAATTCTAGAGGCTAGTTTTTTACCTTAGGTGTATGTTCAGCTATATGCTTTACATGTCTGTGAAACAGAAGTTAGAGGTCTGGTAAGGAACTGAAGATTTAATGGACCATTTTTCTTACTGTTCTGCCACTGTGGAATTACTATTACAGTATATATTTTGCTTTAATCTATGATGGATTTTACATGTTGATATGGTAGTCTTAAATGCAGATTATATTACATGCACCTTCTTCAAATGCTGCTTGATAAATTTTAGAGTTTGTCTGTGTTACATAATTACTCTGTGGAACTTGATACCTCAAAATATTTTTGAAGCCAAGAATAAATGGATAAATAGAATAATCAGACTAATGTAAAATAAGTTAATTGGTAGCCACATCACTTGACAATTGAGATCAAAAAGTTCTTGAATTTAAGCTACAGAATACTAGAAGAGAATACCGGAGGAAGAATGCTACCATCCTTCAGTCATGTGCTGCACAAACAGTACCCCTTACGTATCTGTCACCCAGCTGCAATGGTCTCTCTGGCTAGAGCTACAGCTGTTGGGTTGTAGCTACATCTATTCACATGTCCAAACACAATTAGAGCTACTGCTATTGAGTTATAGCTACAACTATTCTTTACCACATGAAGAAGTGTGACAGACTTAGTGATCTTAATTTCCATTAGAGGTAGCTCTTGCTGAAGTTACCTGTTCTTTGACCACATTTTCCAGTCAAAATAAAGATCTACCCACAAGGTTTGGAATAAATGAAAACTCAGACTTGTGCAAAAATATTACACAACTGTGAAGTATTCAGGACAGCTTTAATGTATCAACCATTCATAACTAGTGTTCTAGTCTAAACCATGACATTTAGACATACAGCAAAGTTTTGTGCAGAAGTGGTTTCTGTAAGTATAATGACTCAAATGCGTGCAAATCACAATAGTCAATGTATTTTTCTAAATATAAGAGATAGCAAGAGTCTGTAATTACCTGTAACTGTTAATTCCGTGGTTCTTCTGACAACAAAGAATCCATATTTCAACTCACAAGTGTAATTTCCAATGTCATCCTCTCTAACTTCCCGAATGACAAGAGAATCCTTTTTAAACACAATACTTGATCTCCATGTCTTTGACTTGCATTCCTGTTTAAAGATAATATAACACTTCAGTAACTGTTTTTACACTAAAATTGGACCACTGCTGCCAATGCTTCTCAAAGGTAAGGCAGCTAGGCAAAAGCCCGGGCTACTTATGAACTTTGCATACACTAAATACTCAAAAAACCAGTTTAGGTAAATGTGGACTAAAAAGAAAAAAAGACTATGTAATTTTATCAGTTGACTTAATATATGCCCTCTGGAAAAAAAAAAAAAAAAAAAAAAAAAGAAGAGCTTCTTCCTCTGGTGGTTTTCGTTAGACATTACTTTGCTGAGGGACTCCTATTTCATTTACTTATTTTCCATTACAGTTATGTCTGTGTTCCATGGCTATTATATTAGCAGTAGCTACAGGTTGCAGGAGAGACTTTTTTTAAAAACTTCTAATGAAAAAATATAAAGAAACAGAAGATGAGAATGAGGAGAAATTAGGATGCTATGTAGCTCTTTCTACAAAATCTTAAAATCAAATCTCTCTGTAGTCTAAGTAAAATGAAAGTTTTGCTTCTACAAAAAATGCTTAACATTTCAATTATTACTTCAAAATATTTTTTTAATGCTATAGTAGATGATATGTATTTTCGCATGCATGTTTCTTAGTTCCCTAAAATGACTAACTTATTTTCACTTAATAAACCTAGGAACTACTTAAAATAACTTTGAATATTTTTAGTGTTTCTAGTTTTTTAAATTTTTCTGCATTGCAAAAAAAAATATTGCAAATATTTACGAGTTACTAGAAAAAGCGATTGGTGTTTCTCATAAAACTATCTTTCGATTGGCTATCACAAAATATTTTACTTTGGCATAATCATTGGTTTGACAGAAAGGACTTTAAAAAATATTAAAGTATAAGAGGTTGCTTGAGTTCATTCAAACAAATACTGTCAATGACTCTCAAAAAGCCAGTCCTCTGAGCTCTTATTTAAGAAGCCAGTCATAGTTTTAAATTTGTTAAAACTTCAGGTGTGCATATCGACTTACAAAAGCAAAATTCAAGATGAGTATAAGCAAATAACTGGTTACATACCTCTTATCCTAGACATGCAGTCAATTAATTTGGACAGAATCCTTCTAGTTTTTGCTTACTAGATAGCATAGTTTTGTGTATCACACTTAAAAGCAATTATGCTATCAGGTAAATTATCAGCCTCTAAAAAAATAATCTGAATGCGTATCAGCTCATACTAAACTCTGACTTCCTATACACAGACATCTGTGTGGACAAAATATAAAGACTCTAAATTTTAGATTTACTGAACTGGTTGGGGACTTTAAATTGTGTGCCTTACAGTACTGAAGTATTGAGTGTCTCCTGCTATGGTAAGAAATCCAGAACACAAGGTGCTGTTCATAGAAGTTCTACTGTGATGCCCAGAGGCAGCACTCTTTGCAAGAACTTGTCTGTCCCTTAAGTAATTATCAGGGAATCGGTACACAATATTAAAATAAAGTTACTGATAAAAACAATTTAATTATATTTGCAAGTAGAAGGTAACATCCAAAGATCAAATTTTTGGAAGTCTGTGCTGAATTTTATGCTGCAGAATTAAGCCATCCATTCAGATAATAGCATGTATAGCTATCCTATTCATATCCAAATAGATTTTATGTCTGAGTTTTTAGAAGCATACTTTTTAGCCTGTATAGCAAGAGGAATTGCTGCATAAGCAGCTCACATGACTTTACCTTAGCATATCAAACCAGCCCAGGCTGATAACGCTTTTCAGTTTTAGCCTTCTAGTTGAGCAGAAATCCGGCAATTCTTTGTGACAGTCATAAATAGATATAAAGCAAATATAAGCTCTAAAGTTAACCAATTAAAGCATTTTAATTTTCTCCACTTAGTTTCTTCTTTTCTATCCTTGATTCTGTTGTCTGTTCTTAACAAATTTTAAAACAATCCAGGCTTCATATCATATTTAGATCATGAAAATCAGAACAACATTGCATAATAACATGTTGAATATTAAAATATTTAGCATTCCTTACCTTATACCACAGAATTTCAGGTTCTCTAAAAGGAAATAAAAAATCCTCAATTTCAGGGCATGAGATTTCCTTGCTTTTGCTAAGTTCAGCTTTTTCAAAATATTTCATCTTTGAATTGTAGCAGAGTCCAGTGTCATTTTCACCCACCATCAACGAAATGGACACTTTCATACAGTAAGTTGAGTTTCTGTAATGCAATAAAAATAGAAATAATAGTTAAATGTAAAAAAAAAAAAATCAAGGTACATGACATTGTTTTTAAGTCATTATTTTCATCAAAAGCAAAAGATAGAAAACCAGACATTATGTTTTCTGTATATTTTATAGCTGTTCATAATAATTTTAATTCTTTCTCGGCCACTACCTGCAATATTTAGAAGGCATTGGTTGACCTTACTGTATGACTATTTATTTCTCCCTTTTGTCAAACTGCTTTTAACATTACTGTCCCTACTGTGTATTTCAGAACAATTTTCCCCAAAGTAAATAAGCAATAAAAGCTCCATGTATTTGCCAATGAAATTAGACAACCAACTCACTGACAGACAACATTACAGCAACTCTCATGGTGAACAGATCATGCTGTAGTACCAGAGACGAATGCCAAATTGGAGCATCAAAATCCACCTACTCAACACATCTGAGCATAGTTTAAAGTGGAAGTGGTAATCTTTTTGAAGTCTTTAATTAAAACAAGTCTTGTGATCCTTCCCATTATGGAATAAACGATGCTTTAACCTAATGGACTGCTAACTTATCTACATTAGCCTTCAATCCCCATACTCCTATGCCAAAATATTTCCTCATTACCTAGAGCTTTCATTAGTTTGGGCTCTCTTCTGAAACTTGTTACTTCTGCTGCTGCTGCTGAATGTTGATTTGCTAGGCAACCATAGTCTGGGGAACATTGTCTTCCCACATCTTTAATTAGGCTAAAGACAAAATTGCTTGAAATTAATTTTTTTTTAAATTTTAGTTTCCAGGTGGGCAAAGAACAAGTGTGTAAAGTTGAGTACTCCCCAGGACCACATTGTGACAATGCAAGATTTCTCTCCTACTGTTCTGTGTATGCATTTGACCCCTGATATGCTGAAAGAGGGTCCTGCAAACAGCACTGAGGAAACATGAATTTTCTTATTTCCATTCTCATACTCTGTGAGCAGATTGCTGATTTACAACAGTCTCATGTTTCTCAGACATGGCAGGATCTCAAAGATAAGTACATTTTCTCATTCTCTTTAAATTTTGTAAAATCTGTTTCCTTTTTCTTTTCAAGAGAGGGGACAGAAATGCTTAAGGACAAAGAATAAGAGGAACATCATTCAAAGAACTCTACAGTCTAATTTTCTACAGAAAATGCAAACCTGAAAAGAAAGATATATAAGTAACTGTCAAAATAGAGAATATTCTTAGAGTTATAAATTCTGGAACATAATGACCCTTAGCTATCCACTTAATTCATGGACTTGTAAAGAAAACAAACACAAATTAAGCCCTTATAATGAACCTGTAAGTATAATTTATTAGCCCATTCAAGAATCTGACTGTGTAAAGCAAATAAAGTTGTTTAAGTTTTATTCAAAACAAATTATGGATTCACATTCACTGAATATGAATGAATCTTGCTACTTTTAAGCTCTTTAAGAGCCTATCACCATTCTTACCTGTGCATGCAATTTAAAATCATGTAGTGTTTCAAAAAACACATTTTTATTTCTTTACATTATGTTGTTCCCCCATTAAGGCTATATTTGGAATTTATATTGATTATGTGGCTTGAAAACATCATAAAAAGTCACCTAAATCAGTTTTTACAAATTGGTAAAATTGTTTTTCTGTTCTTGGAAGATCTATCCCTTGGAAATAGGAAGAAGGTCTAAAGAAACCATCAAGCTCTGAAGATCGAGAGTGCACTGACTAGGTAAGAAGATTCCATTATTGGATGACAGGGAGCAATACATAGGAAGCTAAGACAGAGAAGTACTGGCTATTCAAATTTGCATTTTTAAATATTCTCTTTTATTTCTTTCCCTGTGTTTGAGCATTATGTTTTGTTCATGTTACTGAATATCATAATTTAAAAATTTCTAGAAAGAGCTGGGAGGAAAAAAGAAAAAAAAAACCAAGCACAAAGCCTAATTAACTGTAGTCCCATCCTCTGAAGAAGCAAGTTAAGCAAAAACTGTCATATACGCTTTTGGTTTTTGGTGGTTTTTTAGGTAGTTTTTTTGTTTGTTCGTTTGTTTTGGGGTTTTTTTGTTGTTGTTGGTGGTTTTTGGTTTTTTTTCGCATTCTTCTGAGTGAATTGACCAAAAATTCTGATTTATGTTTTGGTCTACTAAAAGCTCTGTTCTGCAACAGTGGCAATGTCAATTGCCAGAGCTAGAATTCCTTTTGAGGCACACCCAAGTTTCCATCACAACAGCAGATTCATTACCAGATGCAGCTTAGGCTTCTTGCTCTGTAAGAAGAAATATCTCAAAAATGTTTAAACTCATTGTTTGAAGATGACGTTTGAATTTAATGACTCCAAGTTGTGTGGCTGTGATTTAAATCATATGAATATAAGCCTCCTGCAGACAAAAGCACAAATTGACTGGGCTGTAGGGCAATTATGCTCTAAAATGTCAGGTAAAAGGTACTGAAACAGTTTGGATGGACACTTTGTCAGCTGAGTTCCCTAACATAATTTTCTCTCAAAATCCCGAAGTATCATCAAAGGACCTAAAGCACAGGATGCCCCCTGGTGACACAGACTTTTTTATTGCAATGCCAAATACTAACTGCACTGTCAATCTGATCTATTTCATACTCTGTGTCAGATAACTAGGCTGTGGGGGTGATATGAAACTAAAAAGAATGATATAAAAGGCAGAGCAACACAAACAGTATGAGCAAAGAAAACCAAGATAGCGGGCTCGCAGAACAGAAAAAGAGAAAGAAAATTAAACAGTTCCCAGGTAGGAATGAAGAAGAAAGGGGAGGTAAGTGTGCTGATGTGTGCTGGAGCATGATGGATATAGTAGGTGTGGAGCCCCTCAGCTATCAGAAAAAGCAGCGCAAAGCAGAGCTCTCTGGCAAGCATGCATATACTACAGAGGGTAAAAAAAAAAAAAAAAAAAAGAGGAGATCTAGACGATACAAAATCAGGAATCAAGGAAACAAGAAGCTACTTGGGGATTTTTGTTTAAGGCAACAAATCCATTTAAATCAAATACAACTTAAAAATGAATTAAATTAGCAAGTTACTTATCAGAACAGGAGGAGCAGAAAGAGGAGACACAAGGGGGAAACAGAGAAGAGAACACATGCCGAGCAAGAGTAGTTTCTCTAAACTACTTGCAATATCAACATCTACATTTAAAGGAATTGCTTTGAGAACTAAGCTCTTAAAGCATAATTTCGTTATACTATAGATCTCTAAAATGAGCCAGATAGGTTACGCTTATGGAACTCTACTTTTTTCTTGCATTGACTAAGACCTGGTAATTGTCAGCCTCACCAGGGAGAATTTGGCAGTGGATTTATACAGCTCAGTACTTCCCAGGCAGCATTGCTCATCATCCCTATTCATGACAGAAGGAAGGAAAGTGGGACTCTATCTGTTACTTGTCCACTCTGGTGCTTTGCCATGCATACCCTTAAGCAGCAGGATAAGTCAGGGAGGTATAGCATGCATATTCATCTCTCATGTACACAGAAGACACACTGTCTTTGGGACTAGAAAGAAATGCTCTTTGGAAAGTCCTCAAAACTACCCCTGTTTTATTTCATTGTAGGGTGCAGCCAAATTGCTTCCATTGTGGAAAGAAGCAGTTCCTCTCAGCAAAGGTGTTAAGGATAAGACTGTCTTCATCTAGTACAAAAACGCAGCATTCAAAGGACAGATGAACAGCAGACCTCTGCTGATTCTGGCATTTAACATCAGTCACAACACTACCTTTCTGCAGTTCTAAGTAAGGTCCGACGGAACCACAGTACAATAATGATACCTACAAATGCAGCCAGACCCGTTTAACAGCGTTTTTCATATAAGACAACAATCTTAAGTCTTTGCATTCCTCTGCATTTCCTTTATTTCTCCTCCATTTTCAAGGGATGTAATACTTGTAGTACATAGCCTGTCATGACACTGTATTTTTGCAGGGTATATTAACACAATGACAAATTAGGAAGATAACTGTCAGCAGAGCAGACATGTTCTTTCAGTGTACATCATGACAGCAAATTAAATTTTACCCTTTCAGTAGAATTACCAGAAAAATACAAGGTGTATATTAATAGAGATCAGTTGTTTGTACGGAGTTATGCTATATATAATAATAATGATATTTACCATGGTAAACAAACTGGAGAACAAACAGAAAGCAAAAAAAACTTTTATGTTTCCCCTCACTCTACAAACTGAGTTGGGAAAGTAACTTTATTTCCAACTCCTCTCAAACTGAACATTAAAAAGAAAGTCTGCAAAAAGGCTTTTCTTCACAGTATTTAAAATTTCAATAAGTAAACTTGTACAGTGATGTCAATATCCACTTTCTATCAATTGTCCATCCCATTTCAGGGGAAAACTTTTGTTGACTTCATTAATAAGTTTTTTCATAGTTTTGTAGATACAAGTCAGTCCCTTCTCAGTCCAAGTAACTTCTGTTAGAGTTATCTGGATGCCTGAAAGCTGGAGAGAAAAGCTCTCGTTCAAAGGAAAAATAAAAACATGTTATTGATAAGCTACTTGCACTCTTGGCCAGTGGCTCCAAAGGCTCTTTGTGAGCTTTAGAAGTTTTGCACAAAAAAATTATAAAGCTTTAAAGTAGCAGCAGGATTGCTTAAGGACACGGCTGAGGCCTTGGGACACGTGGTGAGGGAGGAAGGCCAGCAGGTACTGCAGCCAGAATTGCTGCCATGCAGACAGGTCCCCTTAGTGGCAGGGTCTGATGCCCTCAGCAGTCTATGGCTTATGGACCATTTATTTAAATCATAGAATCACAGAATAGTTAGGATTGGAAAGAATCTTAAGATCATCTACTTCCAACCCCCCTGCCAGGGGCAAGGACACCTCACACTAAACCATATGCCACCCAAGGCTCTGTCCAACCTGGCCTTGAACACTGCCAGGGATGGAGCATTCACAACTTCCCTGGGCAACCCATTCCACTGCCTCACCACCCTTACAGCAAAGAATTTCTTCCTTATACCCAAACTAAACTTCCCCTGTTTAAGTTTGAATCCGTTACCCCTTGTCCTGTCATTACAGTCTCTAATGAAGAGTCCCTCCCCAGCATCCTTATAGGCCCCCTTCAGATACTGGATGGCTGCTATGAGGTCTCCACACAGCCTTCTCTTCTCCAGGCTGAACAGCCCCAGCTTTCTCAGCCTATCTTTATACGGGAGGCTTTTCAGTCACCTGATCATCCTCGTGGCCCTTCTCTGGACTTGTTCCAACAGTTCCATGTCCCAAATAACTTTTCCTTCTAGAAACTTCAGACCTCTATGATTTATTCTCTCATCCCTATTCTACACACTACACTCCCCCTTATTTTGGTTGATCACAATTCCTTAGCACTTTTGATAGACATATGTCGATATGGAACAGGACAGAATAATATCATCCATATGGACAGTGGGATCCACAGCCAGACTTTCGGAGCTAATGAATTTCAAACTTTTTATGCAAAGTTCCTGTCTGTTGGTTTGGGGCTTTTTTCCCCCAAGCTCTGGGATGGCTGGCTCCCACGCTCCCTGGCCCTGATAGCTGAAATCACAGATTGTCTTTTCCACAAAGCTTCCAGAGCCAACAGAGCTGCAAGTGCTGGGGCAGCGCTGCAGGAGTAGGGGAGGAGATAAGAGAAGTGCATGAAGAAGAACAGAAGCTGGCTGGAATTTTCCTCTGTGTCTCAGAAATATATATCCTGCTTCCACACCCCCAGGGGACAACCCAGTTTGAAAATTGCACTTGACCTCGACTGAATTACATAAGCACTGACTACTTCTCTCAAGGATCACCTAATTATGTGCATGATACTATGGAATAACCCACTGCACATGAGACTCCAGGACTATTTGAATACCAGTGCTTTGCAAGATACTTGTTTTAATATGTTTAAATTAGTCACACCAGAAAATATTGTTTGGATTTAGTGCCTACTTCCATCCTTGGAAACCAAAACTTCCACATTTTATCTTCTTCTGCCACAGGCGGCATATGCTGCCATCCTAAGTTTCCGCTTCTCCTCTCCAACTCTGCCAAAAGATAATGTACAGTCTAACTGTGTTAGAATAACACTTTCCTTGTGTCAGAGAGAGCTACTGATTGATGCGAAAGGCCTTTTATCGATGCTTTGGACAATAAAAATTAAATACAAATTAGCCTTTAGAAAGGG
Source organism: Ara ararauna (assembly GCA_028858755.1). Classification (NCBI taxonomy): domain Eukaryota; kingdom Metazoa; phylum Chordata; class Aves; order Psittaciformes; family Psittacidae; genus Ara; species Ara ararauna. The sequence continues at coordinate 45,280,342 of CM054378.1, forward strand.
AATTCAATTTTCTCATCCTTATACCTTAAATGTTCTTTTGTGAGTAAGCTAGAAAAAAAAAATGTGTAAACTTTTATGTTATTGACTTTTCTGCATGATCTCTGTCTTTTTTAATGTCTAAGTGAAGCTTATCCCCCTGCAAGAGATGGAATCAATCTGACATTGATTTACACATTTTAATAAAACCTTACTTTCTTAGTACAAAATACTTGAACAAAATTATGACAATCTTAATTAAGAACTCAAATGGGCAATTACATGAAAGGCAAAATCGCAGGTAAAAATGTTACAGGTGGCTAAAAAGGATGGGAATCAATCAGAAAAAAACATTGTACTGCACAAATATGTAAGGTGAGTACAGTATGGATTATCCCTAGTCTGAATTTAATAGTATACTAATATTTTAGTGCTACTTACAAATCTAGTGCTAAATTAGGTACTCATTTCTGTGCAGCCTCCCAGGATTGTTAGCAAAGAAATTCTCAGTCAGTGAGTCATAAAGCACTAAAATGGAGACATGTCAGAATGATACTAAACATTTTCTCTGCAGCAGTTCTATGTATATTCCCAAAGGAGACAAAAGTATTAAGAGCTTGTGAATGTATCCTTATAGCTGAAAATCCCTTTAGCTTTCTACAGACCGCAGCAGGGAGATAATACCCCTGCATGAAATGCCTTTAGGTAGACTGTCACTTCATAATTCAGGAGATGATGGCACTTGCTTTTTCTTGGGAACCAATGATCATGAAGGAGAGTAAATTTTACACTTTATTTAGCACCATATGCCAGAACAGCAGAAATGAAGTACAATGGCTTATTTGGAAAATGACAAGTTAACAGAGTTTTATTGTTTCTCCTATTTCTTTCATTTACAGAATCACAGAATCGTAAAACGTCTGAAGTTGGAAGGAGGTCATACGGACTGACTCCCCTGCTCAAACAGGGTCACCTAGAGCTGCTTGTTCAGGAACATGTCCAGACAGCTTTTGAATATTGCCAAGGATGAAGACTCCTCATTCTCCGTAAGAATCCTGCACCAGGGCTCAGTCACCCTTACAGTGAAGTATTTCCTGATGTTCAGACAGAACCTCCTGCGTTTCATTTTGTGACCATTGCCTACGGTCCTTTCACCAGGCAACACTGAAAAGAGCCCAGCTTCATCCACTTTGCACACTCCCTCCATGTATTTTTATGTATTAGTAAGTTCATAGGAGAGATGGACCAATTCCTTAATCACCTTCGTGTGTCTTCATTGGACTCCTTCCAGTCTGTCCATGTTTGTCTTATACTGAGGAGCCCATAACTGGTCACTTACTCCAGGTGTGGCCTCATGAGTGCTGAGTAGGGTGGAAGACTCACCTCCCTCAGCCTGCTGTCAATAGCTTTTCTAATGCAGCCCAAGTTATCATTAGCCTTCTTTGCTGCATGGGCACAGTACTGGCTCACGTTTAACTTTATTTCCACCAGGGCTCTCAGGTCCTCTTCTGCAAAGCTACATATATTATTATTCATAGAACATCTGCTTTCTAGGGTTGTTTGGTTTTGTTTTTTTTTTTTTTTTTTTTTGTGTGTTTTTTTGGGGTTTTTTTTTATTTGGCAGAGAGTGGAGGGCAACTGCTAAATCAAAATACTTTTTCCAAGGATTTATAGAAAAGGGACAGAAAAAAATAAAAGTTGGTATGAGCATGAATGAGAGAAAAATGCTTATTTATTGAAGCCAGAGGCCCTTAAAAAGATGTCTACCAGCAATGTGTGCCCAAGCAGCTGTGCCTTCATGGTGTTTCTATTTCAGGAACAGCTGAGTGTTAATACATTCTGATGACTCAGAAGGTCATCAAATATTGGAACATCTTTACCACCACATCATCCCTTTTGCAAATGCAATCCACCTTCTTTATAGAAATGAAACTGACAGCATTATTGGAAATAAGGACGATGCTGAATGGCTTCTCCCTTGTTCCCTCTCTGACTGATGAATTAGCACAACTGCAACCTACAGCTCAACTAGAGCTAGAGGAGGACAGATCCTATCATTCAGTCTCAAATGTTACATTGGATTCTTCTGTTTAGCTGTTATGCAGCTGCATAAAGATTATCCCTTGAAGGTTTCTGTCTTGTGTCTGAATTATAAGATATTTATCTCCTGCTAACTCTGCATGAGTGTGCTCTTTTCTGAATAGATATTTCTCATGTTTCGTTATCAGAATTACTCATTAAAGGTAGATATGGACAGAGATATCCAGCAAATATAATATTTATTATAAATATTAGAAGAATGACATTTGCACATGAATAAGATTCCTTTGAAATACTCTCCATAAGTCTTTTCCGTATCTACCCAGCAAAAATGGGAATAAGTATGACAAGCTTTGAAAGCAGACACTAAAAAGAGAAAAATCATCACTAGGTTATTGCTTCAAGGCTGTTTACTAGCAAGCTGATGCCACTTCTCTAGACTCCTTGAAATTCTCAAATGACATTGCATTAAAACTCTCAATTTAAAAAGTAAATAATTCCAATACTTATGACTGCTACAGTTGTTAAGAAACAGTTTTAATTATTCTTGTTTTACACTTACTTCCCTATAAAGAAACAACAATTCTCTACCAGAAGCAAAATTAGAGAGAAGGTTTCTCATGTAGCATGTCATCCCACAGATTAATACATTGCTGTGGGCACATTGAACTGGAACAGAAAACAAGTAGTTTCTGCAGAAGAGTCAGTCTTTGGCAATGCTTAACCTGTTACCAAAGCAGAACTTTTCTAAAGTTCAAGAACTTTATGAAATGTATATAACTGAATACTGCAGAGCAAGTCCAGAATGCCCAAATAACAAATTCACATGCTGAAAACAAAGCAGGATTTGAAGAAATAGATCAATAAACAAATTAATATAATTCAATTTGCATGTGTCTTTCATCCAAGGACCATAAAGTACACAGAAAATTTACCTATCAACTATTTTTGGCTGTGCTCATATGAACAGCTTTACCACAAAATAGTTTCCAAAACTTCCCCAGTATGGTCTGTATCAACACAATAGTATTTTTTAGTTTTCCTCTAATTTTGAGCTCTAAACTTTGATCCTGATCAGCTTCAGGCTGTTGCTGAAAATCAGAGGCATGGAAGCTCAGACAACAGAAACCAGAACTCAAATTGTATTCATATTATGTTCACATCACAGCATCCCTAAAGCCAAATATAGGCAGGCAAGCACTTCCACCCACCCCAGCTACCTACTCTACCCAGTACTGGAAGTGATATTTCTCAAGTCCAGCCTCCAGAGATTCTTTCCAGTCTGTCTGTTTGCCCTTAAAGGTACTAAAAGCCATCTTCATGTCCATACGTTCAAAAGTGTAGAGAAGTTAGCTTCAGAGAAGAAAACAGATCAGTGAGCCATTTTAGTTAAACATTACTGAAGGATCCTTTGGAACTAATTTCTTGGAAAGGCCAGGACAACCAGAGGGGCATACTTTTTTTGCTGCAAGGCTCTCAAAACACAAGTGAGTTGAGATTCCATATTAAAGAATGAGTAATTCCCTTCTTCTGCAGCAACCCAAAATAAATTCATTCTTATTTTCCTGATCTTGACATAATGTAAAAAACCAACAGCTGTGCACTTTCACTCCTCTCAATGACAGGTTTCCATCTCCAGTGGCCAGCCCCAAGCAGAGTGTGACACATCTCAGAATTCAGCAGATCCTCAAATTTCAAATAAATGGAACCATACTATTCTTCGTATATATCAACCACCAAGGTAAATAACTCTGAGGTGAAAAATGAAAAGGCCATAGAGGCTTCAGCTGCCCCAAGGAACAAAGAGGTATGAGAATAATGCAAAGACAGGTGCCAGACACCATAACTATGTATTCCCATTTCTCGATTTAGTTTCCAAGCTTGCTGCTATCTCTCATCCTCAGAATCATGAATCATCCATAACATCCTGACATGAAAATCCAAATTCATGTGAACAGTGGCAAAGTGAATGTACGAAAGCATTTATGCATAGAAAGCTTTGAATAATATCACCTAATGCAAGCATGCCTGTGTAAGCTATTTTAATTTGACAGAAATGAGTTTTGCTTTACACATTTTTATTCACATCTCAAACCTAAAATGTAAACTGAACAAGTCTAAATACATTTCAGATAATTGAAAGTCACTGCCTCTTCTTTTTCACTGACCCAACTTTTATGTGTCAGTGACTTTGTACAGTGCCTTTCAGCACAGATATGTGAGGGATGGTAGCAGAGACCTCCCAAATACTGTTTCTTGCTGGTGATCTCACAGAAAAGTCCACTTTTTTTGACAGAAATGCAGAATCTCTACTTTGGCTTGTCTCGATGCTTCCTCCTGTAGCAGGACACAGCTTTCAAATGGGCTGGTACTGCCAGCTTAATTATCTGTCGCTTTTTGTGACCTAGCTTCACCCCAAATTCCTCACTATTTAAATACAAGAATAGTTTAGTTCAGTTCATAAATACAGTACCACCAGTTTGTATAACTGGTGCAGAATTAAATGAATACATAAACTCCTCCTGAATATAAAATTCAACTTATGCTGTCATTCATGTATTACATGTTCTGTTCTATATTTTTATTCCAGTGTGGAATAATGGGGAAAATTAAAGATATTCCCCCCCCCCCCCTTCAAATCCTCAAAGTTATGTTACAATATTAAAGAAATTTTAGCTTTTTAAAGAAAATGTAGCAGCTATTTCTGGGATGGAATGAGGTTAACATGCACAGAATCTACCCTATGATAGCTCCCCAGCAACTCTGTGACCTTGGCATATGCTGAGATAAACTCAACAGAGAGTGAAAAAGAATGTGACAACACTGTGGCCAAGCTCTTTTATACTCCCTGCAGATGTGGGAACATGAAGATGCCGTGTACTGATAAACATCAGTATCAGATGACAAACAAGGATTGCAAAGTGAGAGAATTTCACACCAAAAATACGTATCACTAGAGCCACTCAAATGCCACAGACACATGCTCCAGATCCATGTTTAGTTTAAGCTCCATAACAATATACTAAACCTTATAATCATATACAATTAAAATTCCATAGGTATTTAGATAAGAAATTTGGACTTGTATTACTGTGAAGGAGCCTAAACAGATACAGTGGCCTCTTAGATGGTCAGGAGGCCCAAGAAACAGCAGTGATTTATGATGAGAACTGATAGCTGGAGAGGCTTTAGCCTTGTAGGCAGATTGAGAAAAACAGAACTGAGGAAAACAGGACAGAGAAAAATAAGATTAACAAACCTCTAATCAAGAAAGACTTGAAGTCTGCTACATCCTGACAACTCCTGGAAAACTGTCAAAATACATTTTTCACAAGTGAGAAAAATACAATTAGGTGTCCTTTTGTTGAACTTTCCTGATTATATTCTCATTTTAATACTAAAAATCACACCCACAGGTCAAAAGGCCCCTGCCCAGGTTGGAAGACCCTCCCCTGAGCATGAGTAGTTAGACAATTAGTCATGTAATCCTTGCGCAAGTAAGTTGAACAACTGGTAAAAGGTGGAAAGGTTACAGGGAGTTACTAATTCGAATTAAATTGTATAAATATGAGAAATTAAGGGGGTAAAAATGAGAGGGAAGACTCCAAAGTAACTCTTGGGATCGGTCAACAGGCTGAACCCGCCTTCTCCCCACACAGTGATGCCTATTGGGTAAGAGCTAAACTCTATTCATATTTCAGTTAATTTCAGCTGGCTTTATATGTTATTTTCATGCTTTTTCTTGCAGCTAGTATATTATATTGTCACTGGCAATCTTAAAACCTTAAACCTGTCATAAAATAATATAATAAAACTCTCAGTGAAGATCTATTTTGTGTGAGTTTCCAGAGACTTAAATGGATTTACAATCAGCGTAAAAACTTCCTTTACATTTTTTTCTAACTTGGTGACTGAATCTGTTACTGTGTATGTACCCTGAATAGGATAGCCAAACTGCCTTCTAATAGTGTGCTGTCCGACAGAACATCTGCAGAGGGCTCTGATGAGCTAATTGGGCTCAAGGGTCTTGTCTTTCCTGGGACAGTAACAACCCCATCAAATTTACAGATGAAAGAGTGTCATTTCCCCACTTACAGGGGAAGGGGGGGGCAAACTGTAAACCCCTTAAAGTGACATCCTGCAATCTATTTCAGCCACAATTCTTTTCTTTGGAGTGGGAAAAAGCAAAGAAAACCTGTAAATTTCTGTTTGGGTTAAACATTTTGTCACTTTTTTTTTTTGTGTGTGTGTGTAATAAATTCATATCTATTTGCAAATAATTTAATATTCAGAACAATTTGGGCTAGATGGCTATTTCCTTGCCATTTATTCACAAACATGATTTCTGCTTGCACTCTTGATATCTTTGTTAGAGGCAGCTGAATCCAGTAATCAGGTAGATGAGAAGATGCTCAGTACAAGAAAGATATGGACCTGCTGGAAAAGGTCCAGAGGAAGGCCACAGAAACAATTAGAAGGATGGAACACCTCTTCTATGGGAAAAGGCTGAGAGAGTTGGGGTTGTTCAGCCTGGAGAAGAGAAGACTCTGGTAATCCTGTTGTCTAATGATTCTCTAAAACTTTCCAAAAACTAAAGCAAAGGCACATAACATGCCTAATCATAGAATCATAGAATAGTTAGGGTTGGAAAGGACCTTAATATCATCTAGTTCCAACCCCCCTCCCAGGGGCAGGGGCACCTCCCACTAAACCATGCCACCCAAGGCTATGTCCAATCCAGCCTTGAACGCCGCCAGAGATGGAGCATTCACAACTTCCCTGGGCAACCCATTCCACTGCCTCACCACCCTTACAGTAAAGAATTTCTTCCTCATATCCAATCTAAACTTCCACTCTTTAAGTTTGAACCCGTTACCCCTTGTCCTCTCACTACAGTCCCTCATGAAGAGTCCCTCCCCAGCATCCCTATAGGCCCCCTTCAGATATTGGAAGGCTGCTATGAGGTCTCCACGCAGCCTTCTCTTCTCCAGGCTGAACAGCCTGCATCTTCCTAGAAAACTTGAGATAAGACTTTTTCTTAATATTGAGTTTCACAGTAGTATTTTGTCTACCTGATTATTTTTTAATTATTATTCTATTTTTAATTACCATTTTTAGTCCCACTAAACTATTTCAAAGATGTGTTTCATTATACTATCGTAAATATATAATGTATCCATATAGCTTCCTCAAGTCCTAAATATCCTAAAAACATTCAGTTTGCAGTGACCAAGAAAATAACAGAAACATTTATCTTCTAAGGTAACCAGTTTTGTAGCTACTGCAAACAAAACAAACATAAAATAGCAGCAAAAATGCCAGACAACATTTCAGGGTATCATAATTGTAAATGTCACCAGAAGAATCATACTGTGAGCAAAGAGAGAGACCGTATTAAAAAAATAACCAAAACAACCCAACCCCACCCCAAAAAAACCAAACACTCCCCCCTAAAAAAAAAAACAAATCAAACCAAAACAAAAAAAAAAAAAAAAAAAGCCAACCCCCCCCCAAAAAAAAACACCAAAACAAAAACCTCAAAAAATGACATTGAAGAAAAAGTTGATTCTTTCTGAGCTATTGAGATACTTCAGGATTGTTTATTTTTTCACAAGGCTTGTAATGGGAAATATTCCATTGTAATTATGGATTAGCAACTGCTATTCCATAATACTGAAACTTTCTGTAAGATTTCTTTCTCTTCCCATTTTTTTTTTTTTTTAGAGGAGAAAGAGAACTCATAAATATTTCAGATTCCAATTACTGAAAGATAAAATGTAACACTGAAATGCTGGGATCTTGAATAAGTACACAAACTGTGTACCAAAGAAAACATACAAGGAAAGGGTTTTGTTTAAGCATGCAAGGCACTGATGCAACACAAATGTTTTGAGGAACACAGTTTTCAAGACCTCATATTATACTCTGCTTCCTCCTTCTGCTGGTTGAAACTTAGGAGACACCCTTGCTGCTACTGCGATCAACAGCAGAAGTCCGACAGACTTCAATCTGTAGAGGTAGATTTTTACTTTTTATACGTATTCATTGGTGTTAGCCAAGAGTATCATGTTATAGTACAATGTGTTGACAACAGAATATTTGGCCCTTAAGAATTTACTTGCACCTTCTTAAACATCCACATAAAATTACAGACTCCTTCTGTTACTATATTAAATAATTTTGAAAGAGTTGTAGAACAGATATTAACAAGATAGAATCATAGAAACATAGAATAGTTAGGGATGGAAAGGACCTTAAGATCATCTAGTTCCAACCCCCTGCCAGGGGCAAGGACACCTCACACTAAACCATGCCACCCAAGGCTATGTCCAATCCAGCCTTGAACACCACCAAGGGTGGAGCATTCACAACTTCCCTGGGCAACCCATTCCACTGCCTCACCACCCTTACAGTAAAGAATTTCTTCCTCATATCCAATCTAAACTTCCCCTGTTTAAGTTTGAACCCGTTACCCCTTGTCCTATCACTACAGTCCCTAATGAGAGTCCCTCCCCAGCATCCCTGTAGGTCCCCTTCATATATTGGAAGGCTGCTATGAGGTCTCCATGCAGCCTTCTCTTCTCCAGGCTGAACAGCCCCAACTTTCTTATCCTGTCTTTATACGGGAGATGCTCCAGTCCCCTGATCATCCTCGTGGCCCTCCTTTGGACTTGTTCCAACAGTTCCATGTCCTTTTTATGTTGAGGACACTGGAACTGCACACAAAACTCCAAGTGAGGACTCACAAAAGCAGAGTGGAGGGGCAGGATCACCTCCCTCGACCTGCTGGTCACGCTCCTTTTGATGCAGCCCAGGATACAGTTGGCTTTCTGGGCTGCAAGCGCACACTGAAGCTGGCTCATGTTCATTTTTTCATCAACTAAAACCCCCAAGTCCTTCTCTGCAGGACTGCTCTCAATCTCTTCTCTGCCCAACCTGTAGCTGTGCCTGGGATTGCTCTGACTCAGGTGGAGGACCTTGCACTTAGCAGGGTTAAACTTCATCAGGTTGGCATCAGCCCACCTCACAAGTGTGTCAAGTTCCCTCTGGATGGCATTCCCTCTCTCCAACATATCAACCGAACCACACAGCTCAGTGTCATTGACAAACTTGCTGAGGGTGCACTCAATCCCACTGTCCATGTCACTGACAAAGATGTTGAACAAGACCGGTCCCAACACCGATCCCTGAGGGACACCACTCATTACTGGTCTCCAGCTGACTTTGAGCCATTGACCACAACTCTATGTGTGTGGCTATCCAGCCAGTTCTTTATCCACCGAGTGGTCCACCTATCAAATTGATGTCTCTCTAACTTAGACACCAGGATGTCATGTGAGACAGTGTCAAATGCATAAATATATTGAAACGTAAATTGCCTCAGAAATGAAAGAATTGTTATCAAAAGTGGAACAATAAATGGAAGTTTTCTACATTACCTATATGTTTGAATCAAGGAATGAATAACGTCATTCCTCATAACAGTCAAGACATCTGAAACATGTCATTTTTATGTAAGAAGGCCAGAACTCAAAAATATGTTCAACTTTTAATGTATGGTAGCTTTGATAAATGCCATCTTACCCCAAAAATTCTTTAGCGTGACAGCAACCCAGTCTATTATGATGAAAAGAAAGTAGTTATAAAACAAAGTTGTCTTTACAGGGTAAAGAAACCCTCATAGGAATATAGTATGAGAATGGCTTTCCCGGTTTCATGTTTTTTTTAGTTTCTACAGCTATTTTGCAATGGACGTTCATGACATTACTTTCATTGTAAACATGGGAAACTGCAAAAACCAGAATAAACCATAACCAAACTACATCTGTATGTACTACTAGCATGGGTATTACTTGTTACAGCAAGATGGGGATTCAATATAAATATAATATTTGTTTATTAAATATTCCTGCAGCTTCTCATTGCAGACTACCCAGGTAAACCAAACTACTAGGATGACTTAATTCTATAAACTGTGATTTTTGAAAGGTGTTCCTTGAGAGCATCATCATACGCAATTATTCAAAAAATATGTATGGTTGAAAGAAAAGCCATTTAGTTTGGTTATACTTTGGCTATCAGCATTTATAGCCTAGTTACAGAAAAGTCCTGTATTTCAGGACACTGTCCCTCCTTTTTAAACTATTTGTAAGCTACCAGTTCTAGATGAAAGACTGAGCACAAGAAGGTAATTATGGGTAGATTTTACTTATTTGAGCAGATTTTCACAATTGTTGTGCAAGCTGATATAGCTTCATATCTCCCTGCAGAGAACAGAATTGATTTTTTGTGTGTGTGTGGGAAACCTGTGTAACCAAGCTCTGTTTCCTGTAGCAGTTCAGTGATAGCTCATCACTATTTTGCGACTGAAGGCTGCACTGAATGTTTGACAGAACTAGGCTTATTCTGTTGACAGAGCAGAATTTCACCACAATCTGCCGAAATGCATAATCAGAGGAGAGATAGGCTGCCTCTTCTAGCGCACAGGTTCCTCTAAGACAGCTTTCTGCTGTAGTTTCTCTGCACAGCTAGACTTGTGGCTTAAATAAAAATATCATCTGTGGTGGTTTCAGACAGCAAGATGGTATGCTATATTCTGAAGCAGAGGGAAGTCCCTACAGTGGCATGCAGCATATGCACATCTATATATACAGATATTTAATGTTTTAAAAGAAAGAAAAAATTTACAAAAATTATCTCTAAAGCATTGTTTTTCTCATGATGTCATTAATGCAAAAAATAGGAAGGCCCTGACTTAAATGACTACTAGGTACCTTTAGCTCTCACTTTCTGTGTACTTACCACATGAATCAGTTATTAATTATATGATTATACACTGAGAGTTTCCTAATTCTTAACATTTCAAACTATGAAACATTCCTTTCAACACTTCCTCTAAAAACATAATTCTCAATTACTAAATCTCAGGCATGTCATGGTGAGGATCAGAAGCCCCTACGAATATCTTCATTTATTCTTGGAAAAAAGGCAACAAAGTCAATAAAGAAAAGGAAAAAGGAAGCTACTTCAGGGCAGAAGAAAATACATTATTCTCAAGAAGCTCCCCTGGCTACTAAGGCCCCCAAACTAAAATACAGGCATAGAGACACCCTGCATATCAAGTGTAGTGCAAAAGAAGAGAGTGATTATAGAAACCCTACATGCTCTCTCGCCACCAAAAAATCCAGAAACAAGGTTGTTTTTGAGGGCAGAGTGACAGATCTGACTGCAGCCCCACTAAAATATCATTCTTTTATTACTTGCCTTCATTTCAGTTTTAATGAGCTTTCTTGGCTTTCTTATCTTTTTGTTCACTGCACAGCAATTAAGCAAAAATGCAAATGTCATATCCATTTTTATAACAGTGCCTCTTATAAAATTGCAATGAAGTCAGCAAACGCTATACTTGTTAAGTGATTTATTGTATTTTTGTCAACAAAACCTAGCTAATAAGGATAAAGTCTGTGTATGGACCATATGTGTGTTTGCATGTTGTATAAACGGAGAAAGATTATTAGTTACAATTCTAGCACAACTTCCGAGGAAGCATTAGACTTTGAAAGCTCAAATCAGTTAAATAAGGCAGGAAGAGAGTTTATGAATATTCAGTTTGGATTTCAAAAGAGCTGTTCTATTTGACCGTTAAAAAAATTAATCCTTTTTTTGTTCCCTACGTGCGAATTTCCAGCAAAATGAGATTGCGTTCACACAAATATCTGGTAACTACTTTAATTCAGATGTGTTTCCATACAAGCATCTTCCGTCTTTAAAGGGAAGCCTCATCATAGAATAAACAAGAGAATTCAGATTTATTTTTCTCTTTATTTCTCTGAAGCCAATTTAGCAATCCAATCAAGAAACAGAGAGCAACAAAATAATTCAATAATTTTCCATATGAATAATGAACAACATGGTGTCACAGTGATGAGAGTTTATCACTACTGCCTGTAGAAAAGATATCACCCAAAGCACAAGTGGTGTGCTTTGCTGCTAGACATATTCTAATACAAACCCCATCTGCCTCCAGCTCAGGTATTTGCCTGTGACCTCAACAAAAGGCAGCCAAGTGTCTCACACTCTGTAATACATTTGCTTCATTACCCATGAAGTGTAAGAGTGTTATTTCACAGAAGAGGAACTGGCATGGAAAGACTGTGTCCTCACTCATCCCAAACAGGAATATGACTAAATATCACAAAAATAATTTAAATCCAATTCTGAACACTTACCCCCTGTAATCAACTCAATTTCTAAATAACTGTATTACAGGATGAAGGAGCCAAAAACAACATATGAAAGAAAAAGCAACATTTCTATAATTTTTTCCTCCACTTGTTTGGCCTTTACACAAACTATTCATAGCTATATGTAACAGCAGGCTGGTAACATCAGGAAAATGGCAGGAATAAAATCAAGATGCAGGTAGCCTAAACAGCAGCAACTAAGCCTGTGCCAAACAGCAACTTGTCAGGGTAGATTACAAGCATCAGGCAAAACAAAGAGCTGTACTGTGTTTACATGGCAAGGTGTTGGCAGCAGAGGGCTGATGAGGTGGAGTGTACAAAAGAAGCCAGGGACTAACCCTTGCTAGACAAACCCTATTTCAGCTGGCTCCAATAGATCCGCCTCAGGCCACAACTTAGCCTAGCAATAAAGCTGGCCATGCCCCTAGGAAAGCATATTTAAGAATGCATTTAAGAAAAAAAACTGTGCAGGAGCTGTGTGAGAGAGAACTGAGAAGAAAACGTGAGAAACAGCCCTGCAGACACTGAGCTTGATGAAGATGGAAAAGGCGCTCCCAGTGCTGGAGGAATCTTATTCCCTGCAGCCGTGGTGAAGACAACAGTGAGGGAGGCTGTAACCCAGCAGCCCGTGGAGATCCACAGTGGAGCAGGTGGACATGCCATGAAGGAAGTTGCAGCCTCTGGAGACCCTGCACAGAAGCAGGTTTACTAGCAGGAGCTGAATCTGACGGGAAACCCATGCTAGAGCAATCTGCTTCTGAACATTGTGCTGTAGAAAGGACCCATACTGGAGCAAATCTTGAAAGACTAAAATTGGAGCAACTGTATCCTATGAGAGGGATCCCACTCTGGAACAGGGTAAAAGTGGGAGGAAAGGAGGAGACTGCAGGAAATTGCTCTTGGTTTTGTCTTTGTTTCTCACAATCTTACACTGTTTTCAGGTGTGGTTTTTTTTTGTTTGGTTGTTTTTTTTTTCCATTGGCAATAAATTAATTTGATTCTCCCCAAGTCCGGTCTGTTTTGTCCATGAAGGCAAATGGAAAGTTATCCCCCTGTCTTTATCTTGCCACACAAGATTTTTCATCTTAGTTTTTCCATATATGTTGTTGAGAAGGGGGAGTGAGAGCAGGTGGGTGAACATGTGGCAGACACCTAAGGTTAATGGCCCACAAGAGCAAATCATTTATTTCATACTGGCACTCAGAGTAATTTTGAATCCCAAAGGTGTGAGAAAAAAATTGTTTTAACTTTTACTGTCACTTATTCTCTAATGATATTTTATTAGTCTTACCATCCTCCCCAGGAATATCCTTATACATTAAAAAAAAAGACTTTTTTTTTATACAGGCTAGTATATATTTTAATCTTCAAAAAGTATTCATTAAACATTAGTTGCATGATTTTCTGCAGAGCTACAGAAAAAAGAGACAGAACCAACACAAAGATGACATGTTAGGCAGAAGTATTGCTTGTTTAAACATCACTTCTGGAGACTAGACAAGAACATCACTTTGATGTACCATACCAAGTATTCTATTATAATTTCAAATACTTAAAGGCAGAAAAAGACCATAAAATGTAGCATGACTGAAAAACTGTCTTTAAAAAGACAAGAAAAGCACTCTTCATTTGACTATGACTTGACATTTTAACTTTGTCTTTCTCAAGAAACCCACAGTCTTCTCTGCTTTGCTCTCAGTTTTCTCATTTTATTTTTTTTTAAATCTACACTGCATTAACAGGAAAAAGAATCTTGAATGTAATCTTATTCTGCCTTATAATGTGATGAAGAGAAAAATAAATGCAGAGCACATGCTTTCAATAGGACTTCCCAACTGCTTTCCAAAACAGTGGTAGCACAAGCTCAAAGACTGTGTCTTGAGGTAGAGCAGTAGCTGTAGTAAAGCTCTATGTCTCTTGTATGCAACAAACAATAATAGCTCATGAACAGATGTAGTTTAAAAAATGCATTTTTTTTTTTATAGACTATTTGGTGTTTCTCATAATTTCACTTCTGTAAATATGATAATAATAATCATAACCCCCTAAAAGGAACAAAAATAATTCTAATCGGTGCCTCATCTAAAATAAATAACTTCTGAAAATTAGAGCAATACTCCTTAGCTATACTTTGATCTTGTTATTCAAACACATTACATCTCTCTATGGAAATTCCACTTCATTTCATCTTATATTCCAAGTAACACACAAGAGTAACTGGAAAGGAAGCCAAGAAGCATTACTGTGCAGCAGAACTGGCACAGAACAGTTATGGCTTTAGGTCCTGAGAGGTAGCGGTGTTATGCTGCATGCAAACAATCTGGCTTGCACCCTAGAGAAGACTGAAAGGGATGTAACAGTATTTCTGACAGGTTTAACTAAGGGTTTGGATGCTTTCATTGTCTCGCCAATTGAAGCATCTTCAGTGCAGCAGCTATTTACTAAGCAGGCTGGCCTTTATGATCTCTTTAATAGGTCACAGTTAGATACTCAGCGGTAGAGGCATATAAATGTTTACAACAGAACATAGATTTTACAAATTTATATCTCTCTCCACACACCAATTTTAAGCTCACTGTTACAAATGCCTTTATTCTGAAAATAAACTGAAATCCCATATGCTTTTCCTGTAGTTCAAGTCTTAGAATTGTAACATATTATTTGTATTCCAGTACTGTCAAAAAGCTCTGGTCAAAATGAATGCCTCCCTGGTTTAGGTGTTTGTATAAACACTTCAGAAGAAAACCTATGACTGAAAATCTTACATTGGAAAAGAATCAACCTTTCAAAAAGAGGAGGAATTGCTTAAATACAAAGCAACATGGGTTTTTTCTTCTTGTTTCTGAAAATTCACTTCTTTTTTTCTTACTAAAATTGCTAAATAAGGAAGGATGAGTGTGCTCAGACTACAACTGATGTCAGGTAGATCACCAAGAAAAAGAATGATCTTTTAAATAAGTGCTTGAAACTGTACCTGGAGGAGAAGCAGAAAGTAGGCAGGGCAGGCAGAAAGGCTGGCAGGAAGGGAGGCCTGGAGGAAGCCCTCACTGAGATGAGTGATCTCTTAAGCATCACAGGGAAGGATTAAGGTCACTTTGTTCCTGAAAAAAAAAGTCCATTGCAATGAACAGGAACTTTTCCATTTAGTTCAATGGACTCGGAGAACGGCTGTTTTTCAGCAGGTTTCTTTCTTGTCTGAGAAGAAAGAAAAGGTGGAATAAATACTTCAAGAAGCCAGTCAGCTTGCAACCATGTGCCTTCACAAGGGCTGAATTAGACATCAGGTTTCCTCAGCTCACCCTGCAAGAGCCAACCTTGGAAACAAGATTATAAAGCCTCCTGAGTCATCTCTATGCAACTCGCCCTTCAGATGCCACAACGTAGGTGCACCGACGCTTCTTTGAGACCAGGCTCCTAGCAGCATGCACGACACGGAGGAGCTGGCACTGCCTCATGTAAAGAAGATCTAGAACTGCTGTTCAAGGTTATTTCTCAGGTTGTCGTTCTGAGGCTTTCAATACCAATATTGTCAGTCTCACCTCAGTGCCTGGCAAAATCTTGGAGCAGATTCTCCTGGAAGGCATGCTGAGGCACATGAAAAACAAGGTGGTGGTGACAGACAGCATGGCTTCACCAAGGGGAAATCCTGCCTGACCAATCTGTTGGCCTTCTATGATGGGGCTACAGAACTCCTGGACAGGGGTAGAGCAGTTGATGTCATCTACTTGGACTTGTGCTAAGCGTTTGACACTGTCTCACATGACATCCTTGTCTCTAAGTTGGAGAGACATCAATTTGACAGGTGGACCACTTGGTGGATAAAGAACTGTCTGGCTGGCCGCACGCAAAGAGTTGTGGTCAATGGCTCAATGTCCAGCTGGAGACCAGTAACGAGTGGTGTCCCTCAGGGATCGGTGTTGGGACCGGTCTTATTCAACATCTTTCTCGGTGACATAGACAGTGGGATTGAGTGCACCCTCAGCAAGTTTGCCGATGACACCAAGCTGTGTGGTTCGGTTGATATGTCGGAGGGAAGGAATACCATCCAGAGGGACCTTGATGTGAGCTGTGCCAGCTTTATCAAGTGCAAGGTCCTAGCTGGGTGGGAGCAATCCCAGGCACAGTTACAGATTGGGCAGAGAAGAGATTCAGAGCAACCCTGCAGAGAAGGACTTGGGGGTGTTGGTTGATGAGAAAATGAACATGAGCCAGCTTCAGTGTGCACTCACAGCCCAGAAAGACAACCATACCCTGGGCTGCATCAAAAGAAGCGTGACCAGCAGGTCAAGGGAGGTGATCCTGCCCCTCTACTCTGCTCTTGTGAGACCTCACTTGGAGTTTTGTGCACAGTTCTGGTGTCCTCAACATAATAAGGACATGGAACTGTTGGAACAAGTCCAAAGGAGGGCCATGAGGATGATCAGGGGACTGGAGCAACTCCCGTATGAAGACAGGATAAGAAAGTTGGGGCTGTTTAGCCTGAAGAAGGCTGCGTGGAGACCTCATAGTAGCCTTCTAGTATCTGGGGGCCTATAAGGATGCTTGGGAGGGACTCGTCATTAGGGACTGTAGTGAGAGAACAAGGGATAACGGGTTCAAACTTAAAGAGGGAAAGTTTAGATTGCATATAAGGAGGAAGTTCTTTACTGTAAGGGTGGTGAGGCACTGGAATGGGTTGCCCAGGGAAGTTGTGAATGCTCCATTGCTGGCGGTGTTCAAGGCCAGGTTGGACAGAGCCTTGGGGCATATGGTTTAGTGGGAGGTGTCCCTGCCCCTGGGAGGGGGCTTGGAACTAGATGACCTTACAGTCTTTTCCAACCCGAACTGTTGTATGATTCTATGATCCCAAACTGAACTAAATCTTGTTACAGCTGACACAGTGATAAGAAATCAGATTTTTAGGGAAACTATTTGTCTAACCCAAGTAATCTGGAGAAACTGGTGCAGAGCTGCTGTAGAAAAATTAAAACTCTTAAAATAATGTTAAATTAATTTACAAAATAAATCCATGAACAGTTGCTGCAGAGAGTACATATTTTGCATAGATAAAAACATGATTAGCTGCAACATAAAGTTGATAGTGTGTCCCAGAAACAAAGGGAAAATATGTGTTTTCCTGGATGTTTAAGTTATAATCAAGTCAGCATCTTATGAGACACAATTTAGAGAGAGAGTTATACTTCCAAATAGTTTTTTTATAAAATGGTAAAGAGAATACAGGGAAGATATGTCAAAGACATCCTAAGATAGCCCAGTTATGTGGAATATATTTTTAAATACCTTTCTGTATCACATTAGTAAAAATGCTGTGACTATACAACTTCTTGTTTTCAGAGAAATCAAACAAAACAGCTTTGAAAGCAGAGAGAAAAAACTGTTTGAGAATTATTGCCTGTGTCAGCAGGTGTTACTCAAATTTCTTACTAAGAAAAAATATGCTTCTTCAAAGATATATACAATATATATTGCATCATTGTGTAACTTTGTAATTTTGACAGTCTGAGAGATATTTATTTCTTGAACTCTGTTTAGAAGAGTACATATACCAAAGATGAGAAGAATTTAAAGTTATTTAAAGCAGTCACAAGTTACAGAGTAAATACATATAATACAAAACCCCACCCCAAAATATAGCAGTTTTGTACACATACAGGATATACTATAATAAACAAGTCTCGGATAACTGCAAGCAGACACTCTTTGAAGCAAACTCAAGGAGTAAAAATAAAAAAAAAAGAATTTAATGAGAAAAATAATTTTAAAAAAAGTCTGCAATTACTGTGAGGAAAACTAAATATTTCCAATAATGAAAAAAAACCCGAGCCAGACTGCTTTGCCAGTAGCCACTCAAGTGTGCTTTAGAGTTACCTCTGTGTAGTCCATTCCTATGGTTTACAGCAGAAGGTACTCTATATAGGGAAGGTGGATAATTCTAGTAAACTGGGCTTAAAGCATTAACCAACACCATGAAGCTCAGCTACGAGCTACTCAGATATCAGTACAGACTATAACCAAGTAGATGACTGAAGGAAGCACTATGGCTTTAGGTGATAAGGTACAGACTCACTACATCTGTATGGTTTTTTTATATATATTTTTTTCTCCACTCCTTTGTACTGGTATGTACCATGTAAACTGATTTTCATTTTTCTCATTAATAGATGGGTTACATTAATGTACACATATTTAAGATACTAAGAAGACCTATACAGTAGGTGTGTCTATTCAGTCTTAATCATCCAAAGACGTTAAAGGATGGCTCACACTGAAAGAAACCCAACCTTTGCCAAACACAAAAGGAAAAGGAAACTTTTTAGCTTTAGGAAGTACTTGATCAGCTAAGAGCACACGCACAACAAAAAAAAAAAAAAAGAAAAAAAAAGGCACCAAAGCATTACACCCCACCAATGTGAAATACAAACTGCAAATAATATTTAATTTATTTTCCTTCCAAAAGTGCTTAAAATGATTTTTTTCCTTTTTTTTTTTTTTTTTTTAATTTTTTTTCTTTTTTTTTTCTCTGGCTGTATTGTATGATCGGCGTGGCAATGAGTCATTCCTTTCTTAAGCAGATTTCATGATCATCAAAACTTTCCATGGAAAAGCAGTGTGGATGTCTTTAAAATATATTTCCAAGAGTAGAAACTGAAAAACACACTCACTACAATGATATGAGCATGGTGTCCTGGTTTCAGCTGGGATAGAGTTAATTTTCTTCCTACTAGGTGGTACAGTGCTGTGGTTTGGCTTTAGTCTGAGAGTAATGTTGATAACACATGGATGTGCTTAGCTGTTGCTAAATAGTGTTTACACCAAGTCAAGGACTTTTCAGCTTCCCATGTGCAGCTAGCAAGAGGGCTGGAGGGGCACAAGAAGGCGGGAGGGAGCACAGCCAGGACAGCTGGCCCAAACTGGTCAAAGGGATATACGATATCATACTTGGTATATAACCACGGGTGGGGTGTGGGTGGGTGGGTGTTTCTGCCCAGGAGTGGCTGCTCAGGAGGCAGGCGTTGATGGGTGAGTGGTGAGCAATTGCATTGCATATCAATTGTTTTAGATATTCTAATTTTTTTACCATTATTTTTCAATTTTAATAATTTTATTTCTTTTATGTTCTATTAAACTGTCTTTATCTCAACCCACAAGCTTTCTCACTTTTATTCCTGAGTTTTTCTCTCCCATCCTGCAGTGGGGCAGGGAGTGAGCAAGCAGTTGTGTGGGGCTTAGTTGCCAGCTAGGTTAAACCATGACACATTTTCACTGCAGTTGAGCCATAGTTGGTGAAAGACACCTCATTTACCAATATAAATGTTTCCTTGGTTTGTATAGTGTTTTGTTATTGCCTCAACTGCCCTTGAATTCAAAGTGGAAATAACTCATTGCAATTATTGGCACTAATCATTGGAATTATTGCCACTAGGAGCCTTGCACCGTTATTTATTAGCTATTTTTGTGGTACCTTGTGCAGTTTAAAAATAAATATGTAGTTTAATACTTTTCAGTGTAATAGCAACTTTGCTCACGCTCAAAGTGGCTAGCACACTATTTTTTTCAACAAGCGTCTAATAGTACAGTGGAATAGCATCATGAATACATGTATGAAATAGGACTAATCTCATCTAACAAACCATAACAGACAATACAAACTAGACTTTTAAAAGGAGTATGAGCATACAGCTTACATGATACATGTATGGTGTTTTGGAGTGGTGGGTATTAATAGTAATTACTTTCCAAGTGGCTGATTGTGAAAGATCCCAGAGGAGCACAGGATCTTCAGTATGCTGAAGGAAGTAGCAGCCAAAATACTAAACTACAATCCTATAAGAGGACTGCATGAGAAAGTAAAGCCTGATTATATGTCTGCAAAAAAATTTAAGAATAATCAGAATTTAAAATTTATTATGATGAAAAAATTGTCATTAAGATGTTAATTCAGGTCTTGTAAAAATATTATTACTGCTTGTGCCCACAGAGATGACTCCCAGGCCATCCATGACCTCAGAAGTGTGGGCTCTACCATTACTGGTACAAAAGTACACTCATAGTCCAGCTACAGCCTTTTAGTATAGGTTTTGTGGCACAACTCAAGTGAAGAACATCTCATCTTGATTAAAAAAATACTTGTAAGAGCAGATATTGAAAACTGGAAAAGAAGCTGGTTGAAATCAAGGGGAAGAGCAACAACTGCCATGGAATATATTCTAAGATTGAGCTATTCGTTTTTCAAAAACTCTTAAAACTTTTAATCTTCATGTTTTCTAGGTTACTCTCAAGATCAATCAATTTCTTAAAGTTGTATGATGAATTAGAGATGAAATTTCTGCTATCTGGTCCAAAATTATGAAAACACGTGCCCTTTGCAAGTAAATACACGTAAATGGTCATGACGAAATTTGAAAAATGAAAGAATCGCTTCATAGATTTGATCTAAATGCCTCCAATTACTGTACCGGCAATGCCATTGCAAAACTTTGGAGACATCATTATTTGCATGTTTTTTATAACTGTTTTCATGTAGCATTATGACTGAATAAACAATTAAAATTCAGGTCTTCTGAGACTCAATGGCAATACTGTCACAATGCAATTTTAGACAATTCAATTTAGATGCAGCAGCTGCTTTTTGATGAGATTTTGATGTTTACACAATTTTCCTGATGGGTTAATTGAGTCATACTGAGGTCAAGCGGCTTGTCTACAATCACCCAGATGTAGGCTCAGTAAGAATTACAGCTCAGGACTATCACAGTTATAAAACTCTTTTCCCTCCAATAGGGCAAATTTAGAAACAGACATGAAATAATCAATGAAACACTGTCAGCAGAAAATTATGTCTTCTGCCACAGCAGATTACTTGGATCGGAAAATGCTCTGACCATACCACCCAAGTCCTGGAAGGCAGACGCAGGGACAGTGAGAATGAAGACCCTGGGCCCCCTGTAGGAGAGGATCTGGTTTGAGACCATCTTAGGAACCTGAACGTATACGACTCCATGGGACCTGATGAAATCCATACGCAGGTTCTGAAGGAGCTGGTGAATGAAGTTGCCAAGCCACTGTCCATCATATTTGAAAAATCATGGCAGTCAGGTGAAGTTCCCGATGACTGGAAAAAGGGAAATATAACACCCATTCTCAAGAAGGGGAAAATGGATGAGCTGAGTAACTACAAACCCGTCAGTCTCACCTCTGTGCCTGGCAAAATCTTGGAGCGGATTCTCCTGGAAGGCATGCTGAGGCACATGAAAAACAACAAGGTGCTTGGTGACAGCCAGCATGGCTTCACTAAGGGGAAATCCTGCCTGACCAATCTGGTGGCCTTCTATGATGGGGCTACAGAACTCCTGGACAGGGGTAGAGCAGTTGATGTTATCTACTTGGACTTGTGCTAAGCGTTTGACACTGTCTCACATGACAACCTTGTCTCTAAGTTGGAGAGACATCAATTTGATAGGTGGACCACTCGGTGGATAAAGAACTGTCTGGCTGGCCGCACGCAAAGAGTTGTGGTCAATGGCTCAATGTCCAGCTGGAGAGCAGTAACGAGTGGTGTCCCTCAGGGATCGGTGTTGGGACTGGTCTTGTTCAACATCTTTGTCAGTGACATGGACAGTGGGATTGAGTGCGCCCTCAGCAAGTCTGCCGACAACACCAAGCTGTGTGGTTCGGTTGATATGTTGGAGGGAAGGAATGCCATCCAGAGGGACCTTGACACACTTGTGAGGTGGGCTGATGCCAACCTGATGAAGTTTAACCCTGCCAAGTGCAAGGTCCTCCACCTGGGTCAGAGCAATCCCAGGCACAGCTACAGGTTGGGCAGGGAAGAGATTCAGAGCAACCCTGCAGAGAAGGACTTGGGGGTGTTGGTTGATGAGAAAATGAACATAAGGTGGCAGTGTGCACTCACAGCTCAGAAAGACAACCATATCCTGGGTTGCATCAAAAGGAGTGTGAGCAGCAGGTCAAGGGAGGTGATCCTGCCCCTCTACTCTCCTCTTGTGAGACCTCACTTGGAGTACTGTGTGCAGTGCTGGTGTCCTCAACATAAAAAGGACATGGAACTGTTGGATCAAGTCCAAAGGAGGGCCACGAGGATGATCAGGGGACTGGAGCACTTCCCGTATGAAGACAGGATGAGAAAGTTGGAGCTGTTCAGCCTGGAGTAGAGAAGGCTGCATGGAGACCTCATAGCAGCCTTCCAGTATCTGAAGGGGGCCTATAAGGATGCTGGGGAGGGACTCTTCATGAGGAACTGTAGTGAGAGAACAAGGGGTAATGGGTTCAAACTTAAACAGGGGAAGTTTAGACTGGATATGAGGAAGAAATTCTTTACTGTAAGGGTGGTGAGGCAGTGGAATGGGTTGCCCAGGGAAGTTGTGAATGCTCCATCTCTGGCGGCGTTCAAGGCTGGATTGGACATAGCCTTGGGTGGCATGGTTTAGTGGGAGGTGTCCGTGCCCCTGGGAGGGGGGTTGGAACTAGATGATCTTAAGGCCCTTTCCAACCCTAACTATTCTATGATTCTATGATTCTGTGACTACTCATATTACTAAAGAAAACCATTAAGTAGAATGGAAGAAAATAAATTAACATGAAAACAAGAATAAAAGGAGAGCTAAATACTTTAGAATTTATCTCATATTAACAAACTCAATATTTTAAATCTTGCCAACAAGTTAAACTTGAGTAATAATCCAAGCAGTAGAGCTTAAATAAAACCTCTTCCTTTGCCACAGAACAAAACAATTTCTTACTGAACTCACAACATAAACTGATTGCTGCTCTGTGCTGTTCTGTCTGAAAGTAATATCTAAATTGTAGGCAATGTGAAAATACACATGCCCAAAGAACAGCTTGAGCTTCTCAAACTCCTTCAATTCAGCTGAAACTATTCTGGGAAAAGGTGTCATGGAAAATGGTCCTACATGCAGCTGCAATCTCAGCTGCAGCAATAAATATTAAAGATCATTAGTTTTATAGATGCATGCATAAATAATTAAAATTAGCATATCTTCACTCTGAATATCATATTCCTTTTACAAACCATATTTTAAGCTGTTAAGTAATCCTAGTTGGGAACTTACCTGTCCATGATTAAGTCTCAAGTTACAGAATGCATTATTTGAGATGAGTTTTGATATGTTTTTGGAGTGCAGGGGGAGATTTTGAATGAGTGTGTGCTCATGCACAAGTACAGGTAAACAGGTACTCCAGGACAGAACTGATGGCTCAGTAGGAAATATAATGGGTAGAACATGGCTAAAATTGCAATGTCAGAGAAGCAGAAATATATTATTTAGAGGAAGAAAAGTTAAGTAGGTGGTGATGTGATCAAGACAAGTTAGCAGTAGTCGCATTTCAGAGGGCCTCAAGATAGGTGACACAACATCAAAAAGAGTCACAGAAGACTCAGAGAGTCTTTCCTCACAAAAGGGCAGCACACTTACATTTGCATTTTAATTTGTAGCAAGACTGCACTTTCACAGATAACTTCTTGATTATGTCTATTGCAGTTTCAGAGTGTACAAACCAGGCTCTTTTCAGAGAAAACAAAACTGAAAATTGCTCCAAGCACACACTTAATGTGCTTCAGCCACCACCAACAGAGTTCAGTCCAAAATGCCAGACTGCATCTAGGCTAAAATAAAACACCAGAAATGCATGTAATATAAATGTCAGATCCACATGACCAACCCTACAGCCCTGCAATGTCTGTAGTCAGATACAATCTTTTACGAGCATTTAGGAGTAGGTAGAACCTGAAATAGTTTCATTTTGGGGAAACTAGAGAAAAGCAAAGCAAAATTCTTTTCAACTTAGAGTAAGCATCATCTTTTTAAAAATAGAAAGGAGAAATATTCACTATAATTGCCTATAGATTAATGTAATAATAAATTAGGTTGACATTCAAAGGTCATCAAATCCAAACCCCTACTCAAAGTGAAATCTACTAATGGGCAAGTTTGCAAGGATTTGTCCATTTCATTTGTTTCTGTGTACAGTAAAAAGCTTATTGTTCCATCATAGCGTACTTCAAAAGTCCTATTTTTCATAAATAATTTCATGCTATGTACATTTTCAGTCTATCATAAACCTGTGCATTCCTTAACACTCATTGGAAGTTATGGGGATTATTTCTTTCTCATGAAAAATCCAACTTTGTTTGAACATTACCTAATCACCCCAAAGACACCTCAACCTTCATACTTCTGTAAATAATGACTAAAACTGTACAAGAAAAGTTTCTTTTAAAACCTGTTAACAGCCTTCCAAAATAAAGCAAATACATATCAATAGTATTTTGGAATTTCCTACTTTTGTTACAACAGTTCTTGGAAACAGTTCTGAATCATTAAGTAATGCTACTCTTCAGAGACCTAGTTGTAACACTGAAACATTAAAAAGTTATAACTGCAATTACATTTTGACATAATAATACCTACTTTTTACTTGTTGCAAATCAATAGTTAATACACCAATAAACACAATGCTACACTGAAGAGACATGGAACTAACTAATAGAGAAGCAGAAATCAAAGTCTGCTACCTCCTAGTTTGTTTTCACATACTCATACATGTAGCACATATTAGCATATATATATAAAACCACCTATACATATACTATATACTATTAGCACTTGCTTTGTTCAGTGTTAGTTTTAATATTTTAGTGATGAAGGGTTTTTAATCACTCAAGTGTTGTCTAAACTAATCCTGAAGTTTCTTGGTGTTCTGAGCAAAAAAATTCTCTTTTTTATGTTTTCTACTTTTGAAACACCTTCCAAAAAGCTTTATGGTAAGGTAATGAAAGTCTTTATTGGGAAACATAGAAAAAAAATTAGAGACATCCAAGATCAAATAAGTTACAGACTTGAGAACAGAGACTGATGATGCACATGCAGAATTATTAGTGCATGATCATTTTTTCACCAGAATTTTATGATTGCAAAACAGAAAGCTTTTAAAAATTGTAAAGGTCCTGATTCATTTTTCAAAACTCTCTGTATTTCTTTAGCAACAGAGAAGAGTTTGAAACTTTGCTGTTAAAGAAAAGCAGGAAAATGTCCTGGTTTCAGCTGGGCTAACACAGGAAGGCCTTGTTGATTGATAGGGTGCTGTTTACTTTATTCTTTGTCATAGAGTTATGCTTTCATGACAGAGGGAAAGAAGAGGAATAGAAAGAATGGAGCTCTTTTGTTTAACAACAGAGTAAAGCAGTGTCCCTTAATTAAAAATCTGGAAACTTCAGACTAAAATAAACAAGTAGAAGAGAAGGATGAAAAGCTTTTCGCTATTTTGTTCAAGAAATGGACAATCTGCAGGAATATCTTCATTCAGTTAAAACCTCTAATGAAATCACACAAAGATTTACTGTCTGCAGAACTTGTGCTGCTTTGAGTGGAGATTTCAGCAAACTATGGCTATGCACTTAACTGTGTGTCACCTCATCCCCTTCTTATAAGGTATGAATCGTGTCCTTAACTATGGTATTGCTCTAGACGTGACAGGAAAAATGGCTAATTTTCTTTTTAAATATGTAGCTTCTACTTTAAATCTTCATTTGGTAGAAGAGGGAAGAGGAGCAACTACAGATTTGTTTCATTTAGAGAACATATTTGTACTTCATATTTGTACAAACATATTCGTACTCCACATATTTGTACTTCAGCCATCATCCTCCATACCAAAGAGGCTTTAACCGTTTAGCTTGTTTAATTGCAGCACATGTTTCACAGTCATGAATAACCTGGGCAATAGTGTCTATTGTTAAGTCCACCCCTTGATCATTAGCCCATCTGTATGTTGCATCTCTGCCCTGATGGCCTGAAGTGTCATGGGCCTGCCAGGCCAAAAATAATTCACCCTCATGTTGCCAATCTAAGTCCATCTGAGCCACTTCAATCTTAGTAGCTTTATCCACTTGTTGGTTGTTCTGGTGCTCCTCAGTGGCTCGACTCTTGGGTACATGGGCATCTACATGGCATACCTTCACCACCTGGTTCTGCACCCAGGCAGCGATATCTTACCACAGTGCAGCAGCCCAGATGGGTTTACCTCTGTGTTGCCAGTTGCTCTGCTTCATTGCTGCAAACACCCCCACAGGGCATTTGCTACCATTAATGAGTCAGTATAAAGTACTGGCCACTTTTCTTGTTCAGCAATGTCCAAGGCCAGCTGGATGGCTTTCACCTCAGCAAATGGACTCAATTCACCCTCTCCTTCAGCAGTTTCTGCAACGTGCTGTTGAGGACTCCATACAGCTGCCTTCCATCTACGATGCTTTCCC
Organism: Ara ararauna; assembly: GCA_028858755.1. NCBI lineage: Eukaryota > Metazoa > Chordata > Aves > Psittaciformes > Psittacidae > Ara > Ara ararauna. The sequence continues at coordinate 45,306,895 of CM054378.1, forward strand.
ACAGTATGGCAGGACCCATCAGAAAACAAGCCATATTGCTTTTCACTTTCTGACAGTTTATTATATGGTGGTACCTCTTCAGCACGCATCACCTCCTCCTCTGGTGACATTCTGAAAATCTTTGCCCTCTGGCCAGCCCATGATGACTTCTAGAATTCCTGGAAAACTGGGATTCCCTATTCGAGCTGGTTGTGTAATTAGTGCAGAACACTTACTCCATGTAGCATCGGTTGCATGATGTGTCGAGGAGACCCTGCCTTTGAACATCCAGGCCAGCATGGGCAACTAGGGTGCCAGGAGGAGCTGTGCTTCAGTGCTAATCACTTCTTAAGCAGCTTGAACCCCTTAGCCATGGTAATTTAACAGCATTTTCTTAAAAAAATCCTAAACAGTAACAAAAATTACCCATATTTCCATCATAATCTCATTCAAATGAGGTCTATATTATCTAGTGCAACTAGGAGAAGTGCAAGTCCTATACCTCAAGAGGAACAACTCTATGCACGAAGATCCAAGATGCGCTGGGGGACAAGCCAGCTAGAAAACAGCTTAGCAGAAAAGGACCTGGGGAACACCAAGTTGAACATGAACAAGCAATGTGCCCTTGTGGCAAAAAAGGCCAGTGGTATTTTCAACTGCATTAGCAAAGTATTGCCAGCAGATCTAGGAATGTGACCCTTCCTCTCTACTCAGTACTGCTGAGGCCACACCTGGAGTACTGTCCTCTGTTCTGGCCTCCCAAATACAAGAGAGACATGGACAGACAGGAGAGAATTCAACAAAGGTGATTAAGAGACTGGAGCACCTCACACATAAGGAAAAGCTGACAGCTGGGATGGCTTGGCGGGGGGTAGGGTGTGTTTCAGTGATGTATATAAATACCTGAAGAGGACAGGGCCAGGCTCATTCCAGCAATGCCTGGTCACAGGAAAAGAGACAGTGGACACAAACTGAAACACAAGAGGCTCTATCTAAACAGGAAACACTTTTAGACTGTGAGGGAGACTGAGCCCTGGCACAGGGCTGTCAAGCCTCCAGCCTTTCACAAGCCACCTGGACAACACCCAGATCAAGGGCAATCAGCTCTAGCTGGCTCTGCCTGAGCAGGGGGGTTGGACCAGAAGACCTCCAGAGGTTCCTTCAACCTCAGCCATCCTGTTAGTCTGTGCTGTAATATAAATTGACGTTTAATGAGATGCCAGAAAAACACACTCACATTGAAACCTGCACTGCTAGACATGCTCTTAGGAGTCTCCAGGACATCTGTCCTATGTTAACAGAACAAAAACTTCACTCTCTGTTTTCTTTTGTGGTGCAATTACATCATTATATGTCGGATACCAAGCTGCATCAGGATTAAGGAAATGTGGATGCCATTAAGCCTTCCTCCATTTGCTGTCTGATCATGCAGAAGTCAGTTTATTTTTGCTTATATGCAAAAATATGTACATATGTAACTTAATATGTTAAGATAAATGCTTAATATTATAAAATATTATATGTAACTTAATGTTAACCTTTATCTATCTCATTTTTTTATGTCCTATGCTCTAGAGATCTCGGCTGTCATTATGAGTCAGGTCCCCGTTAGGTATAACATGTCAGCTGCCACAGGGTTTAGTTAGAGTGGATTAGGATCTTTTGCTCGCAAACAGCTCCATGTCAGCAGTTGATAAGTGTAACTGCAAGAGAAATAAAGCCTAAAATTAACTGCTTGTTTTTAGCACATCACATACACTAATTTCTATGACATATGCTTTATATCTTTTTTTGGATGTTTTGGCATGGTTGAAGAAGCCAGTTACTCTGGATGAGAGAAGATAAGCTGCCCTTTAATTTAATTTTTACCCTTCTAACTCTTGTTGCTGATGTCTTAAAATTTGGATGGGTGCCCCTTCTTTTGTCAATGAAGTTAATTCATTAATTCCTGTGTCAGAAGAACCAGTTTCAACCAGAAGATGCAACTGATCACAATTTTTATAAATGTAATAGGAATCGGGATGGAAAGCTTTTCATTCTGACCTTGTAAGTTAATCATGAAAATAATAGTCAAAGGGATCTTCAAGTCCAGTGTTACATAGCGTTACTGTGATTTTTTAGAGTTGTATTAATATTTGAATTTAAATTTTCAACTACAAATTTTGAGCTTTGCTAATTACAAATATTATAACAGTAGTAGGAATTCCTTTTAAGGAGAGTATATTTCTTTCTTCATGTATCACAATAGCACATTCTTATCTTGACTTTAAGTACACAGACAAATGTATCCGTGTATACATGTGCATGCACAGACAATCAATATACACACTTTTTTTAGCTTACTGACTCTAGAAACTTAAGCATTTGTTTTGTTTGTACTAGTAAGATAAAAGGATAATATTAGTGTTGCTTGGTTATGCTAGGCAATAAATTGTTCTGGCAGTTGATTAAATACTAGACCAAAGACAAGGCATTTAATCAATGCATAAAGTCCTTTGTTGCCTGCACATTGCATCATCATGAATTTTACTGCTAATCTGACAAAAATAAAATACATATTGACAACATGATCTTATGAAAAATGCACATTTTCAGAAAAAAACATGTCATGGGTTCAGTAGCAGCAGTCATTTTTCTCCTTCTTAGTAGCTGGTGCAGTGCTGTGTTTTCAACTTTCGGTCTGGGAACAGCACTGATAACACCGATGTTTATAGTTATGGCTTAGAATGTTTTGGCCTGACCAAGGACTTTCTGAGTCTCATGCTCTGCTAGGGAGGAGGGGAAGCCGGTAGGAAGCAGAAACAGGATACCTGACACAAACTGACCAAAGACCTATTCCGTGCCGCAGCACATCATGCCCAGGATGTAAAACTGGGGGCAGGAACCTGGAAGAGTTCAGTTCACAGCTCGGTCGTCAGGTGGTGAGCAATTGTATCCTCTTCCCTTGTATTTCCCTGGTCATTATTATTGTTAGTGGTAGCAGCAGCGGTTTGTGTTATACCTTAGTTACTGGACTGTTTTTATCTCAACCTGTGGGAGTTACATTCTTTCAATTCTTCTCCCCATTTCCCCCCCCCCCCTCCCCTCGGAGTGGGGGGGAAGAAGGAGGGGGAAGTGAGTGAACGGGCTGTGTGATTTACGGCTTAAACCACGACAAACCACAACGAATCCGCATCATTCTTTCTCTCCACATTATTTGTTTCATTTCAAAAATCCACAGGGTACCTTGGCTTCCTGTCTACTAATTTCAGTGAAACATCTGTTAAAATCACCTATGCAGCTTCCTATTTCATGCATAATATGAATTATGTACAGAACATAGATAACACACAACATGAGACAAAAGTATCTAAGTTCAGGATCTGGTAAATATTTGCAAAGATCTGCCTTAGAACTCACTAAGTTGTCTAAATGATGTGTGGTAATATATTCTGTGTCCTGGACTTCTTTGAAACCATTTCTTTTTGCAGTTTATAATTTCTTTCTTTTTTCACCTAACATGACTGGACATTTACATATTATTATACTATTATACTTACTTCATGTCCTCCCTCACTACACTATCAAAAAAAAAAAAAAGGATTGAATGAGAAAGAATTAATAATAAGGCTACTGGTCAGACATGAATACTCATTTAGCACAAGAATACAAACGAACAAGTATTTCATGGCATTACACTTGTCACTTTCTTCAGGGCTATCAAAGCTACGTGTTAAGTTTTCTGGATATAACTATTTTAGGCTCATTCTCAAGGAAGGATCTATTTCCTAATAAGGTGCACTTTGAGGAATAAAAGCTGTCATTCCACTGTCAAAGATTTTATTTTTTCTAACATCAGAAAGGATCATACTATAGCCCTGTAGTCTAAACACCTGCATGATGTTAACTGTGAAAAATTTGATTTTAGTTCTGGCATGTAACTTCTGCTTGAGGTGCAACATGTATTTTAAAAAGCAAATTTTACTCAATTTAAATATTCTAGCAAGCACACAATTTGCCAAAACACCAAGTAAACAACTCCAAATATAATAGTCATTAAATGAGTCATTGTTCCTAGCATGAGTGCAGGTTACTCAAGTTCCATATCACAGTACCTTGTCCTGCCTTTTGCTAAGCCATCCGACTTGACGCTTGACATTCTCATCCTCTGAAACATACATAGGGTAATAGATTCAGAAACAAATCAGGAGCTCATGTCTGAGTATTCTTTAAAAAGACTACCTAGACCCTTTCAATCACAGCACTTCCAGGCAGAGTTCCTTATACTATTCATGTGATGCATGCTCTGTTCTAGCATGGATTAAATATTCACATTTTGGAAGAGATGCCACATGATAAGAACCAAAATCAGTCTCTACAACTATCTAATTTATCATCTACCAAATGCCTCACTTTCCTAAATCTTTAATAAATACTTATTTTCTCTAGAAAAAAACCTGACATTTTTAATGGCTGTCATGGGTTCAGCAGCAGCAGTCATTTTTCTCCTTCTTGTTAGCCGGTGCAGCACTGTGTTTTTGATTTTGGGCCTGGGAGCAGCACTGATAACACCAGTGTTGTCAGTTACTGCTTGGTAATGTTTTGGTTTGACGAAGGACTTTCTGAGTCTCATGCTCTGCCAGGGAGGAGGGGAAGCCGGGAGGAAGCAGAGATGGGACACCTGACCCAAACTGACCAAAGAGGTATTCCATGCCACAGCACATCTTGCCCAGGATGGAGAGCAGAGAGCAGAGACCCGGAAGGGTGGGGGTGCACTGCTTGATCAGGCTGGGTATAGGTGGTGAGCGATTGCATTCTTCCCTTGTAGTTGCCTTGTCATTATTATTATTGGTGGTAGCAGTAGTGGTCTTGTGTTATACCTTAGTTACTAAACAGCTCTTATCTCAACCCATGGGAGTTGCATTCTTTCGATTCTCCTTCCCATCCCTCCAGGAGCGGGGGGAAGAAAGAGGGGGGAGTGAGTGAGCAAAAATGTGTGAGTTATAGAGGCTTAAACCACGACAATGGCCAAAGAAGGTATTGAAATGTTGAAACAGTCCGTTATAATTATACAGTGCTAACATAGTAGAATTATATGACTGCTGTCTGTCTATTGAGGTTCTCAACCTTATCCCCATATTTTACCGGAGGTAATTTAGCTTATTAATTACCTTTGATGGATATTACCTAACTGGCGCACTTCAATACATATTTTATTTCAACTGAACTCCTACTGTTTCCTCATTAAAATAATAATAACAATAAAGTAACTACATATTTATAAACTTGACTACACACTAACTTTCTGGAAAACAAAATTCTCAATTTAATTACAAGTCTGCTAGTTTTTCAAGTTTGTAATAGTGATAGGTACAATAGTGCTTGCTCATTAAAGGGAAACAGAAAAACATGGATCACAATATGAATTTATAAAATAACTGTTTTCACATTACACTACTTTGAACTTAATACATTTCATCCCTGATTTCATTTGAACTGAAAACAGAAGTGTATAAATTATTAGATTTGTTTTCCACAATATATTACTGGAAATTTAGCCAGATATTTTTGTTTTGCTTTCTTTGCTGAAATTGAAATTATATAAAAGGCATGATTAAAAGACAGTTACAGTATGTTTTTAGGTTCCCTAAAGCTCATTGAAAAATGTTACAATCAAGATAATCTCTAAACTGCTAACATCACCATGTAAGTTACTGTTTAAATGATCTTTTTTCTATGGGAGTACTACATACTAGAAGAACTAATGGACTATGAACTAGGACAGAATACTTGCTACTGTCCCTATCTCAGTGTTTCTAAAGAACATATATATCCTAGAGAAAATTCTAAACAGGTCAACCCTTCTCTCCCTCCTTCCCTCTACAGAGCCCTGAGAATCTACAGAGCCCTGAGAATCTACAGAGCCCTGAGAACTGGAAACATTTTACATTACTGTTTGAAAAGGTCAGTCAGTTCTCCAGCTGAAGCTACTAATTGCTGGCAGGAAGCTAACCTGTTGCATTTACAGAAGATAATCATGCCCATATATGCTGCCTGTTCTCGGAGTCACAGAAGATTAAAAAGAGGAGGCATCATTTTTGTTTTCTCTGAGGAGAAAATATTCATCTTCAAGATTATAGGAAGAATATTCCACAGAGATTACAGAATCATAGAATATCTCAAGTTGAAAGGGACCCGTAAGGACTGAGTCCAACTCCCTGCTCCTCACAGGACTACCTAAAACTGTATGATAAAGATTTGGTGGTAAACATAGGAATTCAGTACAATATAAATAACTTGAATTATTATATCATTTGTTTGTTTGTTTGTTTTTGTTTTTGTGATCTTTGGAGTTTGGGCTCATTTTGAACAAGATGTAGATTATTTTTTGCCATCACTTATCTAAATGCATTAGTTCATATAAGTACATGACCTTGTCAGGATCACAAATACTGCAAATATGGAAAGACCTTCTTGACATACTCTACATGTTAAATCCCTTAAATGTCTTTTAACTGAAGTAGCAATTTGCTAACTAATGAAGCTGAATTGACTGAAAAAACAGACCTTTTAAGCACTTGAAATGAGAACAGAACAATAAACCACAATTATGAGTGTAGCACAGGATGAGTAAATCATACAAATTTGATTATTGCAACTATATTGCAACATCAAAATCAGTCTAAACACATGAAAATTACTTCCTTAAATTCTATTAATTGCTAGATAACAGTTATTGCAGTAGCAGATGATGATCCCCTTACACTTAATATTCTCTCTTTTTTTGGCGACAGACAAATATAAACCATTATCCTACTCACAGTGATTATTTATACTTTTAAAAAAAATAGCATCCATGATTCAATTCAGAATTAATTGAATACAAAGAGGTATAATTTCTGTATTGTAACTTGTAAAATGTGCAAATTTAGTACACTGCAATGAACAAATTTGGCTCTCACACTTCTTCCAGATAGAACTATTAAAGAATCAGAAAGAGATAGATGTTAGTGCATATAAAATGCTCAAAGCTTTATTAGTCGTGTAGCTGTTCACTCAAAAATATCACTCCCCCTTTAGCAGTCTTCACACTCCTGAAACAAGAGAGTCTATAATATCCTGTCATTCAAATTAAATTTCTTTTATGTTTTCTAAACACCAAAGAGTAAAACTTGGTGCTCAAAGAAACTACTTCATGTCAATGATCTTCTCAGTGGCAGCAAGGGACCGAAACACAAGCAAACTGCTCATCCAGTCTCCATTTAAATGAGACGTTAACTTCCCAAAGTTAAGATTTTCATAAAATACTTGCTATTCTGTTTCATGCAAGATTATTATCTCTGCTATACAGCCTCATCCACATTTTTACTGCCCCTCCCATCATTTTACTGGGAAAAAAAAACCATGCTTGGACAGCCCCCATATGCACAACACCTGCTACCCCGTGTAAATCACATTATGCTAAGTCTTATGTGTGAGACATACACGTAAGTTGTGCCCCTGTGAGAGACACAGCAGGGACTCACTGTCCAGCGCAGCTTAACTCATCTAGCAACCAGCCCTGCTTCCTCCGCCCTGGCGAGCTCTCATTTTCAGTGCTTGAAGTATGCCTTAGAAAAATCTGGATCTTAATGTATTATTCTTGCATTTTGTTCATGGCATTGTCTCTTACTTTTTTTTCACTGACAAAATGTAACTATCATGAAAGGTGGTACAGGTCAAATTTTTCAGACTATATCAAGCCCACAGAAATGGTATTTACTGATTAATCTCATTGGTCTTACTATTTTGACTATAAGCACATGTTGCAAAAAGGGAGATGAAAATTAATCCAAACTTTTCTATTTTAGCTGCTTTCATTTGGCCTTTGCCACTTCTCCTCATGCACTGAACACCCATAAATTTGAAGATATGTGGGAGGAATTTTCTCATAAAGAATGAGAAAGTACAGCTTAAAAGTACCACTTTAAACAAATTGTCCATTATCACATACACTGCTGGTTTATTGCTCTAATTAACAAGTAGGTATTTTCTCTCAGGTGAACAATATGAGCGTCCCTGATTTCCTTCATTCCCTGTTGAAGACCCTCTGTGACCAAAAAGTCTAATGCTGGGACCTGTATGGTATTCGAATGATTCCCCAAATAAACAAACTTTCACACAAAAAATAAATAAGAAAAAAACACAAAAAACTTCTCTAACAAGGTAAGCTATTCACAGTGGCAAATTGAACAATTTTTTTTCAAAAGCAAGGGCAATATTTCAGGCCAGACAACTGTCCTAATATAACACCCTTTGTATAATGAACAGCCACAAGCTTGGGAGGGTGTTACTTGGGCACATAGAGGAGTCTGCAGGCTTCAGCAGTTGAGAGGCAAATGGAAAAATTAACAATTTCAGTAAGCATGAATGGACCATTTACTATCAGTGTATCATAACAGCTCTGTAGATCATGTATTTATCTGAGGTCATTCTTCACATTTCAGGTGATGTGTGAATTAATGCAACATTGCTGTCAGCAGGAAAAGGGACTGTAACTTTCCAAACCTGGAAGCAAGGCTAATGTGAAGGGAATCTTTCGGGGAGAGGGTATTTCAGTAAGTAAAAGCCAGTGAGATCAGACATACTGTCAGCATCACCACTGGTATTGACTTTGCCTGCACAGGGACACTTGTCCTGGCCATTCCTACATGGGGGCCCAAGAGAACAATATAACCTAGAAATTGGAAATTTGGGTGCTTTTCTATTAAATCTCATCACCATCTTAGAGAAGTTTTTAAGGACAAGGACTAAGTTTTATATAACATTAAATCTGTATAATTTGTTAATAGATTTTCTACCTTTAGTGCCATATAGCCTGAGGTAAAATTCACAGGACAGAAGAATCAGAAATGATATATTAATTTTAACAAGATATACACACCCCATTAAAATTAAACCCCTACAATTCTACGGCCATGCAATCTGTAGATTTAAATGCAAGAACAAAAAAAAATGTGAAGTAAAAAAAATCACATGTAAAGGAACACAGTAATTAAAGTTTCCTTAATCCTGACACTCTGTGTACCTATATTAAAATGCTATCTTTAGATAGCATGAGCACAATTCTTTTTCTCTAGTCTTTTCTCCACTTAGCCACTTCCTCTTCTTATTTGGTACTCTGGATGTACAATGGATGTCGAATCTCCAGTAAATGTGCTCTGACCTCATCTTTCTATCTTACCATTTAGTATGCAAGTCCTGATTTTACTTACTGCATATCCCAAACTGAATACAAAGGATTTAATTTCCTTATAAGCTCATATACAGCTTTATCACTGCACTATCCAAGTTTTTCATTAACCTCTCACCTTTCAAACTAGAATATTTGACTGCAATCTCCCAGTGAAATTATTTTTCCTTTTTCTGCCCTGTTCTGAAAACTTGAGCCAAACAATCCATTAAGAGCTAGTTGTTTTCACTGGAGAGTGAACTGCACTTTTCTATTCTTAAATTAACTCCTCTCAAATGAACCTTGACTGAGTGAAAGTGACCATTAAATGACATGTACTGAAATGAATGTATAAGCAGCTGAAAAAAAAATCTTAGCTTACTCCACGTGTAATTTATATAGACTCAAATCCTGAGTTCCAGCTGCTTAACTGAGTATACTCACATTCAAGTTAAGACCCCATGTGGTTAAAGGATGTTACCAGCAACAGTTGAAATACACTTCAAATGAAAACAACTTAGTGATGATAGAAGGAACAAATGTGTTAATATTTAACAGCTCTGCAACTTTTAATATGAGCTGGTAACTGTACGGGTCCCACTGGATTTGCCAGACAATTTCCAGCGTCTAAGAAGTCAGAATCTCAGTTGAAACTCAATCACTTTGAGAGGGAACAGTTTTCTTTTGAAAAGTACTCATATTTTCTGCACATCAGTAATATTATAACTCCTTGCTTATTTGGGAAGGAATTGTTTCTAAAGGAAACGAGATTCACGTGCCTTGAAGACACAGCACTGTCTACAGTAAAAGCTTTTCTTTTTTTCTTTTTTCTGCAGCAGTAGTTTAAGTGCACAGACTTTCAGCTCAGGTGGGAGCAGTGGCAAAAATTAATGCCTGTCAGTCCTGGAATATTGCATATTCAGTGCTCCTGTAGTAAACTGAGTAAAGATGGTTGCTCAGAAGGCTCATCTTTTGATTTTTTACACTTTATTGTTAGTGCTGTGTGGCACCATACTGCATCCCACATATCCCTTGTCTGCATTCCAGTAGAAAGACCTGGGATTTGCTGAGACTATATACTCTGTTCAGGTGCTGACAGATACAAAAGCGAGGAGGTCTAGGTACTTTACCCTTCTTTCCCTAGCACTGAACAAGGCATTCTGGAAGTGCATTTCCATTAAAGGACAAGGTTTTGGGTTTTATTTTTCATTTGCCTTAATTGTAAATATTATGCTGAAATATTATGCTGAAATAAATGAAATTTTTGTAAGACCGTGCCTTTGCCAAGAATCCACAAACAGAAAAAAATACAAGAAAACTGCTAATAACATCTTTGGTTTTGGCTACGAAGTTACTTTTAGTATGTAATACTAACAATGAACACAACTTTGAATGCATTTAATTCAACCTTTGGCAGTAAAGTGCCACATTAATAGTTATACTTTAAACAATCCTGAAGATACAATGAAATACAGTTGTTTTAGTAGATATAATGCCACACATAAAGAGATTGTCTGTGACTATCATTTACCTCTTATCTGTAAAGACACAACCATGAGGGTGTATTTGACTATGTGCTCATCATTTAATAACATAGCACAGCTGGGGTTACTGACTGCTACTTGTAACATGTACAAATAACATTCATGGCATTGAGATTGAGAGTAGCTGCGAACCAGCGCCTCAGAGACATTAATCCTGTTATTACCTGCATATACATATGCATGCATGTATATTATATATATATATTTATTTATCTCTGAATAATATACATATATGCATATTGAAATCTATGCATGAAGGAGAATAGTTCCAGTTAATAAGGCAGCAAAAATGCAGAAGCACCTTTCCTAGAAATCCTGTCGAGAAAAAATAGCTCTTGCTGGTTTAAAAAAAGCAACAGTAACTGAAGCCCACTTTCTGAATGAAGGAGCACAATGTTAAACAGGAGAATGCCGCATAACAGATGAAATAAGAACTGGAAATGGGGTAAACAGCAGCTTTTCTGCAAAAGTGAAAGACTGTAGTTTCTTAGATGTTGCCCTTAAGCATTGAAAAGGTTTCTCTTGAAGTGCCAAAGAAATGTTCATGCCCTTCTTTCCAACTGTTGATACCAATGGCACGCTCTCTCCCTCCGTCTTCTTCCCCAGGTCCTGAATGAGGCTGACCTGCCTATAGGAGAAAAATCACTTCTATTTTCCCTTATCACTTACATTTGCCAACACTTCGCCTTGCAGTTCTCCACAAGCATTTATTGAAATATTGCCCCATTGGTTATCCAGGTCATAGTTTTGGGTGCTACAAGACACAGAAAGTCCAAGGCATACAGGCCTGATGTCTTGTACGCTGGAATATCATCCATCCCCTCCTGTTCCCCTTCATGGAGTTGTTATAGGCATCTTATTTGGTCACAGAATGCATAATCCAAAGCCCGTCTAGTACCATACAAATACCCCCAACTGGCCTGGTTTGGGCATGAGGCTAGGTAACACACATTGTAAGAATTCCCATAATTTGTCATAAAACTTTACAAGAACACAGTAGGGTTAGAATTAATACTAAGGCAGAACTACACCTGGGACCAAACACTGAACCAAGATGCTTATACAGAGTGGGGTTAATCATAACATCCAGAAAAGGTAGACATTTCAGGAGAAAAAAACAAAAATATTAACCCCCCCAAAACACAAACAAACAAACAAAAAAATCCCAAGCCTCAAAACAATACAGAAAACAAAAACCCCAAATACTACACAAATACTACGCTACTACAAATACTGCAAAAGCATGTCATAAAAATGCCGCTGCAAAGACATCAGTACTTGTACTCAAATGAGCAATCTGTCACTTTAATAAACCACAGTTGAAGGTGACGAACTTCAGTCTGTACTCTATGTTCTTAGATGCCAGAAAACTTGATCATAAAAACAAAAGAACATCACAGAAACAAAGCTGATTATATAGTTGGTTATTCTGTGCTGACAATTCTATCCAGTTCACTTTGTGCTTGGAAGTAGAAAAACTTGTTTGAAAGGGGGGAAAAGGAACCATAACTGTCTGTTATTTGTTCTTTTCACTGTATATTTTAAATAACTGAAAAGAGTATATAAAAAGCATTTTCTGTTCTTCAAGAACATTATAAAGTAACTTAAAATATCAGACAAAAACTTTTTTTTTTTGCATACAACTGCTAATTAAATTCCATTATATAATTACATTGCATATAAAATGTTGGGATCTTTTTCACCCTCAGGCAACACATATATGTATAAAAATTAATTCTGATAAAACAGCTAAACCAGAAAAAAACACCTTTTCTCCTTATATATTGACATGTGTTTTAAATAGTTTATGTCAATATTTAGCATGCATGGCTAAAAAACATAAATGCCAGAATCATGGAAAGGTCATATTATAAAGATTTCCTGCTGATTGACAACTTTAATTTCCATAGCTGTTATCATCAGCATTATATCAAACTAAAACTTGAAATCATGCCTTACAGGGGTTCTTTCCAATGCATCCTGAAAAAGAATGGCCAGAATCCACAGTGCAGCCCCAAAAAGAGAAAGGACAAACTTCTTCCAATGACTTGGCCATGTTCACATAAGAAATCTGTCGCAGACAAAAGTTAAATCAGTTTTCAAGCATGTCCTCATCATCTGTATTCAGACCATCCTTTCTTCCCATTCATTCCCTTTTTCAGTTCACTATGCATACATATGTATATATGTACGCATATTCTGGCATGCAAGTGTGGATATATGCATGTGTGTGTTTACAAGCAGACTAACTATTGCAGTAAGTGAAAATGGGAGCCCTCCACACTGTCCAATCTTGATTAACTTTCTAAATGAAGTCCAAATTTAGCACTCAAAGGCCACATCAAAACACTCCCTGCATTAAAAGGGTGACTTAAGATTATAGACACAATCTTGACTTTTGATCATCTTCTCAGCCTTTGCAATTAAATACCTAAAGATCTGTTGGGTCAGTCTCATCATATTCGAAACTAGCAGCACCAGTCTACATCACTTTGACAGATGGTAGCACTGAGTAAGCATTAAATATGCAAATGTCATTAGCTTTCCTCTATAGTGACAATATTGGCATAATATCATTTTCATTGTTACAAATATTTCTTTGCTTCCCATGTCGGCTTGTAAATGTTATGTCTGGAAGACATAACAAAAAAAAAAAAAAAAAACCCACAGATTTCAGGCTATCATCAATTCTGGCCATACTTACTGCAAAAGAGTTACACTTTAGTCATTCAAACTGGAACTGATAAAACTATTCTTTATGAAATATTGTCATTGCAAACATGGATCTTTATTTATTTTATGCTTACAGCTGAACTCTGACTTCACCATAATAGAACAAGAAAGACAGATACTCTGAATCCCAGCAATTTAGGTGTTACAAGGCATTATTTTATTGCCTCTGGCACATAAAACCTGAAGGCACTTTGATGTCTCACATGACTTCTCCAAATATTCTACCCTTTTCACACTAGACCATCGATTCATGTGTAACAGCACTTCTATTGAAAACCTGCTATTTGACATTGCCAGACTCAGCAAGTAACTTGGTTCTCCTGATGCCCTGTGTTACCAAGGCAGTATGGCAGGGGGGTTGGAACTGGATGATCTTAAGGTCCTTTCCAACCCTAACTATTCTATGATTCTATGATTTCATTACCATAAAAGCTGCATAAATGAGTATCTGTTTCTTTTTTGCTCCAGTTCTTTCATCGTCATCAACTATCAGCTACCACATAATGATATCATGAACTATTTGGTCAAACATCTTATCTATACATGCCTTTGAGAATTGATGCTACTAAAACAAACTATTCTTGATAAACCCAATATTTTTAGAAAGTATTCAATCCAAATCCCCCTTTTTCTCAATCCCAGGAAACAGATTAACATTCAATAACTCTTTTTCAAGATATTTACTATGTTGAGGGTCTGGATCTTAATTTTTCTTTAACAAAAAGGTATTCTATTTTAAAAAATATGTATAGAATAGAGACTAGCCTTAGCATCTATTTTCAAGTTTCCATTGTTATTAGTAGCTGTTCAGATAGTAAATTTTGATGGACTTGTCTGCCACTACTGGAAGATACTCTTAAAACCACAGATAATGCATCTTAATAGCCATCTCTGTTTAAAACACTTGTATGTAACTAACCCTGACACAGTAAAAATAGGTAAAATATTATCCATGCAAAACCTGTTTAGAGACACTGTTAGAAAAACAGAGTGATTTCTTTTTTTCTCTATGACTTACAGATGAAAAAATAAGCAAAACGGATTTAAGTCAGAAGAAAGTTTTCCAACAAAAGAAAATAGCTTGCCTTTACAATTCTATAAGCTAAAAATTTATTCTTCCATTTCTTATTCACTTGTTTATCCGCCTTCCTGCAACTTATGCTGTTTTTTTTT